>CM033641.1:66476283-67076283 GCA_019512145.1 Engystomops pustulosus | reverse complement strand
TTCGGGATTCTAAAATCCTATCTTCCCCATGAATAAAACTCGTAAAAGATTTCATTCTTGAAGAATGGAGAGAACCGGAAAATATAATATCGCTATCAAGAGAGTTCAAACACCGACTGTCCTTTGATGATGAGACAAAAACATGGAACTCCTTCCCTAAAGTGATGTCCAAGTTACTAAAATTGCAAAGAAGGTGGATCTTCCCTTTAAGGATGCTATTCAGCTTAAGGATCCCATGGACTGTAAGCCAGATAGTTTGCTAAAGAAACCATGAGAATCGGCCATGTGGAACTTGAAGTCCAACATTGCACCCTTTTTTCTGGAGCTAGAAAACCATAGAGGACACCAAGAGATGTACTTTTAGAATACATCCCCACACTCCAATCAGCAGCCACCTTTGTTGCAGATGCGTGAGATTCGGCGTGAAAGAAGGGGCACAAAAAAGTACACAGAATCCTTGAATTCTGACATTGCTGGAAGACAGATACAGGCTAGAACCGACATCACTTCACCCAAAAATTCATTCTTACCAAGAAACAGCAGAACTTACACTCCAATTTGTGGTAAGAAATTCAAAAATTAAGTATGGATGTCATCCCAGTTCCAACAACGGAGGCAGAGGAAGGTCACTATTCTCCGTTCTTTAAGAAAACCCAGCGGTTCATTCAGAATGATCTGCAACCTGAGAAACCTAAATCAATATATCCTATATATCAAGTTCAAAATGGCGTCAGTAGGTTCAGCAATCGCTCAAATCCATCCAGTAGTATTCATGTGCACAATCGTTTTGAAGGATGCCTTCCAAAAAATTTCTCAGGTTCGTGATTCCCACCCCAGAGGGAAAGATACACAATTTCCAATACAAAGCCCTTCCTTTCGGGATCTCGTTGGCTTCAAGGACCTCTTCCAAAACTGTCATCGTAATAGTGGCCTATTTTACGGACCAAAAGAGTAGTCCTAATACCATACCTGGACGATCTCTTGATTGTCGCAAGATCGGAGCAAGAGTTGATCCAACACGGAGACCTTAGGATTTCTACTCTCCAACATTTAGGCTGGATCATACATTGGGACGCGCCACGAATTTATGCCTTCCCACCAATTCCCATAATCTCAAAGGTAGTGCAGAAGATTCGGAGGGAAAAGGCAAAGGTGATCCTAATCGTTCCCTTCTGGCCGGAGAAAATGTGGTTCCCATCACTGATAAAAATGTCCTTAGAAGAACCGTTTCTCCTTCCTCCCTGCTCAGATCTACTGTTTCAAGGACCAGTATTTCATCCGAATCCCCAGGCTCTCCAGTTGTCGGCCTGGATCCTGAGAGGAAGTTGCTAAAAGCCAAAGGACTGTCTCACAAGGTCATATCTACCTTAAAGGCAAGTCGTAAACCTGTTAGCTATGCTTACTTACTCTAGCATCTGGAAAAGTTTGTCATTTTGTGGGCCTGACCAATATTCCCCTTATATTTCCCAGATGTTAGACTTCCTTCAAGCAGGCTTTGACAAGGGCTTAAAATCCAACAATATTAAGTAGCTTAAGGACCTTTTGATGTCACCCTGGTCACATGACATTAGGCCTCACCCCCTCGATAGATACCAGGCAAGATTATAACTCTGATTTTATGTGGATCTGAGGGAAACTACTTTTAGCTAAAAGCAGGGGGTTCTATAGTTACTAGGCCTCTATAGGAACCTAAAAACAAAAGGTACAGGGAAAAAGGAAGCACTATGAAAGACCAAATTGAGTCTGAATAATTGTAGTAAAAAATACTTTATTAATGACTATTTAAGACATAATGATAAAAGCAGAATGAAAATCCTCAGACAATGCTGAGGGGGAATGACAGTGCAAGGCGGCGACAACAAATGAGAAATTCGTCACCCCGGGCAGACATAGAAGGAATTACACATGGACAAAGCATGCACATGTAATAGGTAAGGACAGATGGTACATATAATGAAGGCAACAGGTGTAAAGTGGCACACAGTTGCTAACATGCATAAACATAGGTAATGTGCACAAACAAGTAGAGATAATACCTTACCAATGAACAAAAGGTAAGATGAAGTGGACCTCCACTGTCCGGGATGGCGATATCCCCGACGCGCGTTTCGGCTCGTAACAGAGCCTGCCATTACCTGTATTTGTGAAAAACGTGGTGAAAGATTCCCTTTAAAAATGGCTATCCCTAGTTGGGATTTATCTATTGTCTGAAACTTCCTAACTCGTCCTCCATTTGAGCCTTTAGACTTTGCCTTTAAAAACATTAGAGAACTAACATTAAAATTAACCTTTCTTATTGCTATAACAGCATGCAGGTGCCTGGGAGAAATACAGGCACTTTCCACTAAAGAACCTTACCTGAAGGTGTCTGAAGACAGGGTAACTTTAATGTTTGATAAAAATGTTGTCCCAAAGGTTTCCTCAAGTTTCCATCTGAGCCAAGAAATAATCTTGCCTCTGTTTTGTCAGAATCTGAATTCAACGCATGAAAAGAAATGGCACTCCTTGGGCGTCAGGAGAATTCTTCTTTATTACCTGTAAGTGAATGAAAGGTGGCGAAGGGACAGTTAGAGCTCACTCTACTAGGGCTATGGCAGCTTCATGGCCTCAGAAAAGAGGAGCTTCTATGAATGAGATGTGTAGAGAAGCAACCTGGTCTAGTCAGCTGACCTTCATAAAGCACTGTAGGCTAGACATACAAAACACGAAAGAATTAGCATTTGGTAGAAAAGTGTTACAAGCTGTCGTTCCTCCCTAATTTGTGAATAATTTGTTATGTCTCCAAGTGGGGCCGTCATGGGGGATGCAATGGAAAATAAAAATTATTCTCACCGTTAATTCGGTTTCCATTAGACCACCATGACTGCCTATATATATATATATATATATATTCCCACCATATGTACTGTTGCTGTACTATATTACCTGTTATTTGTATGTGATTGAACATGCAATCAATTGGGTTACATCCGCTGCCGTTGTAGTTATTTGGTAGTCTCTGGAGTGTAGATGCAGGGGGTGGGGTAATTAACTTCTATGATTCCTGTCCCTACAGAGGTCAAGGGGTTATCCTCCAAGTGGGGTTGTGCTATTTGCACCTGTTTTCCACATATTAGGCTAGGTAATTCCCCATTAGGGAATGTTTTAAAGGAAACCTGTCACCAGGGACCTCATTTTCACTAGACAGGTTGCAAACACCCAGCACACTGACATTGCAAAGATGCATTTGTCCTTTTTCTGAGCTTACTTAACTTACCAGGCTCCCTGCCTGAATCCTTGTTGTTGTGTGGTTTTTTTTTTTTTTTTTTTTTATATGCATCTAAATCAACGCCCCACTGGGACTTGGCACATGATTCTGGCAGGGAAGTGAAATGCATCATATTGTAATGAGAATGCTTAGAGGCGGCAGAAAGGTGTATATATACAAAGCAGGTGCAATGGGCTTTTGCAACCTGTCTTTAGAGAAAATGGCGACAGGTTCCTTTTACTAAAGATTCAGAAGCATATGTGAGGCTTTTTTTTTTCATTTTTATTATTTCATATAACTTTATTCTATATATTTTTTTTTAAATGTGCCACAATGGCATATTCCCTTGGTAATTAGAAGCTGCTTCTAGCTCTAGGCCTGCTGCAGTCTACTACTGGCTTCAGGTGTATACCTCAGGTGGCGTTGTGTCTATGGCATGTGACGTCTGCTGCTGGCCTCAGGTGTTTACTGGAGGTAAATATGAGGCTTCAGCGGCCATTTGCTATCAACATATCCTGCAGTCTCTGTCTGCAAACAGCAACCAGGAGACTCATGCTTGAACAGAATGCAGGAGAGAAGAAGGTATAGGAAGTTTACCACAGGATAGTAATCTGATTAGTGGGGAACAAAAGCTGGGTCCAGTTCTCGCGAATGAATGGAGATTTAGTTCAAGCATGCATTCTACTTGCCCCATTCGTTACTTTGATAGTTTTGGATATTGACCTCCACAGTTCTGAGTATCTCCGGCACTTGTGTGATCCTCTGACAGTGGTGATAGGTGAGCAATGGGCTTGGCACAGTGTGGCCCACACATAAACAGTCAATGGAGCAGGATTAATGCTTAACCTGCCACTCCATTAATTTGTGAGAGAAATAGTGTTTTTTTACTTGTATGATAATTTATTAGCCGGATCCAAGCATTCAGCCCCCACTGATCGGATTGCTCTCCTGTGAAGACGGTTTGAGGGCTCATGGACACGACAGTCAGGGGGACGTATGTACGGCCGCAAGCTTGCGGCCAAACACATGTCCTCCATAGATGGCTATGGCACAACAAGCGCTCATCGTACCAAGACTTGGCCTCTAAAAGATAGAGCCTGCTGTATTGACGGCCATGCTGCTACTATTTTCTCATGTGTGCCCGTCTGGCTTCGGCATGGGACGGGGACTCTCTAAGCAGACACATAATTTCTAGTTCTGTGGGGTGACAATGTGGTTAGATTATCGGGGCACAGGTGTTTATACACTTTCATCTGGCTACTGACATTTTACTGACACATGGAAAGAGAGATGAGTGCATGAGATTACACAGAGGCTGACAGACTTTTACACTGTTACACTTTTAGCTCTGCTACATCTCACAGATATGTGCCTGCCTCCCCCTTGCCCCGGGTCACTTATCTCCTTGTAGTTTGCAGCCTCTTTCTGCTCACGATCTCCTAGCAGGATATGAGAGTCTCTGAGCTCCGTTCAGGGGGTGTGGCTACAGGCACAGAGCAGAGTGTGACAAATCTCATCTGCACCATCTCACACAGAAATCCAAGATGGCGGCCTGACCCAAAGTCAGAAGTTACAGGGTCGTGTCTAGGGACAATGAGGGGAGACAGGTTGGACTTATATTTGTGAAATGCTGCTTTTTTGTTAATAACCATGAATTTTGGCATCCTGAGAAACTTGTCTTCGTAGGAATACCCCTTTAATGGAGACCTGTCGGCACATTTTCACAAATGCATCTAGTGACAGGTTCCCAGAGAAACCTATTAACAAACTGACACCCTTTTTTAGCCAAATATTGTTTCCCTTACATCCCCTTAAATCAACTGTTATATTAACTGGCATCAGAGGGGGTGTGTCATTCTTGGCCGCTCCCTCCCATCTACTCCCCATGTCTCAAGCCTCTTCTCAGCATGTCATGTGACCAGGGAGATGTCGTCATCTAAGGTCCTTTACCCATTTACGTTTTGCATTGCTTACCCCATGTATGTCTCTGATCACATGGCACGATCACAGCATGCTTCCATGGATTTCTACTCCGTCATGGAGGTTGCTGTGATTTCATAGGAGTTATTTATATGTATTACTGAAAATTTCATACTCCTCCTTGTTGAAGAACAGTAAGCAATAAGTTACTGCTTTAATTTTTGGTTGGCATCTCGCTATATATAAGGGGGGTTTTGGGTTGCTTTTTGGGCACTCGGCTGCTAAAAGGTTCGCCATCACTGGTCTAGAATGACAATTGTTGTCTATAAAAAAAAAAAAAAAACTGTGGAAAATTATCCCATCACTGAAAGATTGTAGGATTTGATTTTCGAGTCAGAATCAGAGACCATGTACGTGTATGGCTACCCTTAGTGACGTCATCTACACTTACATCTGTTCTAAAGTTCAGCCTTTGACACTAATGAAAAGAAACCAGGCACCAAACCAGTGACTACAATTTAATTTAATCATGCATCATAAGGACAATGAGAAGAAAAGTCATGTTAGACAGTGGACTCAAAACTACTCCAAAAGCTCCATTGCAGAATCCATAAAAACAGACCTTATAAGATCTGTGGAGCCCCTTTGCATTGTTCCACTGTGAACACAACCATAAAGTAGAAGTCACTCTAATCAATCTCATATGCAAATACAGAGGGCAAGTCCTTTCCTACCAATGTCCTTCAGAAAAGGTAATCAGTAGGTGACCGCTGTATTGAAAACACAAGGATTCTTCATGGAGGATTTTTTTACTGCCTTCTCTAAAATAACGACAATGGGGCAGATTTATCAAGCAGTCTGAAAGTCAGAATATTTCTAGTTGCCCATGGAAACCAATCACAGCTCCCCTTTAAAATATTCATGCGCACTGGTAAAATGAAAGCTGAGCTGTGATTGGTTGCCATGGGCAACTGGAAATATTCTGACTTTCAGACTGATTGATAAATGTGCCCCAATGTCTGTAAGCTGTAGATAATTTTTGAATCCAATATATTTAAGATGTTTCCCAGCATAAAAGCACTTTCCTAAAAAAGGACCTTTAAATTTGTGTTGGCATTTTAACTATATTTTGTTAAAGGAAGCTCTGGTGACACAAAAGCTATTTTCACATTTGCATTTAGTTTTCCACTACATAATTGCATATATTCTTGTCTTCAGATTCATCACAGTGGAGCCCAATCAGCGTCTTGTATTGTGGAAATTCAAGACACCAGGCGCTGATTGCCGCCCCAGTCTGCTTTGATTCTGTTACAAAACGGAATCAAAGCGCTAAGGTGTGACAGTACCCTACGGGTGGTGGCACACGTGGCGCTTTGAAACCGTTTTTAGGCCATTTTTAAGTAGGCCATTAAAAAACACATGCGTTTTAGAAACGCATCCTTTTTTTTTTTTTACCCTTTTTCCCCAATTATCTTAACTAGGATAATTGGAAAAAAACAGACAAAAAAAGTTTAACTGACTGCTTAAAAACGGGTTTAAAATGCTAACGTGTGATACCACCCTAAGGCCCCTCTCACATGAGCGCTGCAGAGTTTCATCAGAGTCTGAGTTCAGTCAGGGCAGGTTCCCCCATGGCGTTTTTGTTGTGTTTTAAATACATCCAAAACGCAAGTGGGAAGGGGTTAGGCCGACGTCTGTATTCTATCTTTTCTATGGCAATAGATCAGTGAAAAATGCATTTGCACTCACTAGCATGTGAGGCGTCTTCTTGATGTGCCCCCAAACACTTGTGCTGTATAGGGCATTCTGCACGCATGTGACAAAAGTAGAGCATGATGAGAGTTTCAGGTCTTACATATGTGTATGCATGAAAAAATCCCTCAGTAAAGAGCAGTATTAGGTGTGTGCACAGATGATGGAAATACCCCTTTAAGAAAAAGGGCACTTAAGGACATGCTGTGGATGGGGTTTAGGTGTCAGTTTGCTTCTTTCTGTATTGCAGGATGCACAGTTGTTTAACTACTACTCCCATGATACAGACACATATATACATCTACTAGGTGAGGCCCACAGCCAGGATAAGCATTCCGGTACCGCAGAGTGTGTACAGTGTGACTGCACTGTGCACGTGCATGTTATGTGTTGTGACCTTTCCCCTACATCTCCAGCGTGGCCGCTAGGGGCAGTACTGAGCAGCAGCAATGTTATATATGAGACAGGACTACAAGGACAACTCCTGTGTAGTGATATCCCAGTCCTAGTCTACGGCACTGACCCCTGCACTCAGGTCACCGGTGCTGACACATGGCCCCCCGCACACATGCATTACAGAGGGTCACAAGCATGACACTACACGTCCCAGCATGCCAGGCAGAGGGTGAGGTTGCATGCTGGGAGTTGTAGTGCTTCATCCCCTACAGTTTTATGCTATGACAGCTGCTAAGAAGGAAACAACACATCAATCACCTGCTTACCTTGCATTGTACACTTGCAGACGGATAACATCGTGATGACTATCCTGGGGCTGCGGCTCCCAGTTTACTCTCTGGTCTGAACTGCGTACTACAGCTCAGTCCACAAAATCACGAACTACGCCTGCGCAAACAGAGCGCAAAGGCCGCCGGGAAATGTAGTGCAAGTCTTGTCATTCAGTAACAGACGTAGATCACAGCTTTAATGATTATACATAGCGCCCTCTACCGCTAGTCTATGAGAAAGCAAACAAACCAGCGTCTGTCACTTTATTTGTCATCCGAACATTCCGTTTGAATAAAGTTAGTTCAGAAAAGAAAAAAAAAACTGTACGCTGAGAAAACGTCTTCTATTGGTGAGAAAAATTCATCTCTGTGATTGGCTGTGGCAGGACACCTGGCTCTGCTCCGCGCCTGTTTTGAAGTCCGCGACATCGGTGTCACATTCATAGGTTCCGGGCCATGGCACAGCCGGTGCAGAGCGACCCGCAGGAGATGCTGGAAGAGGTGGAGCTGCAGATAGATGATGTAAGGAGGATTGTCACTACATTCCCTAACGCTCAGGGACCTCACCAGTCATGGGGTGTAGCGGCTCCACAGGAGATATGTCCCATTACAGGCAGTCCCCGGGTTACATACAAGATAGGTTCTGTAGATTTGTTCTTAAGTTGAATTTGTAGGCAAGTCGGAACCATTTACTTTATAATTGTAACCCCAGCCAAATGTTTTTGGGTCTCTGTGACAATTGGATTTTAAAAGTGTTGGATTGTCTTCAGAACCAGGATTAACAATAAAGTTTAATTGCAGACACCTGTGATAACTGTTACAGCTGTTTATTGTAGCCTAGGGCTAAAGTACAGTAAATGACCAATTACCAGAGGTCCGTTTGTAACTAGGGGTCGTCTGTAAGTCGGGTGTTCTTAAAGGGAACCCGTCACCACTATTTTCACAAATACAGCTAGTGACAGGTTCCTATAGAGCTCTAATAACTATTTGACACCCTGCTTGTAGCTAAAAATTATGCCCCTGAGATTCCCATATATTCAACTTTATAGTTTTATCTGGTAACTAAGCATGGCTACATGTAGTCCAGGTGGACTACGGGTATTCCTTCGGGTTCTTTAGCTTTTCTATTATTTATTTGTTTTTTTGTTGCTCTAGCAGCTTCCTTTTATACTTGTGATATCTCCGTAATTAGTTGTTTCATTATTAAGTCTTGCCTTTTTTTGTTTGGTCTTATGCACATGGACGTGTTCTGGATGGCACGTATGGTCTGTGTGTAGGCCCGACATGGCCTTGTTTGTGTAGTTTACTATGATGCCCTTTTGCTCCCTGCCATCTGTGGGGTTACTGTACTACACTCATACTACTGAATGGGCCCACCGTAAATCCCAACCTGCACATGCTTTGTGCATGAAGCATAAATACAGCAGCTAATAGTCATTTATTAGAAGGTCCTCCTGGAGTCAGTGGGGGGAACTTATCATGCCTTGTGTTTTCTGGCGTGCGTGGTGCAAGGATAGTTCCTCTTACCCCCAAGTCCAGGACAGCGATCGGTGCCGACGACCCTTCCTTGTGGGCCGATAGTTCAAGCCCTTTCCGCTGCCCCGCAAGGCTAACGACACCCGGACTTTAACAAAAGCGGCAACACACTGTTGCGGCTGGAAATGACTACTTCCGGCGGCGCAAAATGACGTGTGGAGTCGCAGAAGCAGGAGCGTGGAGCGATAAGTTTAATAGAATCCATGTTGGGGACGCACTATGATCTGAGGTCTAATGATTCTGAATGCTCGGCGCTCAAGGATAAGCCTATACCGATTGGAGTGGTTACCTTTCATAAAAACCGCAGCATCTTAGAAATTACTATGTATTTTATTTTTTGGCCACCTTTTGATATTGTGCCTTACCTCACGATTCTGTGTGTCCAAGGCAAGTATGAGACTTGATATCCCTATGGAAGGAGGGTTATGCTCTATACAGGTGGTCCCCTACTAAAGAACACTCGACTTACATACGACCCCTAGTTACAAACGGTCCTCTGGATATTGGTAATTTATTGTACTTTAGTCCTAGGCTACAATGATCACCTGTAATAGTTATCACAGGTGTCTGTAATGAAGCTTTATTGTTAATCCTCATTCTTATGACAACCCAACATTTTTAAAATCCAATTGTCACAGAGACCAAAAATGTTCTGGCTGGGATTACAATGATAAAATATACAGTTCCGACTTGCATACAAACTCAACAAGAACAAACCTACAGACCCTATCTTGTATGTAACCCGGGGACTGCCAGGGCTAAAGTACAGTAAATGACCAATTACCAGAGGTCCGTTTGTAAAAAGGGGTCCTCTGTAATTCGGGTGTTCTTAAGTAGGGGACTACCTGTACTGGGAAGGGCCTATGCGCCTCTTAGTGGTGAGGTCCAGAACAGTTATACTATTCAGCAACCTCATAGGGAATTGGTGATTCCCCCATAACTCCTAGAGAAATGACTATTTCCCATAATGCAGAAGGACCGCATTGCAGCATTATATAGACCTCAGCTACACATACTGTCTGCAGTCTATCATACTGGTGTACAATGTAGCAGACAGGATTCTTCTTGGTCAGTTCACATTCCTTCGGGTTCTTTAGCTTTTCTATTATTTATTTGTGTTTTTGTTGCTCTAGCAGCTTTCTTTTATACTTGTGATATCTCCGTAATTAGTTGTTTCATTATTAAGTCTTGCCTTTTTTTGTTTGGTCTTATGCACATGGACATGTTCTGGATGGCACGTATGGCCTTGTTTGTGTAGTTTACTATGATGCCCTTTTGCTCCCTGCCATCTGTGGGGTTACTGTACTCCACTCATACTACTGAATGGGCCCACCGTACATCCCAACCTGCACAAGCTTTGTGTATAAAGCATAAGTACAGCAGCTAATAGTCATTTATTAGAAGGTCCTCCTCCTGGAGTCAGTGGGGGGAACTTATCATTCTTGTGTTTTCTGGCGTGCGTGGTGCAAGGATAGTTCCTCTTACCCCCCAAGTCCAGGACAGCAATCGGTGCTGACGACCCTTCCTTGTGGGCCGATAGTTCAAGCCCTTTCCGCTGCCCCGCAAGGCTAACGACACCTAGACTTTAACAAAAGCGGCAACACACTGTTGCGGCCGGGAATGACAACTTCCGGCGGCGCAAAATGACGTGTGGAGTCGCGGAAGCAGGAGCGTGGAGCGATAAGTTTAATAGAAGCCATGTTGGGGACACACTATAATCTGAGGTCTGATGATTCTGATTGCTCGGCGCTCAAGGATAAGCCTATACCAATTGGAGTGGTTACCTTTCATAAAAACCGCGGCATCTTAGAAATTACTATATATTTTAGAAAATATTTTATATACTATACTATATATACTATATATTTTACAGAGTGTACCTTTGGCCACCTTTGATATTGTGCCTTACCTCACAATTCTGTGTGTCCAAGGCAAGTATGAGACTTGATATTCCTACGGAATTAGAGTTATGCTCTTTATATGGAATTATGCTAACTGTATGCATAATGTATGTAACTGAATGTATATAATATAGCAGCTGTGTATAATCATTGGCAACGCTGACTCGTACATCATGAAGGCTGCTTCAGTGGAACCTCCGACTATAGCTCTTGAACCTAAAGAGAAGGAGAAACCTAAGGATCCAAAAGATCAGCCTCCAAAGGACACAGGGGAGAGAAAAGTCTCCTCCCCTAGATGCAATATGTGCTTTAATAAGTTATCTAATGACTATAAAAAAGCAGTTTGCAAGGACTGTATTGACAACCTGTTAAGGGAGGAGAAATCCTCTTTGATGGACGAAATAAGAACCTTTATTAAAGGTAAAGCCTAATGTTCATTAGCTTCTTCCATAGCTAGCCTCATGCCCCAAGGTCAGATTCATTAGATTTGGTCCCGTCAAAATCGGCAATAAAAATGTAGTCAAGATACTTGTTTGTATCAGAGGATCTAGAACCATTACTAAAGGCTATGAGAGACACTCTGGAAATTGAGGACATAGAAGAGCCAAAATCCATTCAGAATGAACTTTTCGGGATTCTAAAATCATGTCTTCCCCATGAATAAAACTCTTAAAAGATTTCATTCTTGAAGAATGGAGAGAACCGGAAAATATAATATTGCTATCAAGAGTTCAAACACCGACTGTCCTTTGATGATGAGACAAAAACATGGAACTCCTTCCCTAAAGTGATGTCCAAGTTACTAAAATTGCAAAGAAGGTGGATCTTCCCTTTAAGGATGCTATTCAGCTTAAGGATCCCATGGACTGTAAGCCAGATAGTTTGCTAAAGAAACCATGAGAATCGGCCATGTGGAACTTGAAGTCCAACATTGCACCCTTTTTTTTTCTCTGGAGCTAAAACCAATCAGGATGGACACCCGAGATGTACTTTATCGATACCTCCCCACGCTCAATCAGCGCCCCCTGTGTTTGAGATGCTGAAGGGGGGGGCCACAAAAAAGTACAACGCTCCTTGTATTCGACATTGCTGGAAACAGGATACATGCTAGAACCGACATAACTTCCTCCCAAAATCATTCTTACAAAGAACAGCTGAACTTACTCTCCAATTGTGGTAAGAAATTCAAAATTAATATGGCTGGTCATCCCAGTTTCCCACAACGCAGGCAGATAATGTCACTATTCTCGTTCTTTAAGAAAAACCCAGCGGTTCTTCAAACGCTCTGCAACCGAGAAACCGAAAAAATCAATAATATTATCATCAGTTTCAACTCAAAATTGGGCGTCAGTAGGTTCGGCAATCACTCAATCCATCCAGAAGTATTCATGTATCAAATTGTCATCAAAATATGGCCTATTGTAAGGCCAAAAGATTAGTCCTAAACCCATACCGGACGATCTCTTGATTGTCGCAAGACGAGCAAGAGTTGATCCAACAAGAGACCCTTACGATTTCCCTCTCCTTCACTTCCTCCAACATTAGGCTGACGACATTGGGAACGCGCCACTAATTTATGCCTTCCCACCAATTCCCATAATCCTCAAAGCTGGTGCGAAGTTCGATGGGGAAAAGGCAAGGGGGTCCTAATCGTTCCCTTTGGCCAGAGCAAATGTTGTTCCCATCAACTGATAAAATGTCCTTAGAAGAACCGTTTCTCCTTCCTCTTCCTCCCTGCTCAGTCTACTGTTTCAAGGACAAAAAACAAAAAGGTACCCCTTTAAGGAGTCAGGGAATAGTGGTCAAGGAACACTATGAACGACCAAATTGAGTCTGAATCTTGCAGTTAAAATACTTTACTAAGACATTTAAAGACATAATGAAAAAAGCAGTATTAGAATCCTCAGACAATGCTGAGGGGAATGACCGTGCAAGGCGCGACACAAATGAGAAAAGTCTTCACCCCCGGGCAACATAGGGAATTACCATGGACAAAGCATGCACATGTAATAGTAAGGACAGAGGTACATATCATGAAGGAAACAGGTGTAAAGTTGCCTCATCTGCTGCTAACATGCATAAACAATAGGTAATGTGCACCAACATGTCGAGTTAATACCTTACCAATAACTTTCTGATTATTTAACGGATTGGGTTACGGAACGCGGCGATACACTTGTGGGGTTTTTTGGCAATTTTTGTGGTTTTTTTCCACTTTATTGCATGATTATCAGGGAACCGGAAAACATGCCAAAAATTTACATTTTTCATAAAGGCGTCTACACAAAATGTTCTAAAAAGTGATCAAAAAACGTTATGTGCTCAAAAATGGTACCACTGAAAAAGAACAACTCAAACTCAAAATGAGCCTAACCCACTCGTGTCAACCAAAAAATATTCAAGTCATGCTCCGAAACATATGGCAATCAAAAACGAGAATCGGCCATGTGGAACTTGAAGTCCAACATTGCACCCTTTTTTTCTGGAGCTAGAAAACCATATCAAGGATGGGACACCAAGAGATGTACTTTTAGAATACATCCCCACGCTCAAATCAGCAGCCACCTTTGTTGCAGATGCGTGAAAGGGGGGGCACAAAAAAGTACACAGAATCCTTGGATTCTGACATTGCTGGAAGACGGATACAGGCTAGAACCGACATCACTTCCTCCCCAAAAATTCATTCTTACCAAGAAACAGCTGAACTTACTCTCCAATTTGTGGTAAGAAATTCAAAAATTAAGTATGGATGTCATCCCAGTTCCAACAACGCAGGCAGAGGAAGGTCACTATTCTCCGTTCTTTAAGAAAACCCAGCGGTTCATTCAGAATGATCTGCAACCTGAGAAACCTAAATCAATATATATTATACATCAAGTTCAAAATGGCGTCAGTAGGTTCGGCAATCACTCAAATCCATCCAGAAGTATTCATGTGCAAAATTGTCATCAAAATAGTGGCCTATTTAAGGACCAAAAGAGTAGTCCTAATACCATACCTGGACGATCTCTTGATTGTCGCAAGATCGGAGCAAGAGTTGATCCAACACAGAGACCTTACGATTTCTACTCCTCCAACATTTAGGCTGGATCGTACATTGGGACGCGCCACTAATTTATGCCTTCCCACCAATTCCCATAATCTCAAAGCTGGTGCAGAAGATTCGAGGGGGAAAAGGCAAAGGGGATCCTAATCGTTCCCTTCTGGCCAGAGAAAATGTGGTTCCCATCACTGATAAAAATGTCCTTAGAAGAACCGTTTCTCCTTCCTCCCTGCTCAGATCTACTGTTTCAAGGACCAAAAACAAAAGGTACCCCTTTAAGGAGGGACAGGGAAAGAGGGGTAAAAGGAAGCACTAGAGAATCGGCCATGTGGAACTTGAAGTCCAACATTGCACCCTTTTTTCTGGAGCTAGAAAACCATAGAGGACACCAAGAGATGTACTTTTAGAATACATCCCCACACTCCAATCAGCAGCCACCTTTGTTGCAGATGCGTGAGATTCGGCGTGAAAGAAGGGGCACAAAAAAGTACACAGAATCCTTGAATTCTGACATTGCTGGAAGACAGATACAGGCTAGAACCGACATCACTTCACCCAAAAATTCATTCTTACCAAGAAACAGCAGAACTTACACTCCAATTTGTGGTAAGAAATTCAAAAATTAAGTATGGATGTCATCCCAGTTCCAACAACGGAGGCAGAGGAAGGTCACTATTCTCCGTTCTTTAAGAAAACCCAGCGGTTCATTCAGAATGATCTGCAACCTGAGAAACCTAAATCAATATATCCTATATATCAAGTTCAAAATGGCGTCAGTAGGTTCAGCAATCGCTCAAATCCATCCAGTAGTATTCATGTGCACAATCGTTTTGAAGGATGCCTTCCAAAAAATTTCTCAGGTTCGTGATTCCCACCCCAGAGGGAAAGATACACAATTTCCAATACAAAGCCCTTCCTTTCGGGATCTCGTTGGCTTCAAGGACCTCTTCCAAAACTGTCATCGTAATAGTGGCCTATTTTACGGACCAAAAGAGTAGTCCTAATACCATACCTGGACGATCTCTTGATTGTCGCAAGATCGGAGCAAGAGTTGATCCAACACGGAGACCTTAGGATTTCTACTCTCCAACATTTAGGCTGGATCATACATTGGGACGCGCCACGAATTTATGCCTTCCCACCAATTCCCATAATCTCAAAGGTAGTGCAGAAGATTCGGAGGGAAAAGGCAAAGGTGATCCTAATCGTTCCCTTCTGGCCGGAGAAAATGTGGTTCCCATCACTGATAAAAATGTCCTTAGAAGAACCGTTTCTCCTTCCTCCCTGCTCAGATCTACTGTTTCAAGGACCAAAAACAAAAGGTACCCCTTTAAGGAGGGACAGGGAAAGAGGGGTAAAAGGAAGCACTATGAAAGACCAAATTGAGTCTGAATAATTGCAGTAAAAAATACTTTACTAATGACTATTTAAGACATAATGATAAAAGCAGGATGAGAATCCTCAGACAATGCTGAGGGGGAATGACCGTGCAAGGCGGCGACAACAAATGAGAAAGTCGTCACCCCGGGCAGACATAGGAGGAATTACACATGGACAAAGCATGCACATGTAATAGGTAAGGACAGAAGGTACATATAATGAAGGAAACAGGTGTAAAGTGGCACACAGCTGCTAACATGCATAAACATAGGTAATGTGCACAAACAGGTAGAGATAATACCTTACCAATAATCTTTCTGAGTTATTGTACGGATTGTTACGGACGCGGCGATACAAAATATGTGGGGTTTTTTGGCAATTTTGTGTTTTTTTCACTTTATTGCATGAGTATAGGGAACCTGAAAAACATGCCAAAAATGTACATTTTTCATAAAATCTCTACACAAAAATGTTCTAAAAAGTGATCAAAAAAACTTATGTGCGCAAAAATGGTACCACTGAAAAGAACAACTCAACACGTAAAAAATGAGTCCTAAACCAGCTCTGTCAACCAAAAAATATTAAAGTCATGTCTCCGAAAAGATGGCAATGCAAAAACAAATGAGATTTCCTCTATATTAGTTTTTATCCAGTAAAAATGAAAAACTATATAAATGAGGTATCACCGTAATCGGAGTGACCTATAGAATGAAGATAATTTAATATTTTTAGTGTACGACCCCCAAAAAATACAAAAAGAAAGTAAACCAAAATTGACAATTTTCTTTTCCTCCATACATTTAAGAGTTAATAAAATCTCATCAATAAGCTAATGACCCACTAAAATGAAGTATTTGTAAAGTGCATCTCATGTCGCAGAAAATAAGCCCTTAAATGTCCAAGTCCACATAAATTAGACATTTAGTGAATGGTAGTTATTACGTTTTTTGCAGTTATGACTATGTATGGAAAAAGTAGTTCGAAAATCAAGAATTTTTCCAAATTTTCACCAAATATCACAATTTTAAAATCACTTGGATATGTTAAAGCGTTCCGAAGTTATAACCACTTGTAGTGACACAGGGCAGATTTGAAAAAATGGGCCGTGTCAGGAAAGTGAAAAGTGGCTTCAGCGTTAAGGGGTTAAAGGCAAGTCGTAAACCTGTTAGCTATGCTTACTTACTCTGGCATCTGGAAAAGTTTGTCATTTTGTGGGCCTGACCAACATTCCCCTTATATTTCCCAGCTGTTAGACTTCCTTCAAGCAGGCTTTGACAAGGGCTTAAAATCCAACAATATTAAGTAGCTTAAGGACCTTTGTTGTCACCCTGGTCACATGACATTAGGCCTCACCCCCTCGACTCGCTCCATAGATGCATAGATACCAGGCAAGATTATAACTCTCTGATTTTATGTGGATCTGAGGGAAACTACTTTTAGCTAAAAGCAGGGGGTTCTATAGTTACTAGGCCTCTATAGGAACCTGCCACTACCTGTATTTGTGAAAAACGTGGTGAAAGATTCCCTTTAAAAATGGCTATCCCTAGTTGGGATTTCTCTATTGTCCTCCATTTGAGCCTTTAGACTTTGCCTTTAAAAACATTCGGGAACTAACATTAAAATTAACCTTTCTTATTGCTATAACAGCATGCAGGTGCCTGGGAGAAATACAGGCACTTTCCACTAAGGAACCTTACCTGAAGGTGTCTGAAGACAGGGTAACTTTAACCCCTTCCCGACATTTGACGTACTATTACTGCATGGCGGGAGGTGCGTTCCCGCAAAATGCAGTAATAGTACGTCAAGCTTCTGACGCCGGCTCCTAAACGGAGCCGGCGCCCGAAGCTGCGGGTGTCGGCTATATATTATGGCCGACACCTGCCTCTAACACCCGCGATCAGAGATCTCTCCGTAAAATCTCATCAATAAGCTAATGACCCACTAAAATGAAATATTTGTAAAGTACATCTCATGTCGCAAAAAATAGGCCCTTGTATGTCCAAATTGCCAAAAAAATAAAGATTGTATAGCCAATAAAAGTGACAATGCATAATCTGCTCTGAATGGCGCAGCTTCCCTTCGATACCCTGGCGTGTGCCCATACAGCAGGTTACCACCACATATGGGGTATTGTTATACACAGGAGGGATTGGGTACTGGATATGTTAAAGCGTTCCAAAGTTATAACCACTTAAATAGACACATGTCAGATTTTAAAAAAATGGGCCGTGTCAGGAAGGTGAAAAGTGGCTTCAGCGTTAAGGGGTTAATGTTTCGCTACATTCCCAAGTATTATATAGGAGGCCGGTGCATTGTACATGGAGACTTGTGCCACTTGTGTAGTGTGTATTGTATAGTGTGTATTGTATTGTGTAGTGTGTATTGTATTGTGTAGTGTGTATTGTATTGTGTAGTATGTATTGTATAGTGTGTATTGTATTGTATAGTGTGTATTGTGTAGTGTGTATTGTATTGTGTATTGTATTGTATAGTGTGTATTGTATTGTATAGTATGTATTGTATAGTGTGTATTGTGTATTGTATTGTGTAGTGTGTTTTGTGTATTGTAGTGTGTATTGTGTATTGTATAGTGTGTATTGTAGTGTGTTTTGTGTATTGTATAGTGTGTATTGTGTATTGTATTGTGTAGTGTGTTTTGTGTATTGTATAGTGTGTATTGTGTATTGTATAGTGTGTATTGTGCTGTGCGGTAAATGTTGCATCTGTTTGGCTGCACCCAGAGTCTGTCCCAGAGGTCGCATTAACGCCTCACCACGCGTCATAGACGCGTGATGAGGCGCCATTACCCCCCAAAATAATTGCCATGCGTAAAGTTACGCTTGGCAATTATTCCTTGCAGCGCGCAGGCTGAGCGGTTCGGCGCGCGCTGCAAAAGAGGTAAATGTCGCGCGATCACAGCGCGCGCCGGGCCGCTCAGCGCGACACGTGACACAGTGATCAGTGTCATCAGCGCTCCGGAGCGAGAGCGCAGGCCCCGGGAGACCTGTGGACAGCGGGGCTGCTGCTCCCTGTCCTGCTCCATCTCCCTACCTGCCCGCAGCGTAAGGGATGGTCATGAATATAAAAAATTACACCTGCTACTGTATTTACGGTACGGAGTTGATGTGAGGATATGGTACAACCCATGGGGCCTATCTGCCACATAATGGGGCTCATTACTAAGGTCAACGGACCACACTATCGTCAGAATAATCCGACGATTTCCGATCGCCGCATTTAGAGGGCTTGTTGTCGCGCACACCATCATGTGATTTGTGTCGAGGGCTTTCACGCGACGGGTCGTAGACGTATCGATGATTCGGCCAACTGCAGGATTAAACATTCAAAATTGCTGTGACAAGCCATTGGCCAAAACAAACTACATGCACCAGGAAGAATAAGGTGAACTTCCGGCAGACCTGAGCGGACAACGCACTTTTAAATTTTGTCGCAAGACCAAGCACTTACATGCACCAGGAAGAAGAAGGTGACACTCTGGCGAAACATGAGCTGGGAAGTGACACATGCGATCTTAGTGAATCGCGGCACAGTGAATTTTAGTCTGACCCCCAATTGCAACTGTGAACTCCTCAGCGGGTAAGTTAAAGGTGCCCAGTGAGACAACAAATGATACATCAGGATGACAGCTATTCCAAAATGCAAAGAACTCATCCTCTTTAATGTACAAAACACAAGATTGTAAGGAAATAGCTATAACTATTACTCATGCCCGAGCATGCACCATATACGCCTCATGCAAACGAACATGTGCATAAAGGGCCACAACGGTCAGTTTTCAGCCATCGGAAAGGTGCGGGACGCACAGCACCGTTGAGGGGGACCGTGACTAGCTACCATACACCTGTGGGTGGATAGGGCATTCTAGGGGAAAGGCTAGGAGAAGTTCACACCACAAACCCATTGCTGAACAAAAAAGCAATTCATCACACGCAGGACTCTCTTATGGAACGTTATTTACTTGAACCTTCTCCCGGCAGATTGAAAGTACAAACTGCAGCAACATGGGGTGCCAGAATAGATCTGGAAACCCAGTAGGAAGACAAATAAATCTGCTAGTAGACTGGAGAATTATCTCCAAAACAGTGTATAAGCATCATGAGCTACATTTTCCTTTTTCTGTTTAAGAGACATCCAAGGTTTTCATCCTTACCACATAGAAAGGGTTGGTACTCTGATAATAATTGAGACTAGAATTCATTTGAAGTTAAGGCAAAAAAAGAAACATAACCTATTGATCTTTTACCACCTCTGGTCTACAATAAAACCGATCTGAAAAAATGTAACGGACATTATTAATTGTAAACTGTAAAACGAGGCACAATGGGGGAGGTCGGATTTGGAAATCTGAGGCTGGAGCCAGGCATCATTTCTAGGGACACAACACCATTCATGTAGGTTAACCACCTCTTCTGCAACAAGCTAATGTATTATGTGGACTCTCAGACCTTATAAAACAATCAATGCTGGACAAATCATTATTTGTTAGGATAGGAGACCCAAGAAGGTCGCATTAAACGCCTCACCACGCGTCATAGACGCGTGATGAGGCGCCATTACCCCCCAAAATAATTGCCATGCGTAAAGTTACGCTTGGCAATTATTCCTTGCAGCGCGCAGGCTGAGCGGTTCGGCGCGCGCTGCAAAAGAGGTAAATGTCGCGCGATCACAGCGCGCGCCGGGCCGCTCAGCGCGACACGTGACACAGTGATCAGTGTCATCAGCGCTCCGGAGCGAGAGCGCAGGCCCCGGGAGACCTGTGGACAGCGGGGCTGCTGCTCCCTGTCCTGCTCCATCTCCCTACCTGCCCGCAGCTGGCTGTGTTTATGTCGGGACTTCAGAGCAAGGCCGGGTGAGTGTGTGCAGTGTTCTGTGTGTGCTGTGTGAGTGTAGTGGTGTGGAGTGTGTGCTGTGTGTAGTGGAGTGGAGTGGAGTGTGTGTAGTGGAGTGGAGTGTGTGTAGTGGAGTGGAGTGTGTGCTGTGTGTAGTGGAGTGGAGTGTGTGCTGTGTTCTGTGTGTGAGTGGAGTGTGTGCTGTGTTCTGTGTGTGAGTGGAGTGGAGTGTGTGCTGTGTTCTGTGTGTGAGTGGAGTGTGTGCTGTGTTCTGTGTGTGAGTGTAGTGGTAGTGGAGTGTGTGCTGTGTGTAGTGTAGTGGAGTGTGTGCTGTGTGTAGTGTAGTGGAGTGTGTGCTGTGTTCTGTGTGTGTGCGTGGAGTGTGTGCTGTTGGCAGGTTTCGCCACATGCCGTGGTCACCTCAGGGGATCAAGGACTAAAAAATCCGATTGTTTGTGCTGCCAAAAACTCCTTTTAAATCCCTGTCCCAGCCTTGCGCAAAGTGTGTAATCGCTCCGGAGTGTCCGATGAAAGTGCGACGTCCGCGGGAAGCCCTTAGTATAATGAGCCCCATTTTGTCCTACTACTAGATAAAATCTATAAGATATGGGAACGGGTCGTGCAAGCATACAGTGCACACGCCAGTATGCATTGCCGTCTATGGGGGATGTATTGTTCCCTGTGTATACGTCGTAACTATCAATTAACCCCCCAAACGGCTGTGTGAATGCAGTTTGTAGAACCTGTCATTTGTAATTGCCTGTGACCTATATTGAGATCACTTCTGTAATCTCATGCTGAAAATCCCTGTTAGAACGTGTTCTCTCACCAAATTGGATGATATTGTATTGGATCGGGTTATAGAGGGATAATACACCTGTCACTGACTGATAGAGCTGTTCTTAGTCTGTATTATTTAAAGAAACTGCGGAGTTGTTAGCTGCCTATGAAAGTCCCTAGCTACTACACAGGAATGGAACAGTACTTTCTGGCCTCAAACTCTATGCAGCAGACAACCACTATCTGATATTGAGATCTTTCCAATGTGGATATTATTCAATATTACATTTCCGCGAAGAAACCTTGTTAATTATTGAAAAAAAAAGAAAGTTATAAAACCTGTCTGGCATGAGATCTGTATGAAACGAGACAACATCCAAAATAAACAGAAAATCACACTGACTAAATGAACAGTTTCGCTCTGCTGTGAGGTACTAGAAAATTGTCAACAAATGGCCCCAGATGTTAAGCATATGCACTTGTCTAAAAACGGTATGTTCAAAGTATAAAAGATGCTTTCTCTGCAGATTATTACGTAGTATTATGTTGTTGGGTAATCCTTCAAAGTCACGCAATAGATCGTGGAATTGCATTATGAGCATTGGACGACGAGGCCCTTTTAAACCCCTCTCTGGTCGTTACCTGCATTGTAGGATTCGCGTTAGAGTTTTATTCCTGATTTTTTTTGGTGAAACTTTTATTTTAGTTATCTCATATTTATACAATACATACACAAAGCCAACAAAGAAATACACCAGCCCAGTATAACAATTACAACGAAATAGACCAAACATGGAACATACGTCTTAGATAATAAGAAAGCAAGTAAATAAGAAATAAAAAAAAGAGAAAAGAAATAAAAAACATTAATACATAAATAGATACAAAAAACAGGAACGACAACCATCACACTCACTCCTCCCTGCCTTACTCAAAGCCATCGGTATCAGCTTTATTGCAAACGTACGCCTTCAAACCCTAACTATCCCCTCAGTCAACATTATCTATAAGACTTCTGTGTTCCTGAAATCTCACCCAGATATTCAGGTGGCCAAATCGAGATTTTATCTTTTGCTCCCTTTGCGGATTTAGTAATTCTTCCATTTCATAATGTCATACCTTTGAACGCAGAGGCGAACCATGGGTGGCGATATGATTTATCCATAAGATTGCGGGTAACATAGTCGCTGTTGACAATTAAGAGATATTTGTAATAAGGACCAACATACGTTTGTTTAGGTTTAATTCACAGTGTTGCAAGGACAAGGCCCGGTCGAGGGGAAGCGGGAATTAAATATTTAGTTTCTGAGAATTACATGTTGTATTCTTGCACAAAAATGGCGCAGTACCAGCGGAGGACCAAAAAACATGCCCACGTATGGCCTTCCTTCCACATCTCCCGCACAGTGGGCTGACCTCTGGACATATAGCGGTACTATCTCCGGGGACTTATACCATTGTGATATATATTTTGGAATTCCCCTCTTTGAAGTCTTGAATAGTAGGGAAGTATACGTAAAGATTGAAATACGGTTCCCATTGTTCTGTTGTCAAGTTAATTTGAAGTCCTCCTCCACTTGCCTGTCAATTGGGCAGTGTCATGGCTCTTTTCTCTCATTAATTATATTATAATCTAATAGAGAGTGTTTTGAAGACAGGTTCTTCACTTGTGCCATATTTTTCGAAATCATTTTTTTCGCTTTCAAAACAATTCTAACTGCCGAGGTACTAGTGAGGATAAGCAGGAGCGACAAGAACATAGAATCTCCAAGGGGTCAATGCCCTCACAACCCAGGTTTCTGACATTTCCCCTAGAGCAGCGCCATCTTGACCCCAACGCGTATATTGAAATACCATATTACCCCCATGGCATTCCATTCTTTTAAAAATAATGTCTTCTACTCATCAGAATCTGGGGTTAATCCAATAATGGAGAAAGAGACGAAAATGTCGGGATCAGACTATTTTTAACCTGTGGAGGATGGTACATACCCTTAAAGCTGCTCGCATTGTGGGTGTTTCATTATTGGGGAAAGGAGCGCTTTTTCAAGCCAGGGGGGCAACTGCGATAATGAGACTGGTGACATGTTGCGGTTCCAGGTATAGTCCACAGTTTATTTTAGTGTGCCTTGATACCACAATCTATACCCTTACTAGGTGGGAGGCTCTGTTGTAGTTTAATAGCGATTTAATGTACTGGCAGTCAGTGCCAATCCCCCCTGTCCCTTTGGTCTATACAAGATTCCTCCTCACTTTTAATCGATGATTTGTCCCGCCAATTTAAATCTTTGCTTGTATCGATGCTATTGTCCTGAAAAGATATCTGGGAGATGTTATTGGAGGGCCCTGGAACAGATTTAGCTGACTATGGGTACAGAATTCATTTTAAATCATGGACTAAGACAGGGCATAGCCCCATGAAAACCGCCTTTACCCCAATTTTCACATCCTTTTTGCTGGTATTGAATAAAGGAAGCGAAATTATGGATATATTTCTTTTAGATCTGGGATGTAATTTATTCCCCAAGTTTATGAATAGGCCCTCTTTCGGGCCAATAAGGGGAACCAATTACCCAACCTTTTTAACTCTTTCAGGGGGATATTTACCGCCGGGCCTGTCCGATTTAGAAAAATTGATTTTGAAATTCGATAAGCCAAAAATATTCTTTTAATTGGCGCATCAAATTAGGGATAGAAACTTTGGGTGGGATAAAAAAATAATAAATCACTGCATATGCCGAGCTATTTTTAAATTTCTCAGTTCGGATGTATACAACCGAGATATTTGAGCTAATCTTATTTGGCTAAGGAATTAGTTCCGAAGGTTTTTTTCAAAACGAAAAATTAGTGGGGATAATGGGCAGCCCTGTCGAACTCATTACGAATTTAGCCAGATTCCGACAGGATCCCATTTTACTCCCTTTGCGTAGGATTTGAGTATAATATAAGAGATCCAGGATCATATTCTGTTTCAGGCTATGTTCCACGCAGTGTCTCGCACGCCACCATAACCAGAGTTCACGCCTCTCGAAAGCTTTTTTCTGCGTTCCTTGTTTGAAATCAGGGCCACTGCCCGGTTTATGCATACTGGGCTAGTGGATTAGAAGTAATGGACCTTCGTGCGTGTTATCTCTGGGCTTCCGGCCTTTAAGGACGCCTGTTGGTCTAGATGTATAATTTTGGGCCACAATGGCCTCAGATCTCATCTCTGCCGCTAGTTCTTCTTGCCATCAGTTTTGTATCTGCATGAAGCAGGAGATCGGTCTCTGTAGCTGAGACACTGAGTGGCGTCATTTCGTCCTTTGGAAGGAACGTATATATGCCATAAGGGAGTCCGTCGGGAGAGTCTGTCCGGATGACAGAGGGCATTAAATGCCTGAATCATATATGCGGCTCAGGCCTCAAGTAGCTAGCTGCTATAAGAGACTAAATAAAACCCATTGGACTGGTGCTTGGACGAGCGGGGTATCACCGCTCCTGCCTGGTTCCAGTTTTCCTTCGTGATGTCTCTTAGCCGTTTCCAGGTCAACTCAGGTAGGGAGGTAGTCCTGACTCCCTATATATTCTGGATTCTGCCGTCCTAAAAGTTGGGTTTGCTGTAGCCGTGGTTGGCGCATCTGATGGAATATAATGATTCAGGCATAGTATTCTTGAACAACTCTGCCACTTGTCAGGTAAACTGACCGTTATTCCTGGGTTTATCTTTAACATTTGGACGTATGTGGGACCTCTGATAGCAAAGCTTTGCAGACTCCGACTGCACTTATTCCCCATTTCGTTAAAAAAAAATGGCGGATTTTTAAGATGTATTTTTGCTTGTGTTTATAGAAGAAAGGATCTTAACTCCTCCTGGCCTTGTCATAGTTGAACTGCCCTAAGGTTCGCCATCTGGTTAAACGTTATTTGTGTTTCAAGTACCTATTGTTCGAGAGTCGGGATTAAACGTTAGCTATGTCTTTACTTCGTCTCGAACCAATTAATAAAGACCCCCCTGCCTAAAACTTTGTGGCCCTCCACCTGGTTATAAGGGTCGGAGGGTCACTCCCGGAGTTAGAGGCCGAAGTGTTCCTCTATAACCTGTTTTAGCCTCCGTCAGTATTTGGAATCTCCAGGAGGAAACATTAAGTTTCCACTGCCAATTGTTTAGGAATAGAGACCTCAAGAGATTTACCCTTATATCAATCAGAGCGTGTCAGAAAAATGAAAATAGTCATGTCAATTGTTGGTCCTCGGAGGAACTGCAAATCTTGATGTTGCAAATATCATGTTCCTATTCTAGAGGATACGTCATGGGCTGCTAGAGTAATATGTGTAGTCATTTTCGGTTGGGTGCAGCAACTCCAGGAGTCCACATAGCTGCTTGCGCAATGAATAATGCGGGCCTTAAAAACTTATTTTAGGCGCAGTTACAGCAGCCCTGAAGGTTGTGAGGCACCTGATGAGATGTCTACTCTTGGGTCCAGGGCAACGTTAAATCTCCTCCAAAATCCACGTACCCTCCTCAAATCAAGCTAACTATCCAAATATTGACTCAAAGCTCTGTCCATTGCCCACTTAGGAAGGTTTATGATTGTATAATGTAAATATCTGGGAGGCGATGCGTCCCTTGACTGAGATCACTCGCCTTCGTAGAGGAGAGGATCAATCTATCCCAAGAAGGTGCAGAAATCAATATACTAGTCCCTCGGGCTTTCGGGTCTGCGTAGAACTGTGGGATAGCATGGGGATATATAGAGGAGGATAATCGGTATGGTTACGAAGGCACAATGCGTTGCGAGTCTGTTAAGAATATCATCATGGTTTTTCCTCATCAAGGAGTTCCATAAAATGGACCGCTGCCCGGGGCCTATGCAAAGCCTTGACTTCAAGGAGCCTAACAGAAGGGATGACTGTGAGCCTTGCCCGTCCATTCACTAAACAGTTAATCAGGCCAAGGGTCAAGGGGGAGGCGTGGGAAATAGTAAGGGAGGAAAGGATAAGAAAAAAAAAAGAGGAGAGAGAAAAAAAAAAAAAAAATAGGGGGGGGGAGGAAGGGAATGAATACCAAAAAACAAAAAAAAAAAACAATACCCTTATAGAGGAATGGGGGGGACCCAATCCCACAGAACTCAAGGGGTTGTATGGTTTTCCTTTTAGGATCTTATTAACCCGACTTTTGATTCCGTTTTCTGGGTTATGGAAGGGAGCGGGGTTGCCGTGGGCCGCTTAATGCCAAGTGGTCACTTAAATATACACTCTTAAAACAGATCTTGCCCATCTTTTTCCCTTTCTTTTTTCTTTCCTCTTCCCACCCTTCCTCCTATTCCACTTATTGCGGAAGGGGGGTAAGAGGGATAAGTAGACAGAGTGGTGAGAATGAGTAGTACGGAACACATGGCCACTTAAGTCCCATGCAACTAAGTTCTGAAAGTAAGGGGAGAGAGGGAGATAAGAAGAAAGGGAGAAAAAGAAAAAGAGAAAAAAAAAAAAAAAAAGGGAAGGGGGGGGGTAGGATGGGGAAAAGGGCCCAATATACAAATATCAATGTCGAGTAGGACAATAACGGAGAAATTAACATCTAGTGAGTATTGTCACCTTATAATGTGCTTTCCTATTGGTTCTGCTTTATTTCCTCAATTTCTATTCTCGTATGGACGGAGGCAAAATTATTCACTATAGTACAAATTTAAAGTGTCAGCTATAGTGCAATCCGAGATCCAAGATCAATGTAATGGAAAGCAGTGTTAAACGTTCATCCATCCATCTCGTTTGGGTTCAATATATTTCCATAGTGTTGCTAGTCTTTTATGTAAAAGACCCAGGACTAAGGGAAAGGGGGGGGGGGGGGTAAAATTTAACATATCAAACACAAATTTAACCTCTATTTGTCTTATGGTGTATATCCTTATTATTTCATTTTATTACACCAATTTTATTTCCTATTGAGATACAGACTCTAACCTAGTGTATTTTAAAGTGGCAAAAAATGAGTTTGCGTACAAGGTGCGAATTCAAACTAACCATTTACATATGTATTTCCAGTATTTCATAGGAATTCATATTCCAATAACCTTCTGTTAGAGGTAATAATTCTTAAAAATATACGACCCCCTTTACTAAGCACAGTGTTTCCATTTTATTTAGAGTAATCCATGTATATTTGTTCTATTTAGATCAACCTTATCAAACCCTTGGGGTATTTTAAAGTGCCACAAGTCGTTGTTGCCACAAAGTTGCAAAATTCAGAAATGTTCCTTTTAGGCCTATTGTTTCCCCTATTCCATATATTTCGTATTCAATATGACCCTTCTATTTACAAATATAAATTCCATATACTCCCATTTTTCTAAACACAAGTTGGGCACATTTGTACTTACCCGGTCGTTAGCGATCCAGCGGAGTTCGAGTTTCTCGCAATGGATTCGGTTCCGGTCCAGGATCCATCAAAGCAGTTCCTCGACGTCCACCAGGTGGCGCTGCTGCGCTGAATTCGCTGGAATGCCTCGAAAGACACCGGCATCCAGGATGAAAGGTGAGTGAATTTTCGGCGGATAACCAATTTTTTTTTTAAATGCGGCGGTTTTTCCGAATACGTCGGGGTTTTCGTGTCTCGCCACGCCCCCCGATTTCGTCCGTGCCATACCGGAGACGATGCGCCAACTTCCGATCGCCTGCCGCCAAAAAAACCCGGGGCAATTCAGTACAATTCGGCGCAAATCGAAATATTCGGGATAACCGGCGGGAAAGCGAATCGGACTTAGTAAATGCCCCCAGTGTTTCCTTCTACTGGGATAAACCGTTTTATCTAAAACATGTTTTGGCATAAAAGTTACCATAATTTCTTATTGTGTTAGGGGAGAGTACCCCATCCCCTGCTCCCCTACCCCATCCCCCCTCCTCCCATACCCGATACCCCTAACCCATCCCCACATCCTCCCCCACGCCACTTATTGAAAAGAACAAAAAAAAGAAAAAGGGGGGGGCCGGAAGAAGAACCCCTCTCCCTTCAGGGCAAAGATATATTATCATCAAATATGTTTCCTATAGTTATTCCCTCCACCGCCTAATGGTAACTAAATCTCTTAGCTTAGGCCACCCGTGGATATGCCACAGATCAGGGAAGTCGTGTCTACTTGAAAAATTACTCCCTCTTGTGACTTCCTGGGGGGGCGGCTGATCGGTTCAGCTCTATTTCTTTCAGTTAGTGGTTCTCCCATACTCCGTCTATGAAATATTGGGCCTGGTTCATTAGTCGTATGGGGTTGAAAGCCAGTTAGGTTTATAAGATAGTTGGTGGGAATTAAGGTAGGCTGTACAAAGGAAGATAGGACCCGGGAGGTCTCTTGGGTGGTTTCACCACATAATGTAGCAGGTTGTACGCTTTAACTATAAGATGATGAAGGAGGACCCCATTTATAAGAGACTCCCGCCTGCTTTAATCTTGGCACAGTTATGGTTTGTAAAATTCGTCTCACTATACAGGGTTCGAGCTGATGAAAAAGCATTGGGAGAATGGTTATCTGGGCTACCTTGCAATGTGATGTCCCCTGTGCACAGGCGCTGCTTCGGACAAAAGTTTCTCCTGTTTTTATAATAGTGAACCTGAAGCAACACATCTTCTGGGCCTCCACAATGCGGCCATATTTGGTCGTAGACTCGGTGGATCCTGTACTATGCGAATATGTTCTCAGATGGGCGTCATGTACCTGGTTAAGATAGGTGGCTTTCCTTATTAGATCCTTCATTGTGATAGCTCTTCTGGTACCCCTTAATCCTTACGTTGTTTCCTACGCCTCCTATTTGGTCTTGGTCTTCCATCTGACTAGACTAAAGAGGGCCTGTATTGTCTCTGGTGACATGGTTGCAGAAACGTCATTTTTCCACGCTTTCCACTAATTTGCGGAGCCGAATAAAAGGTTCCGAGGTGCCCCGGCGTTCACTGAATTTGCTGTTTTCGGATCTAGTGAGCGGGACTCTAGTGCAGGTTATATTGACAACCACATCCTAATGGTCCAAGCCTGCTGTTGCTGGACTGTTAAGACGCGACTACAAGACTGCAATTCTAAATCCTTTTATTGGGGAGAGCCTGTTTACCAGTGCATAATACTGCAAGATAGTGCCATGGGGCTGGGGGCGATCACCTGGTGTTGAAGCATTGAGTGTGAGAGAAATGGTGCGGGGTCCATCTGAACGTTCTCCTCGTCGGTGGTCACACCACGTAATCATGGTCAACCGGAGCCCTCATGTTGGTACAGTGCAGGTGATAGATGGGTCACGATGTAAGTCGCTATTGTTCCATGATATGTCATCTCTGCGGTAGCCCACCCTCAGGTAGTCCCAACTCTGTGGTTGTTAAAAAACGTTGGCTGCGCTCTCCCTCCCCCCTGCGGCCTTCCACCCCGGTACCTGTGGATGACCACGGAGTGTTCCGTCCTCTCTTGGGGGGGGATCAGCCTCTGATCACCCCGGGGGGGGGGACAAGTCATATTCTGTAGCAGGGTGGTTGAGTGCAGCAACCTCGTGGGTCCGCGTTACGGTGTAACGCTGTGTCGTTTCCAAATCAGCTGTTGCTCTTCAGCCCGCCCGTTTCTAACTGCAGGCGGAGGGGTGGTGTTGTACAGGAGGACGACGGGCTGCCTGTTGTTTGTTGGTGATAAGAGTCTCCCGATGTCCAGGGGACGGTTACACCTGGCATCCATGCATGTCGGCCTCCCCCAGCCCGGCCTCCGAGTCTTGCGGCATCTCAGTAATTAGTTGTCGGCAATATCGTTACGGTGTCCGGACCTTGGGCTTAGAGGAGCTCAGATCAGAGCTTCCTCCGGCATCACCGCCCAAGCCAAACCCCCCGGCTCGGAATATCGTTCTATTTCCTGATTTCTCACAAGTACAAATTCTGCAGGATATGAAACTTTCAGCACAAATTACATGTTTATCTGAAAAAAATGCCGCACTTAAGTTTTTTTAAGTCTTCAGTAGTCTGGTGGTCAGACAAGTGAGATCTTTCCCTTTTCTACATAAGGCGTCTGTCTTTTTTGTTACAGGGGCGCATTTGTTTTGAAAATAAAATCAGAGAGAGGCTGGCTAGAACATAGGAAGGGATGAATGATTCTGGATTGATGTCATTATTGTATCAGTTTTACCTGGCCCCTTGAAAGCTACTATGTCACCACAAATTCAACCTCTTGCAGATGTTTCTAAATCGAAATGTAAATGATATTTTTGGAATTATAAATGACAGATAACTTCAGAATGATTAGTAGGGGTGTGTTAATAGTACAAATTTTTTAACTAAACTTTCATTGCCCTTTCTTTTATGGTTCAATAATAATTATTAAGATATGCACTTAACAAACGCCATGTGTGAGTTAATGACAATCAACATGTAAATGAGACTCCGGTATGTGTGATGATTAGATGGCAAACATCAAGGGCATTATAATGTCAGATGTTCTGGAAATAAAATCAAGACGAAATACACGTCCATGAGGAGCTTAGAACAATAACACAATTAACTTAATGTGAACGACACAGTGACAAGCAAACATAGGGAACGGAAAGGGGGGATAGGTTTTAGGAGAGGGGTAGGGCAAGCAAAACAACACCCATTTGTACAAGTCCCTATTAGCCAAGTTTCCATGGCGGAAGGGTTTGAAAGTGAGCCAGGGCTCCAAAGTGTTATGAAAAGATTTGTTGTTATCACAGCCTTCAGATCTCCAGAACAGTATTACACTGTCAGTGGCCTTCCACCCACTGCACGCCTTGTAGGGGGGACAGGGGTCTCCGACAACCTTAGGGGTATCTGCCTCGCTGCCATAAGAAGGTCGAAGCGACTCTTTTTGAATTTAGAGATCAGTCCAGGAAACATTTAAAAGTAATGCCCAATTCAGATGCTGGGATGGACTTCCTGGTGGATATGTCATATTAATAGGTTTGAAAATCTCCTTAGAGGTTAATATCGGGGAGATAGTGTAGCATGTTTCATTCTGTGTCTCACGCATGCGCCAGACCAGGGATGACACCTATTTATGAAGTTTGGTGGGATCTGCACCGTCTGAAGACCGAATTTGTGAATTTAGTTCTTGAAGGGGCAAGAAACTGAGCTTTATGAGTTTAAGATGAGGCTTTTGCCATTGCTTCATGTTGGAAGGACTTCTTGAAGCTCCGCTTCCCCACGACATTAGAAAACAGAGGTAGAAGATTCCACATTCCCTCCTTATCTAGACATAGCCATAGACCGAAGGAGATTGTATATTAATCTATACCTATATTAGTAATCCACTACTGGTTCATGTTCTTCCTTTTTTAGGTCTCAAATGTAGTTAAGGAAGGAGTTTTCCTATGGAATGCCTAAAGGCCACCCTTTTGGGTACAGAAAGCTTCAAAGGAAATGTATTCTCAGTGGGAAATTCTGGGGAAGGCAAGCAATCCTCCAAGATGTTGCCTGAAAAGGGTCTGTGTATAAATAGGATTCCTTCTGACCCAGTCAATGCCTCCACCCAACCCAAACAGTTCTTCGGTGTTGTCTTTTACATTGGAAGCAGCATGGTCAGCTGGGATTATATCCTGTTGAAAGGTTTGGCCACTGATCCTGTAGTTATGTCACTAGGCTTCTTGACGCCAGGACATTGAGTGAGGGTAGAGGTTTAGCCTGGATGCTATAGTTTCCTTTTTCAACAGGACAACTGTATTGAATATCCTTATGTAAGCTATTGATAGACCAACCTCTATAAAGCACTTCTAATTCCAAGTGTCTCTATCATTCCAAAATCTGTATGCATTAACATGGCGCAAACACAATACAAGAACAGAGAACAGCCCATTCATTAGAGACTTACATACAAGTGGAATGCATGAAGTAGGAAAATTTATCTCTGAACCTACCACAATTTCATCGCTTGATTTTCACACACTCATCCTATACTCCATGCAGTGCATAACTGGTGAAGGCACTTTGTAATATACACAAGGAAGAATCCAAGAGGGCAAGTGTGTTCTGAATTTCACTTTCCGAAATAACAAACTAAAATAAAAGAACAAAAGTAATTATATTCCGTGTAAAATACAAAAGGTCACAATAATATAGAACATTAATACATTGAACGGGTTTTTTTACCATGCAATAAATCAAAACAGTTAATGACTTATCTACAAGACTACAAATCTCAAGAATGTCCAACTGTCGAATATGTTTAATCGTGAATTTTAACTGATTGTGGATTACAGTAAGTAATATGCGATATGTTGATAGGGTAAGCTTTTATCACTAGAGATGCGCGAACATGCTGTCCGAGCTTGATGGCTCGTCGAGCATTAGGGTACTCGAAACTGACTCGTGCTCGGAGAAAATAAACTTGCTGGCCGCTCGAGAAAATGGCAAAGCTCCCGCCGTTTTGCTTTTGGCTGGCCAGAAACAGAGCCATCACAAGCAGGAGACTCTGCCACTCCCCCAGGCAGGACGTGGTACCCTACCCGTCTGATTAGCAGTGGTTGCTGGGCCAGATCAGGTGACTGGGATATAGCTAGCCGATGGCCGCGCTGCTTAGGATCATTCTGTCTCTGGATGCGATAGGGGAGATGCGCGGCTGCGGTCAGGGAAGCGGTTAGGTGTGTTCTATTAGTTACTGTTTAGGCAGGAGTGATTCTCAAAGAACCCAACAGCCTTCTTAGGGCTACCATAACGTTCACTTTTTTAATTTAATTTGCATCTTACCATTTTGATGAGGAATTAGAAGGGAGGGACTGCTACCGTTGTGTTAGCTCTTAGTGGACACACATATCCTAGACAAAGGCTGAAGTGGCCAAAATCAGATAGGGTTGGATTTCTATTAGGAATACTCGTTTCATCTATCTGGCATAGTAGTGTGTTCTTTGTATACTGGTAGAAAATAGCCATAGGAAATACAAATAGATTCTTTGAAGCCTACAAGTAGCGTCTTATATTTGATTTTGGTGATCTGCTGGGCGTGAGTTTCTGCAGTGCATTGTACTTGCCATTCTGAGCAATTTGTAGTGATGACTTGCAATCCGATTGTGTGTGCCAAAAACTCCTTTTAAATCCCTGTCCCAGCAGCGCAAAGTGTAAATCGTCGGGATGTCCGATGAAAGTGCGGTCCGCGGGGCCCTTAGTAAATGAGCCCCATTTTGGCCACTACTAAGATAAAATCTACTAAGATAAAAAAGTGGAAAATTGCATAAAGAAAAACAGAAAAGAATTCACCCATGAAATGCTGAGTTAGGTTACATTCACATTAACGTGTGCCCGCTGTACCATAGCACGGCGGGCACACGTCAGTGCCGGAGAGAGGAGTAAGTGCTGCTCACCCCCCACCCCTCTCCACAGAGAAACATGGGGTATGGCGCCGTATTCCAGGGAAAGATAGGACATATCCTATCTTTTACCCTGATATGGAACGGTACCGTGCAGCACAAGTGCCACGCCGTATGCCCATTGCCGTCTATGGGGGATGTATTTTTCCTTGTGTATACGTCGTCCCTATATATACACCCCCCATACGGCTGTGTGAATGCAGCCTTAGCTGTCATTTGTAATCTGCCTGTGACTATATTGGATCACTTCTGTATTATCTTCATTGCCTGAAAATCCCTGTTTAGAACTGGTCTCTCACCACATTGTATGATTTATTGTATTGGTCGGTGTATAGAGGGAATATACACCTGTCACTGACTGATAGAGCTTGTTCTTGTCTGTATTATTAAAGTAAACTGGAGTTGTAGCTGCAGTCCCTAGCTACTACACAGGGAATGGAACAGTACTTCTGGCTCAAACCTTTATTGCAGCAGACAACCACTAATCTGATATTGATGATCTTTCCAATGGATGGATTATCAATATTCCATTCCCGGAAAGCCCTTTTAATATTGAAAAAGAAAAGTTATAAACCTGTCTGCATGATCTGTATGACACGGACAACATCCAAAATATACAGAATATCACACTGACTAAATGCAGTTCGCTCTGCTGTTGGTACAAAATTTCAACAAATCTGCCCATATGTTTAATCATATGTACTTTGTCTAAAACTGTTTCAAAGTAAAAGATGCTTTCTCTGCAGATTATTACTTATTATATTGTTTGGGTTCCCTTTTCAAAGTCCCAATAGATGTGGAGAATTGCTATGAGCAATGTGAACGACAGGCCCTTTTAACTCTCCTGTGATCTTACCTGCATTGTAGGAGTTTTATTTCCTGATTTCTACTCACATTACAATTCTGCAGAATATGGAAACTTTCAGCACAAATTACATTTCTTCTGAAAAAATGCAGCACTTAATTTTTTTAAGTCTTCAGTAGTTGGTTGTCAGACAATGAGATTCTTTCCCTTTTTCTTAATAAGGCATCTGTCTTTTTGTTACAGGGGCGCATTTTGTTTTGAAACATAAATCAGAGAGAGGCTGGCTATGAACGATAAGGGAAGGGATAGAATATTCTGGATTGATGTCATTATCGTATCAGTTTACCTGGCACTTGAAAGCTACTAATGTCACCACATTTCACATCTTGCAGCTGTTTCTAAATCAGTTAACTGTAAATGATTATTTTTTGGAATTAATAAATGACAGATACATTCAGAACTGATAGTATGGGTTGTGTATATAGTACAAATTTTTTACTAAAATTTCATTGCCATTCTTTTATGGTTCAATAATAATTTTATTAAGATATGCACTTTAACAAACGTGGTGAGTTATGACAATCATATCATGTAAATGAGCTCCGGTATGTGTGATGATTAGATTGGCAACATCAAGTGCATTATAATGTCAGATGTTCTGGAACATACAAATCAAGAAACTAAAACAGTCCATGAAGGACCTTGAACAATAACACAATTAACTTAATGTGAACGACACAGTGGCACAAGACAACATAGGGAACAGGAAAGGGGGGATAGTGTTATAGGAGAAGAGGGTAGGGCAAGCAAAAACACACCAGTTGTACAGTCACTAGCTATTAGCCAAGTTTCCATGGCCGGAAGGGTTTTGAAAGTGAGCCAGGGGCTCCAAGTGTTATGAAAAAGATTGTGTTTGCCTTCATCACTAGCCTTCAGCTCCTCCAGATACAGTATTACACTGAGTGCCTCCACCCACTGCGCCTTGGTAGGGGGGACAGGGGCTTTCCACAACCTTGGGGTTATCTGCCTCGCTGCCATAAGGAAGTGTCGAAGCAGACTCTTTTTGAACTTAGAGATAGTCCCAGGAAACATTAAAAGTAATGCCAATTCAGGTGAGGGATGGATTCCCGGTGGGCATATGTTATTAAATAGGTTGAAAATCTCCCTCCAGAGGTTAAATATCGGGGGAGATATGTGTAGCATGTTTCCTTCTGTGTCTTCACGCTGCCAGCACAAGGATGACACCATTTTATGAAGTTTGGTAGGGATTCTGTACCGCTGAGACACGATTTTGTAATTTAGTTCTTGAAGGTGGCAAGAAACTGTAGCTTTATGAGTTAAGATGAGCGCTTTTTGCCATTGCTCATGTTGGAAGGACTTTTGAAGGTCCCTCTCCCAAGCATTAGCAAACAGGTGTAGAGCATCCCACATTCCCTCCTGTATCAGCATAGCATAGACCAAGGAGATTGTATATTATATTATACCTATATTATAATCCACTACTGGTCATGTTCTTCCTTTTTAGGTCTTCAAATGTGTAAAAGATAAAAAAGGCCACCTTTTTGGGTACAGAAAGCCTCAAAGGAAATGTATTCTCAGCTGGAAATTCTGGGTAAGGAACAATTCCTCAAGACTGTATGCCTGAAAAGGTGTCTTGTATAAATAGGATACCTTCCTGACCCATGTCAATGGCCTCTCACCCAACCAAACCAGTTTCCTTGTTTGTCTTTTACATTGGAGCAGCACTGTCTAGCTGGGATTATATTCCTGTTGAGAAAGGTTTGGCCACTATCCTTAGTCATGTCACTAGGCTTCTTGAAAGCCAGACATTGGTGTAGAGGTAGCACTGGATGTATAGTTTTCCTTTTTCCAACATGGACAATGTATTTGAATATTCCTTATTAAGCTATTGCATAGACCACCTCCTATAAAGCACTTTCTAATTCCAAGAAGTTCTCTTCATTCCAAAATCTGTATGCTTAAACATGGCGCAAACACAATACAAGATACAGAGACAGCCCATTCACTTAGAGACACATACAAGTGGAATGCATGAAGTCGAAAATTATCTCTGAACCTACCACAATTATCTTCATCTGCTTGATTTCCACACTCATCCACTCCATTGCAGTGCATAAACTGTGGAAGGCACTTTGTAATATTACCACAAGGGAAGAATCCAAGAGGGCAAGTGTTTTCTGAATTCTCACTTTCCGAATAAGCAACTAAAATAAAAGACAAAAGTACTTATATTCCTGTAAAATACAAACGTCACATATATTATAGAACATTAATACTGTAACAGGTTTTTTTTACCATGCAATAAATCAAAACAGTTCATGACTTATCTCAAGACTCACAAATCTCAATAATGTCCAACTTCATATATAGTTTATACGTGAACTTTTAACTGAATTTGTGGATACAGTAAGTTAAATTGATGATATGTGATAGGCAAGCTTTATCACATCTAACTTCCTTCATCTACTCATCTATTAATAATGATCTGTGTATCAGACAGTCATAACTGCATCTGCCGGAAACCACACAAGACACAACCAGAAGTCCCAAGTCCTGCAGCCTAGGGGCCACGTGTCCTGTGGCTGCTGGCGACTAAGGCCAAATTATTCGACCTATTAGGGTTTTATACGTACCCAGTTTTGTAATAGCAGAAACCCCTGTTGGGTACACCTTTCTTTAAAACTGATACCATGTTGAGAAGATAAAGGTTTGGTGATCTCACTTGTGAAACCTCCAATGATGACATAGTGGGACCAAACAATTCATGGCACATATAGAGATGACTATATAGAGATGGATATTTTTCTTCCATAAATCCACATATCCTAAAGTAGCATATAAGCAAAAATTGTTTCCATAAGCAACATCATGGGACATCATATTGCACATTCATATATATTATTCTTCTTGTTATCAATATTCAAATTCACACTCATATCTGCGCTCAGATTAGTATATTATATTTATTTTTACATGTTCTCTATTTTGGATGTTTTTTTTTTGTGTCCAATTTATCCTGAAAGAAATCTACCATCAAAATCAAACATGATAAAACAGGGACACTTACTTATCCAGCTACCGTGACTGTGGTAATAGTCTTACTTATGTTAACCATGGCCTCCTACCTGGCTTTACAGACTGTTACACTGTCTCACTGTACAAGTGCTGAGTAAGCAAGGGGGAGATAAACACTGATTTTAGAAGGAAAGAGGCCATGGACAACAAATTTAAGAAGATGACCACAGTTACGGGGCTTGGATCTATGAGTACGTGTCCCTAGTTTATCATTATTTGATTGTAGATTTCTTTAATGTTTTTTTCTCAATGCTCAATGTTGATATTTTATTACTGTTATGTTACTGTTTGTTTAAAAAAGTGCATATTCTCTTTTAAAAATGTTGCAAATAACACCCAGGTGTATGAAGAAGGTGAATAAACATTGCACAGGGGAGAACACAGAAGTTGCTGTCTGCAGTGTATACAACTTGTGCAGATTTACTGGGGGTAGGCTATCACCAATGTCATGCTCATCAATGGTACCGGTTTTCTTATGTTCTTGAATGTCTGTTACACCCAAAAATTAACTTTAAAAAATATGCTAATGAGCAAGAGGTGCTCAGGCCTACATCAGTCATTTGCCTCCTGGCTTCGTCAGAAGCTTAGTATCCACTAAGAGAGAGTTACCTTACTTTGTTAGAAATAAAAACTAAACTCATATCATAGTATTTAAAATTAGGCAAAATATGTAAAAATACGGTCCAGTTTAGTACATACAAAAATAGACAATAAGATGCAGTATCTATGGTATCAAAGAAGTCCCACAAAGTTCAATGCAGTACTCATTCAAAGCATACGTAAGACTATACGCAAGCCAATCACCAACAGTTACAATGTAGCCCTTCCTCCTTATGTGAAATAAACATGCTGACGCCAAGGTTGAGCTTGAATAGTTTTGTGCTTTTTTTGGTGTAAACACAAACAACCACATCTGTTGATCTAAGCTAAATAATACAAACTTGAGGCAGACTTATGACATAAGCACAAAAAGGCACAAAAAAACAAATGTACAAAAGTAGCAAACAAAGAAGAAAAACAAAAGAAAAAAACAACAAAACCTAAGATGACCCCCAGCGATTATGATTCCTAAATGGCATAATTCCACCAGCACAGATATACAGTTTGTTTAACCTGATCTAGTCATGTATTTAATCTTTCCTTCCCTTCGGATAGAGTCGCAAGAAACTGCAGATAAAAAAAAGAGTTTAACAACAAAATGAAAGGATAAAACTTTGTTACTTGTATATTGACTGTGTCCCTATAAGCCTTACATCAAGCCTACGCTTCTCATGCTGTGACTCGTCAGGGGATCAGCAACACAGATACAAGACCTGGTTAAAAGGTATCAATATAATGGTGATCTCTGTCTTAAGAGCCACTCGGTGCGGATGCCAGCTGTGGCACAGTATGTCTAAGTAAAAGAGTATATAGGAATGGTGTAGGAGTTACACAAGTGAAGTACTGTATATTGTACTTTTTTGCGGAAGCAAGTACATAGAAGTACTGATCTATTGTGACTGTGGTAGTGTACCATAGGGATGGACATACTATATATACTGTATGCTCATATAAACTGTCTATTATATACTATTGTTAATGGTAGTGGATGACTACTGCATGTTTAAACATGCGGTAATGTGCAGGCACTGCGCTGTAGCATTTTGTGCTCTGTATATATTATTATGTGGAAGAAGTGTCTACAAATTTGACTATTGTCAACTGAACCATCAATCAACCCAAAGATATTTCTCCTGACACCCTTTTCATATACTGTATATACATTTGGCCTAGTTGTTCCTGGTTGAGTTGGAGAGTGGGGAGATTCACTGCCAGACCTTAACCCCTTCATAACTCCCATATGGTTATATAAGTTCTATTTGCACATCACATACCCAGTGAGGATACAACATTTTTACACAGTGGTCTAGACAGTGGTCCACTTAAAATGTTTATATTTTCAGAACTGTTGCACCTAGAAACACAATTCTTAAGTATGAAATCTGGATTGTAAGTACCACACAATCAGAGATTCCCACTATTAAAGTTGAATTTATATCTCCAGTTCTGTAACACCTGGAAACACAACTCAGATATCTTATTAATGGTACTATACCAAGATATAACCTTTTAAAGTGTTCCCCCATCAAGCTTGTCAGCCACAGGCAGAACAGAGAAAGAGCTGCAGGGAGACAGAACGTATAATATTTGCATTGTCCCCTAATTCCCCAGTGGAGCATCATAGTTTGTAAGTCTCTAAATGCCTACAAAGGCAGACTTTGTTGGCAGAAAGTTTGTGCTTCCCAGACATTGACATTGAGGTATCAAACCTTTGGTCACAAAAGGGTTAATGATATTGAGCAAAGTAGTGAGGACAATAATTTATGCTTTAATTGTTATTTTTTTTGGAGCACTTGAAAGTGCTGCTGGTTATGCAATGCATAGGCAAGGTGGTAGTTATGAATAGCGCCCTCTCCATGTCAGGAGCTGTTAGGGAGATTGATCACCTCTCTAGAAGTTTCTAGGTCTTGGAATACTGAGTTATTCAGTATTTCCACTGCCTGGAAAGGCAACAGTTAACACTGTGATATGTGACTGTCCAATTATGTTCTTGCAATACAAGCTGGAAGCTGATTGGAGAGATGCTACCACCTGACTAGGGAGTATATAAACCCCTGCTGGGCAGAAAAACATGGTAAGTCTGTTCTTGTATAGAGTCTGCAGACAGAACCAAACCTCATGGTCTGTCTGCCACAGCCAGCGTCCTTAATCCATGTGCTTCAGGTCTACTGTCTAGCACCCAGGTCAAGTCCGGAGACTTAAGCCCAAAACAAAGATCCACCACCCGGACTCAGTTCTATCTGCACCTGCCCAGTTTGAACCTTCTACCAGGCAGCGTGTTACCTTCCAGTGGATCGGCTCTCCATGACTCTTCCAGCTTAAGAATCTGCTGTTCAATAAAGAACTGTAAGTTGATTTGCACAATGTTGCCTCCGTCTGATCCCTGGATATGACTGCTTACCACCACAGGCTTCCCCATCAATCACCCAGGGATTCATCCTACAGACACCTCAGAGGTTGCATCAGACTCCCTTCATATTTCTTGCACACGCCATCTGCTGTAGACCTGCCTGCCTGTAGGTCAGCCCTCCAGTCACCATACCAAGACCCGTTACCACAGCATGCCCACAGTTCTAAACTACTCCAGATACCTCATCTAGCATGATTTACCTGGTGCAGAATAAGACTGTTAAGTCTTATACTCTATTCACCAAAACTTTAATATATCTCCCTCACTGTCTGCTCATAGGAAGCCATGTAAATCTGCTCATAAAACATGAAACAAACTGGCACTTATCAGCTTATGCTTATCAGGTATAAACCTTTCCTTCAACTTTTCTATATCCACCATTGACATTAAACAGCATCAAATAATGCCACAAAAACAGTTTGTGTGATTTCATCCTATTGCATTAATAGCGAACCTATCCAATACATACAGTATTTTTCGGACTATAAGGCGCACTGGATTATAAGACGCACCATCAATAGATGCCTGCTAAAATGTCTAGGTTCATATATATAGCGCTCCAGATTATAAGGCGCACCTGATTATAAGGATGAATCACCAGCAGGTGGCAGACGTGTGCAGAGTTCAAGGCAGCTGTTGTCTGTAAGTACGGTTCATATATGAGGCGCACTAGACTATAAGGCGCACCTTTGATTTCTGAGAAAATCAAAGGATTTTATGTGCGCCTTATAGTCCGAAAAACACGGTAAATACATTTTTCTTCACTTTCAGCTTCATAATACTCATATTCATTGTTCATTTGGTTTCAATAGCTGAGCTAAAACAACTTGGATGAGTCACTAATAGTTTGACATTATGGAAAGTATAGAGGATTAAAATTAGACATGGTTCTTCTTGACATTTTCTTCACTTACATGAGTAATCTTCGGTTTATATAACTTCTGTGCTACATAGCGCCTATATTCATAGAATCTTTTTAGAAAGTTCTACTTCCAATATTTTTATATGAAAGGATTTTAAAAGTGAAAAAATGTTGCAACAAATTATTAAGTTGACCGAGAAGTAATTTATGATGTTGGGGAAAATAGAAAATAATTGAATGTTCGGACATAATCTTGCAGATTATATATACCAAATTCATTAAAAATCAAAGTTCTGTTAGCCTTGTAGATACAGTTAAAATAACTACAGTTTTGAAATACATTAAGGCTTACATAACTCGTATATTGTACCCTGATAAGATGATGCACTTTCAGAGACAAGAGTCATTTTATCTTTCCCTATACCGAACCTATTATGAATATGTACATCACAGCAGAAAATCTGATGTCAACTCTTTGAGGTTTCTCCAATCTAGGATGGAATAATAATCTAATTTATAGCACTGCTCAAGTTAAACATACATTAACATTACTGTGAAGAATATCTTTAGGGAGCGTCTTCTTCTAGTTAAAAACCATCTGGAAATGTTCATTATGCGAAACTAAAATGAATGAAATAGATAATATATTACTTTACCATCTTCAGAATATACAGTATTACATATTCAGTTTGAATTGTTTCTTTTTAACATCAAAAATGTAAATGTTATAATTTTCAAATGTTTCAGAGCCCAAAATGCTAGTTTTTAGTACTGTTTAGTAGAGAAGTTCACAATTGCTGAAAATTGTACTGCTGTCCTATTTATCTTATGCATGTTCTTTCTTGAGAAATAACTGGACGCATATAATGTTGGTCCATGCAAATTGAATCCTATTCATTAGTGTATGCATCAAACCAGGTTCCTACGCTGTAGATGCAACTAGGTTGAAGCAGTGCTGTCTACAGGTGGGAATCTGTTCCTTCTGGAATAGATATACTCGTTTGGCTTTAAAGGCTTTAAAGGCTCATTAGGCTTCCTGATGTTTGTAGTTGTGGTCTAATTGAATGGCACACTCAGAAGATCCTGGGATGGCCCAAAAGCCATTTAATCTTTATCCTTGGCATCAGTTGTCTTACACTTAAGAAAGGAGTACTCTACCCCGAAACGCGTTGTGACATTAAGACCTGATATTCGATAAAAATCTAGTTTTCACTTCTGAGTGCGCATTTAATTAGACCACAACTACAAACATTATCCATATATCTTATTAGTGTGGCGACTTTGCACAGAAGATCTCTATCTGAAGGCAGCACCAGTAAATACCCCTTTGGAGTTGAAAATAGCGTTGTGCCTATCCCAGCACAACCACAGACGTTGAGCACACTTCCACCCCCACATTTACATCTAGTCTCAATGATGTTACACTATTAGCGCTTCCTCCCCGTCCTGTATCTTGCCACTATTTACTACCTATTAGGCTTCCTGAAACTCACACTTGATGGTAAGGCAAAATCTGCAGCCTGTGAATATATGATTACAATACTTCTAGTGATATGTTGGAAAAATGAGCAGCATAAATACACTAAAACAACCTAATGCTGAGGTCCTGTGAAAAACTATTTTTACACAATATTAAAGGGGTATTCCCACAAAGACAAGTTTCTTAAATATATGCAGGATAACCAAATAACACATTTTCTATTTAACTGTTATGAACAAAAATACAGCATTTCACAGATATAATTCCAACATGTCTCTATCAGTCCTGGTGTACACAATTTCAGTTGCCCCTGATTTCTGACCCTGTATCTTCTGGCTTTAGGGTCGGCAGCCATCTTGCCTGACGCTGTGTAGCTGAGCTCTTCTCTGCTCCCTGCAGCGTCCCCTTCCCCTGCATTCCAAGAGGAGCTCACACTGATACACACACACTGACTTCCTGGTGGCAAACTATAGCAACAGCGGAAGGAGTGCTACAAGCTACAGACAGAAAAATTCCATATCCAGGGAGGGGGATAGTGTGATAGAGCAGACTGTGTCATTGTGTGCAATATGCATCTCATGGATCTAATTTCTGATCTGTCTCATCTCTCTTTCTAATTTTACACTGATCATCACTGAGTGATAGGAGCTAAAACAGCAATACAACTGAGTAAAATTGTAAAATAAGTAGTTAAAAATTATCTTTATTGTGTAAACATCACTAGGTGATTGCAATTTGAGAATTTTGTTCATGGGCAAATCCTTTAAATATTCATGTACACCATCTACAGTTTGTCATGCGGGTCTTTCCCTCTGTAACTATAAATTATTATCATTGTCTGCTATTTTACAACTTAGGTATTGGTGATTGGTTTCTACAAGCCTGCTAACACACATCACACTTCCAGTATCTACCCCTTCCACTGTCACCAAGTAGATATATTGGTTTGGCTTAATCCCACATCATGGTTTTAGACTTCTTGTAGGTCATACTTGATGTTAAGGGGGCTGCCTTTCAAGGTAGCAAAAGGAGGTATTGTTTTCCATTTAACACCTTGGAAAACTTATTTGCATTCTTCCCAGAATTCCCTAGTGGAACATCTATGGCTTTAAGTCTCCACATGCCTTTAAGGTGGCCTTAATTGGCATTGTCTCCTTAAGGAGAACACCTACTGTCTGACTACAGTAAACATTCACAGGAAGAAGTTTTAAAAGTTTTTCTTTTCAACCTTTCCTACAATATTCAATCTCTTTTGTTACATACATAGTCAGATCACAAAATTCAAAGAAAAATACATATAAGATGAGGCAGGTGAACACTAGATAAAAGTTATATACAGGCAGTCCCCGGGTTACATACAAGATAGGGTCTGTAGGTTTGTTCTTAAGTTGAATTTGTATGTAAGTCGGAACTGTATATTTTAGCCAGAACTTTTTTTGGTCTATGTGACAATTGGATTTTAAAAATGTTGGATTGTCATAAGAATCAGGATTAACACTAAAGCTTCATTACAGACACCTTAGATAACTCTTAGAGCTGATCATTGTAGCCTAGGACAAAAGTACAATAAATTACCAATATCCAGAGGTCCGTTTGTAACTAGGGGTCGTATGTAAGTCGAGTGTTCTTAAGTAGGGGACCACCTGTACTTAGAAACATCCTAAAAGTTGCATGCAATCGCTGAATTTATTTTACATTGACAATGTGTTACAAAAAAATCTTTTTACTAAGCTATTAGTCCTATTGGTGCCACTTGAAACTCTTCCTGTGCCAGTATTTCAGGATATGTCTACACACTGGAAAGATGTCAACTAGAATATAGAGTTGAATGTAGCCCAATAGTGCTATTTAGTGTGCATCTATTAGTACTGAGGACATAGCCAAGATGAAAACAAAGCAAATGCACTGTGGTGGCTACTAAAGAACACAGCCCAGAATGGACAAGTAACCCATAGAAAACAGTAAGGGATTTATTAGCAAGAAAATACAACTTGAAAATAAAAAGACATCACAAATATTATTGTTTCTCAATGAACTTAATTCCATTACCCTAGTTTTAACACCTTAACAACCCATAATGTAATAGTCAGGAGATGGAAGAACCCTCTCCATACATTGTGTGTGTGCTGTATTATGCAGCAAACACTTGCTGCTAACACCATCATAGTCATAGTAATAAGGCTGGAAGGAGACGCAAAGTCCATCAAGTCCAACCTTTACCCCTAGGGGACACAGCCTATTTTGGCCTTAAGGACGCGGGCACCATTCTTCAAAATCTGACCTGTGTCACTATAAGTGGTTTAGTTTTGGAACGCTATGAGATATCCAGGGGATTTTTAGATTGTTTTCCGTGACACATGGTACTTCAAATTAGTTTAAAAATTTGGATGATATCTTTTGTGTTTAGTTATGAAAAAAAAACAAAATTTGGAAAAAAATTGGAAAAATCTTTATTTTCAACGTTCTGAATCTCTACTTTTGATGCAGATAGTCATAGCACCCAAATAAATTCATAACTACATTTCCCAACTGTCTGCTTTATGTTGGCATGGTTTTTTAAGATTCCACATATTTTACTAGAATGTTATGAGGCTCAGAAGGTAGTATCATTTTCACATTTTTTGTAAAATCACCAAAACCTGTATAGATGGACATGCTCAACTTTAATTGACAACTGGAGGGCCAAATAATAGCGAGACTCGTAAATTACCCACTCCTGTGTGAAAATACACACCTCAACGTATGAAATAACCACTTTTAAGAAGTTTGTTAACGCTTTACGTGTTTATAGGGTTGTTAAAACAAAATGGAGTGCATGTCTGCAAATTGTAATATTTTTTCCAAATACACCATTTTGGTTGGTGGAAAATTAACATTTACAAATGGATTAAATAAAAAAGGCTCCACAAAGTTTGATACCCAATTCCTCCCGAATGCAACGGATACCCCATATGTGGTGGTAACCTGCATGTATGGGCGCACGGCCGGGCATAGAAGGGAAGAGGCGGCCATCCAGATCACAGATTTCTATGTCACATTGTACAGGCTATAATTTTTTTCTTTTTTTAATGTGGATATATGGGGCTTATTTCTTTTGCCACATGAGATGCACTTTTCTGGTACGTAATTAGGGGAATCTATAGGCAATGGTGAGATTTTATTAACTCTTGTGTGGTGGAGGAAATGAAAATCATCACTTTTCAGGAAGATTTTTATGGGTTTTTTTTTTTGCCCGTTACCATACCATAAAAATAGATATTATATTATTCTATGGGTCGCCACGATTCCAAAAAGACCTCACTTATATAGATTTTTTTTTTTTCCCATTTTTACTGCATAAAAAGTAATTTGGCAAACATGTGTTGATTATTTTAGCATCACCGTCTTTCATATGCATAACTTTTTTTCGATTGTTGCCTCACCAATCTGTTAACGGCTATTTTTGGAGAAGGATTGTTCTTTTTAGTGGTCTTTTTTAGAGTGCGCATAACATTTTTTAAATCCTTTTAGAGCATTTTTAAGGGGTATTAATTGAAAATGCATTTCTTTTTATGGAGCCTTATTTTTGTTTTGTTTTTTAGGGGGTTCACTTTGCGGAAACTACTAACGATCGGTTTTATTATGCAGATTGTTACGGACGCACGGGATACCAAATATGGTGGGGGTTTTGCTGTTTTATTCAATTGTACTGAAATAAAAACCAATTTGGAAGAAAATCTTGTTCATGTTAGCATCACACCTTTTTCATACTGATAACATTTTTTATTTTTCGGCTGACAAATCTGGTTAGGGGCTATTTTTTGCGAGAAGAGTTGTTCTTTTTAGTGGGCGTTATTTTGGAGTGCAAATTTTTAATTACTCTTTACAGCATTGTTTGATAAGGTAATATTAAAAATGTTTTTTTCGGAACGTTTTGCGTTTTTTTTTTACGGCGTGTACGTCGGGTCCAGTAATGACTGTTTATTATACAGATTGTTACGGACGGTCAATACCAAATATTCGGGGGTTTTTTTTGGTTTTGTGTCTTTTTATACGTAGTAAGTGTTTTATGGAGAAAGTGACATTTTAGGGGTTTATATTTCTTTATGTATTTCTTTTTATTTATAATGTGTGAGGTGTTAAGTGTTTTTGCATATTTTTACTTAACATACTTGATAATTAAACCAGTGGCTCTGATCACTGGTTTAAGTTAATAACATGCTCACAATAATATTTATTGTAGAGCGCAGTGTAAACTGTCTGAGCAAGCTTGCGCATGCTCAGACAGTTTCCGCAGACCCGGAAGGGGTCTGGACTGCCATGGAGACTGGCCAGCTCCGGGCACATGCCAGTCCTCGGAGCTGCCCAGAAGTGGATCGATCCCGGTAAGCGGCACGGGGATCCGATCCACAGCGCATACACCCTTACACGCCGCGGTCATGTTTGCACCGCGGCGAGTAAGGGGTTAACACCGCGATCGTAGTGCCGGCTCGATCGCGGGGTGTGTTAGCGCAGGCTGTCAAGCGTACTAGACAGCTGACAGCCGCTCTTCTGGTACCGGCTCCGTTCGTGAAGCCGGGTGCCAAGATAGCGGACGTTATAGAACGTCCCCGGTCGACCGCTAAGCATACTAGCGCCGGGACGTACTATAAGTCCTGTGGCCTAGGGGGTTAAGAATTAAATAAATGTTTTTTCCCCATAACCCCGTGATATTTTTTCTCTCCAGAAAGTCATCCAGGCCTCTCTTGAACATGTACACTAGAGTCCGCCATAAAACCTGCCGGCGGAGAGAGTTCCATAGTCTCAATGCTCGTACAGTAAAGAACCTTTGTCTATGGTTGATGGTTAAAATCGCCTCTCCTCTAGGCGTGAGGGATGCCCCCTGTCTGGTCACAGGCCGAGGTAATATAAAAGATTCTTGGGAGAGATCCTTTGTACTGTCCGTTCAGGTTGTGAACATTGTAATGTAGGCTTTCCCACTCAGCCGTCTTTTTTCAAATGACTTTCCCAAATTTTTTAATCTGTCAGTGTCTCCTAGTTCCCCCATTCCCTAATAATCCATGGTTGATCTCTCCTTGACACCCGTTCCAGCTCTACTATATCCTTTTTATACACTGTGCCCAAAAAGTACACAATATTCCATGTGTGGTCTGACCAGGGGATTGTATAAGGGCAAACTTTAGTTTATGTCATGAAAATCTTCCTCTCTTGATACATCCCATTATTATTCTTTAGCCAGAAGCCGCTGGCTTGGTCACTAAAAGAAAGTTACCATCCACCAATACCCAAGTCTTTTCAGCTTCCGTTTTACTAAGTAATTGACCGTTTTAGAACATAATTTACTTGTTTGTTGTCCATGGGCCCAGTGCATAATTTACATTTATCTACATTAACCTCATCAACCATTCTCTGCCCATCCCCTCAAGCTTTCAACAAATCCCTATGCATAGTAAACTATCGACCTCATATTTATTATTACACAGCTTCGTCTATCTGCAAAATATTGAAACTTGACTGTGTAAACCCACTACAAGGTCATTAATAAAAATATTAAAAAGAAGTGGCCCCAAACTGACCCCTGTGGCACTCCACGGGTACACATCAACCAATCTGAGAAGTGCATTAATGACCACACTCTGTTTTCTATCACTAAGCCAATTACCTACCCAAATACACAGATTTCTCCTATTCCCAGCAGTGTCTCATTTTATATACCAACCTTTTATGTGGACACGGTGTTCAAAGCCTTTGAAAAGTCCAAACTATACAACATATCAGCAGTCCCCCGACCACGTCTTGAACTTACCCTCGTAGAAAACAATCAGATTAGTCAGAAGGACCAATTTCTCATAAACCATGCTGACGCTGGGTTATAAGGTGTGTGCACAGTGAGATACTCCAGGATAGCATCTTAATAAACCCCTCAAATATTTTCCCCACACAGCAGTTAGACTACGGGTCTGTAGTTTCCAGGATCACTATTGGATCCTTTTTTGTAATTGGTACCACATTTGCTATGCCGCCAGTGTGGAAAATAACCAGTCCTCAGTGAATCTCAAATATTAAAATAACGGTTTTGTCTATCACCGTAACAAATTCATGCAGAAGCCGGGGGTGTATGCATCTGGCCCCAGGTGTGATTTATATCTTTAGTGGTTGCGATGGGCGGCGCTCCGTACCTCTTCCTGGGTTTAAACTGTTGACATTATAAAAAAAAAGAATTTACATTGTATTCCTCATTTTGTCTTCACCAGGGGATTTTACATTCAGTAGATTGGCCCTTCTCATCTCCTTCCACCATGACCCCCATGTTATTCTAAGGGGACCCACACTCTCTGTTTTTATTTTCTTTCATATATACTTGAAAAATAATGTGGGATTATTTTTGCGCCCTGGCAATATTTCTCTCAGTCTCTATTTTTGCGGCCTTGTATCGGCTTTTACAGGATTTATTTTCTCTTATAATCCTGTCATTTCTCTCATCTAACTTCACGCTTTAGCCCTAAGCTTATCTTCATCGTTATGCTTCCTTACAAGACGTAGTTAGCCACAATAGGTTTTTTGTGTCCTTTATGCTTTTTCCTTAAGTAGTGTTTCTACAGGGACCGTGTTTTCCAGTCAGGTATGAGAAAAAGTCCCTTTTTGGGGGGGGGCTTTTGTCTTGAGGAACATTATCCCAGTCTAGCCTTTAAGGCTTCCCTTAGTTGCTGAATGAAAATTGCCCTCCTGAAGTTTTAGGGGTTGGTTGCCCTTCACTAACGCTCTTAGTAAACGTAATACCAAAATCAATGATATTATGATCACTATTCCCCAGGTTACCCCCACCTGTAGTTTTGATACCTATCAGGTTGTGGCAGGATAAGGTCCAGCAGTGCCCCCGTCTTGTTGGCTCCAGGACTAGTTGCGACAGGTATTTGTCGTTTGGTTGTTGACAAGACCTGCTGCCTTTGAAGGACCTGCAGGTTTCTTCCCACCAGGTCAAATATCTGGGTAATATTGAAAGTCCCCATGATAAGTACTTACCATGCTTTGAAGCCGCATCCATTTCACTTATCAGCATTTAATCTGCTGCCTCCATTATATTTGGAGCCATTATAACAAACCCCTAGTAATATTTTATTATTCTTTTTCCCTCCCTTATCTCAAACCAACCCATAGGGACTCAAATTTGCGTTAATGGATGTCATCTCGCAGGACGGGCTTTGAGGACAGAATTCACATATTAAACAAACCCTCCACCTTTTTTATTTTTAAGTCCTTCTAAAAGACTCTATAACATTATAGTAACAGACCCAGTCATAGATCTATGTCCAGCCATGTCTCGCTGATACCCACTAATCATATTTCCGCTCCAAATCAAGGTTCCAGTTCTCTCCTTTGTTTGTGAGGCTTCTGGCATTTGTGACATACACTTTATATGGTTTTCCTGTCCGTATTCCTTTTGTTCTATTCCCCAATCTCATTCCAGCCCCCCTTCCTCCCATGGACTATGACTTCTTCCCAGCTCTAATGTACACATGTATATTTGCCGTGCACAAGTGTAGGTGCCCTCCCCACAAGTCTCTAGTTTAACACTCTCCAACCTTTAGCCATATTTCCCTACACCCATTGCAGTGCTGGAACCGATTAGGGAAGTCAACTGTTTTAAAGAGGACCTTTCACTAGATTTTGACCACCCTGACTAACAATGTCTGCTGATAAAGGGTTACAAGTCCTTCCCATATCACCTATATTATCTGCCATTGGGGCACTGTACCTTAATTACAAACATTTTTCTGATATGCAAATGAGCTTTTGTGACTCATGTCTGGTGTTTGTGATTCTTCTCTCTCTCAAGCCGACAGTGAACCATGCCCCCTTATTCTGACTGTGCAAAGAATACACGTCACTCGAAGTCTTTAGAGCTTGACGGGTGCACAAGTAGGTTACCAAACCGTGTTCATCAATGAAGAAAAACCTGGCACTCCTTTTTGTGAAATCAGAAAATCTTATTTTATTTTTTGTTCAGATTTGATCGAGAAGAGCAATCCAAATAACAATTAATGCAACGTTTCGGTCTTAATTCAGACCTTCATCAGGCACCGATTGCTAGGTATAAGAGGTGTAGAGGAGAAGTGCAGTGCTATGACTGCTGCAGCGCTGGGAGTAATAAGTAGAGCGGGGTCTCCCGCTAGAGAGACTATTTTTAGCTAAAAGAAGGGTGTCAGTTATTAGAGCTCTATAGGAACCTGTCACTGGCTGTATATAGGCAAATGTGGTGACAGGTTCCCTTTAAAGCCACCATCTTGGGTAAGATTGTAACCCCCTTATTAGGTGATCAAGTGAACGGCGATCCATTGCTATGACAGCCTGTAGTCTCTGTGACATTTTCTCTGGGATTTAATACAAACCTGCCATACATTTTTATCTTTCAATAACCAACATTGTTTGAAAGATTTACTAAATCTTCCACTGGCAAACTTGCTACTGTCCAATTATTGGTAATATAAATAATAACAAATATTAACAGCAGAAAAATTGTAATCTATGGATGTTTTTAAGGATGGCCAGAGAGGGCAGAGAGGTATTATAAATCACAGCCTTGTTTTGCACCCCCCCCCCCACACTGGGGCTTGTTCACACTGTGCAGCAAAAAGACTTTTTTTCTCCTATATATGGGATATATATTATATACACTACCGGCCACTATATAGGTACACCATGCTAAGAATAAAAGGTTGGACCCCCTTTTGCACTTCAGAACTGCCTCCAATTTCTTCGTGGCATAGATCACAAGGTGCTGGAAGATTACTCAGAGATTTGGTCCATATTGACATGATGGCATCACACAGTTGGCCGCAGATTTGTACGGCTGCACATCCCTGATGCGAATCTCCCGTTCACCACATCCCAAAGATGCTCTATTGGATTGAGATCTGGTGACTGTGGAGGCCATTGAGTTACAGTGAACTCATTGTCATGTTCAGAAACCAGCTGAGATGATCCAGCTTTAGACATGGCGCATTATCCTCTCTGAAAGTAGATGTTGGGTACATGTGTGCTCCTAAAGGGATGGACATGGTCAGCAACAATACTCAGGTAGGCGGTGGCGTTGCAACGTGCTCAATGGTACAAGGGGCCCAAAGAGTGGCAAGAAAATATTCCACCACCATGACACCACCACCACCAGCCTGAACCGTTGATACAAGGAAGGATGGATCCATGCTTTCATGTTGTTGACGCCAAATTCTGACCCTACCATCCGAATGTCGCAGCAGAAATCGAGACTCATCAGACCAGGCAACGTTTTTCCAATCTTCTACTGTCCAATTTCGATGAGCTTGTGCAAATTGTAGCCTCAGTTTCCTGTTCTTAGCTGAAAGGAGTGGCACCCGGTGTGGTCTTCTGCTGCTGTAGCCCATCTGCCTCAAAGTTCGACGTACTGTGCATTCAGAGATGCTCTTCTGCCTACCTTGGTTGTAACGGGTGGCGATTTGAGTCACTGTTGCCTTTCTATCAGCTCGAACCAGTCTGCCCATTCTCCTCTGACCTCTGGCATCAACAAGGCATTTCCGCCCACATCTGCCGCTCACTGGATGTTTTTTCTTTTTCGGACCATTCTCTGTAAACCCTAGAGATGGTTGTGCGTGAAAATCCCAGTAGATCAGCAGTTTCTGAAATACTCAGACCAGCCCTTCAGGCACCAACAACCATGCCACGTTCAAAGGCACTCAAATCACCTTTCTTCCCCATACTGATGCTTGGTTTGAACTGCAGGAGATTGTCTTGACCATGTCTACATGCCTAAATACACTGAGTTGCCGCCATGTGATTGGCTGATTAGAAATTAAGTGTTAACGAGCAGTTGGACAGGTGTACCTAATTAAGTGGCCGGTGAGTGTATATATATAATATTTAATAACATCGCAAGCATTATAGAAATTTGCATTTAAAATTTCACAAACAAAATAACAGCCATTAATATTCTCTTGCACAGTGGACTGGGTTTGTATTAGAAACAATTTGAGCTACTGAAGCAGAATAGCATAATATGCTGAATGTCTTCGCTACAATAATTAATTGTTGTTAATCACATGTTCTGTAAGTGATTTTTTGCATTAATAGATATGACAATTATGAAAGCTAGATAAATCCAATGTATACAAAGTGTAATTGTTTCAATTTCTAAATAGTTATGAAATCTACCACTTACATGTTACATGTTACCCCCTTCAGGACAACCCACATTTTTAAAATCGTTGGAACGCTATATATCCAGGGGAGTTTGGCAAAAATGTGCTTTTTTTTCAAAGTTTTACATTCTGTTTTCAGGCAGATAGTCATAGCACCCAAATACCTTCATAACCAACATTTCCCAAATGTCTGCATCCTCTCATGTTTTTAGGATGTTAGGAGGCTGAGAATATAGGCCCAGATTTAGTAAAGCCCCTTTGCCAGTTTTTTTTCGGCCTTACGTTCTTTTATGTGCAAACTGCTTGCACATGTATTTAAGAAGTGTCTGAGACTCATTTGTGTCACAACCTCACTATACCCAAAAAAAATTCATGTAAATGAGGCTGGTCACATGGTCAGAGGCAGTGATGTCACCCCTGTTACCCCTCCCCTCCCCTCTCCTCCCCCTGCTCATGTCTGTGTGTAATGTATAGTAAATGCTGCATCCTCCTAATATACAGGTGAGAGACACAGACATCAGCTACACATGAATCTGACATGTTCTGCTATTTCATTGTCCCTCTACATGCCTGTAAACCTAAGCAAGAGGTCCTATCTATATGCAAATGACATGTTGACATGTTTCCAATGAAGCATTAGCTATTCAGCTGTCCACTCTATTCATGAGTGGGAAGGCAACAGCCACACCCCATTGCATGACTGACAATCCTGTGAATGATGTGAAGGCTGTATATGATGTGCCCTGGTGCTGGTGGCCACAACCCCCTGCAGCCCTGTGTGTGCATGTGTGTGTGTAGAGGAAGATACAGCAGCTCCAGGAGCGCCATGTTTACTCATAACATGTCAATTCATTTGTAGCTGAGTCTGTGTCTCTCACCTTTATATTAGGAGGAGAGCATTTACTATACATTACACACGACATGGCAGTGGGGAGGATAGGGGAGGGAGGGTAACAGGGTGGACATCAACTGCCTCCTGACCATGTGACCAAGCCTCATTTACATGAATTTTTTTTGGGTATATGAGGTTGTGACCCATGAGTCTGCAGACCTTCTAAATCACATGTAAGCAGTTTGCACAGAAAAAGAACGTAAGGCGCGAAACCAAACAACTGGCAAAGGGGCTTTATCTAAATCTGTGGCCTTATTCTCAGCCCTCCTAACATCCTAAAACATGAGAGGATCAGACATTTGGGGAAATGTTGGTAGAGGTATTTGGGGCTATGACTATCTGCCTGAAGAACAGAATGTAAAACTTTGAAAAAAAAAGCATTCTTTGCCAACTCCCCTGGATATATATCGTTTTCCACGATTTTAAATGTGGGTTGTCTGGAAGGGGGTAACATATTAACACTGTATAGTGTTAGAGCTTCATACATTTTAGAAAATTGAAACAATTACACTTTGTATACTTGGATTTATCTATGCCTTTTCTAATTAGTCATAATCTAGTATCAAAAAATCCTTACAGAACATGTGATTAACAACACTTAATTATTGTAACGAGAAATTCAGCATATTATCTATTCTGCTTCATTAGCTCAATTGTTTTCTAATCAACCCGTCCACTGTGCAAGTAGAATATTAATGGCTGTTATGTGTTGTGAATTTTAATGCAAATTTCTATATGCTTGCGATGTTATTAAATATTATATATATACACTCACCGGCCACTAATTAGGTACACCGTCCAACTGCTCGTTAACACTTAAATTTCTTTAATCGCCAATCACGGGCGGCAACTCAGTGATTTAGGCATTTAGACATGGTCAAGACAATCTCCTGCAGTTCAAACCAAGCATCAGTATGGGGAAGAAGGTGATTGAGTGCTTTGAACGTGCGCATGGTTGTTGGTGCCTGAAGGTCTGGTCTGGAGATTCAGAAACTGCTGATCTACTGGGATTTCATCACGCCAACAATCTCTAGGTTTTACAGAGAATGGTCCTGAAAAAGAAAAACATCCAGTGAGCGGCAGATGTGGGCGGAAATGCTTGTTGTGCCATAGTCAGAGGAGAAGGGGCAGACTGGTTCAGCTGATAGAAAGGCAACAGTGACCAAATCGCCACCCGTTACAGCCAGTCGCAGAAGAGCATCTCTGATGCACAGTACTCGAACTTTGAGGCAGATGGGCTACACGCAGCAGAAGACCACACCGGGTTTCCCACCACTCCTTCAAACTAAACAGAAACTGAGGCTACATCTGCAACAAGCTCATCGAAATTGACGTAGAAGATTGAAAAACGTGCTGGTCTGATGAGTCTCGATATTGCTGCGACATTCGGATGGTAGGGTCAGAATTTGCCGTCACAACATGAACATGGATCCATCCTGCCTGTATCAATGGTTCAGGGCGGGTGGTGGTTTCATGGTGGTGGGAATATTTTCTTGCCACTCTTTGGGCCTTGGTACCAATTGAGCATCGTTGCAACGCCACCGCCTACCTGAGTATTGTTGCTGACCATGTCCATCCCTTTAGGAGCACACTGTACCAACATCTACTTTCAGAGCAGGATAATGCGCCATGTCTAAAGCTGGAATCATCTCAGCTGGTTTCTGAACATGACAATGAGTTCACTGTACTCAAATGGCCTCCACAGTCACCAGATCTCAATCCAATAGAGCATCTTTGGGATGTGGTGGAACGGGAGATTCCATCAGGGATGTGCAGCCGACAAATCTGCGGCAACTGTGTGATGCCATCATGTCAATTATGGACCAAATTCTGAGAAGTCTTCCAGCACCTTGTTGAATCTATGCCACGAGAATGTGAGGCAGTCTGAGGCAAAAGGGGGTCCCCGTTTTAACAGCATGTGTACCTATAAAGTTGGCCGGTAGCTTCTATAATATATATCCATATAATAGGAGAAAGTCTTTTTGCAGTCACAGTGTGAACAAGCCCAGTGTGGGGGGGGGGGGGGACGGTGGCAAAACAGGCTGTGATTTATAATACCTCCTCTCCGGCTCTGCATTCCCCATCCTGTAAAACATCCATAGATTACAAGTTTTTCTCTTTTCGCGTTATATTTTGTTTTTATTATATACGCATATTGGACAGTAGCAAGTTTTGCCAGTGAAGATTTAGTAAAATCCTTTCAAACAATTTGTTTATTGAAGATAAAATGTATGGCAGGTTTGTATTAAATCCCACGAGAAAAGTCCACAGAGACTACAGGCTGTCATAGCAATGGATCGCCGTTCACTTGATTCACCTAATGGGGTTACAATCTTACCCAAGATGGGGCTTTAAGGGAACCTGTCACCACTGTTGCCTATTACAGCCATACGTTTCCTATAGAGCTCTAATAACTGATGACACCTTCTTTTTGCTAAAATGTCTCTCTATTAATCAAGCGGGAGACCCCGCTCTACTCTATTTACTCACCATCCTGCACCGCATAGCACTGCACTTCTCCTCTACCCTCTTATACCTACATCGTGCCTGATGAAGGTCTGAAGTAAACCGAAACTTTGCATTAATTGTTTATTTGATGCTCTTCTCGATCAAATCGAACAAAACAGTAAAAAGATGTGTCTGATTTCAACAAAAAGGAGTGCCAGTTTTTTTCTCATTGAGATACACACGGTTGGTAACCTCTTGTGGCACCGTCAAGCTCTAGACTTCTCGAGGGACGTGTATCTTTGCACAGTCAGAATAAGGGGGCTGGTTCCCTGTCGGCTTGAGAGAGAGAAGATCACAAACACCAGACATGAGCACAAAGCTCATTTGCATATCAGAAAATTTTGTAATTATGGTAAATGCCCCCAATGGCAGATATATGGTGTATATGGGAAGACTTGTACCCTTTACAGCAGCACATTGTTTTAGTCAGGGTGGTCAAAATCTAGTGAAAGAGCCTCTTTTAAAAAAAACAGTTGACTTCCCTATCGGTTCCAGCACGGACCATGGGTGGTTAGCATGGCAATGTTGCGCTAATACAGCAACACACAATGTATGGAGAAGGTTCTCCATCTCACTTACTATACATTATTGGTTGTTCAGGTGTTAAACTAGTGTATGGAATTACGTAATTGAGAAACCCTAATATTTGTGATGTCCCTTTTTTATTTTTACAAGTTTGTATTTTAGTGCGTAATAAATCCCTTACTGTTTTCCTCTTCTGGTTTATTGTCCATTCTGGCTGTGTTCTTTAGTAGTCACCACAGTGCCTTTGCTTTATTTCATCTTGGCTATGCCTCATACTAATAGATGCACACTAAACTAAATAGCACTATTGGGCTACATCAACTCTCTACTTCCTAGTATGAACTCTTTCCAGTGGGTAACTGTCCTGAAATACTGGCACAGGAGGAGTTTCAAGTGGCCCATAGGACCTAAGAGCTTATTACAAAGATGTTTTTTACACATTGTCAAGTAAAATAAATTCAGCGATTGCAGGCAACTTTTTGATGTTTCTAAGTACAGGGTGGTCCCCTACTTTAGGAACACATCGACTTCATACGGACCCCTAGTTTACCAAACAAACGGACCTCTGGAATTATTGGTAATTTATATTGTACTTTTGTCCGATGGCTACAATGATTCACTCTAAGAGTTATCTAAGGTGTCTGTAAGTAAGCTTTAGTGTTACTCCTGATTCTTATGACATCCCAACCTTTTAAAATCCAATTGTCACATATACCAAAAAAGTTCTGGCTAAAATATACAGTTTCCGATTCCGACTTACATACAAATTCCAACTTAAGACAAACCTACGAACCACTATCTTGTAATGTAACCCGTGGAACTGCCTGTATATCACTTTTAATCTAGTGTTCAACCTACGCTGCCTATCTTATATGTATTTTTCTTTGAATTTGTGATCTGACTATGTATGTACAAAAGGAGATTGAATATTGTCGGACAAGGTTGAAAAGAAACACCTTTCGTCAAAATTTTCCTTCTTCCTGTGAATGTTTTACTGTAGTCAGACGTAGTGGTTCTCCTTAAGGCGACAATGCCCATTCAAGGCCCCCTTAAAGGCATGTGGAACTTAAAGCCATAATGTTCCCTAGGGGAATTTTGGGAAGAATTCCAATACGTTTTCCAAGTGTTAAATGGAAAACATACCATCCTTTTGCTACCATGCAAGGTCAAGCCCCCTTAACATCAAGTATGCCCTACATAAGTCTAAAAAACCATGATGTGGGATAAGCCAAACCACTGAGCTACTTGGTGACATTGGAAGGGGTAGATACTGGAAGTGTGATGTGGTGTTGCAGCTTGTAGAACCAATCACAACCAATACCTAAGTTGTAAAATAAGCAGAGACAATTATAATAATTTTAGTTACAGAGGGAAAGACCCCCGCCTTACAACTGTTATGGTGTAACATGATATTTAAAGAAAGGCTTTGCCCATTGAACAAAATTCTCAAATTGCATCACCTAAGGATGTTTACAAACACAATAAGATATTTTTAACTACTTATTTTTACAATTTTACCAGTTGTATTGCTGTTTTATTAGCTCCTATCACTCAGTGATGATCAGTGTAAAATTGAAGAGAGATGAGCCGATCAGAAATGAGATCCATGAGATGCATATGGCCCACAATGACAACAGTCCAGCTCTGTCCTTATCTGCTCTATCACACTATCCATCCCCCTCCCTGGATTATGGATTTTTCGTCTGTAACTGTGCACCTCCTGCACAGCACTCCTTCCGCTGTTGCTATAGTTTTGCCACCAGGAGATTCAGTGGTGTGTGTATCAGTGTGAGCTGCTCCCTTGGAATGCAGGGGAATGGGACGCTGCAAGGGAGCAGAAGAAGACTCAGCTACACAGTGTCAGGCAAGAATGCTCCGACCAAAGCCAGAGATACAGAGTCAAAATCAGGGGCACCTGAAATTGTGTACAAACCAGGCCTTAATAGAGCACCTGTGGAATTATATCGGTGAAATGCTGTATTTTTTGTTTACTAACAGTTAATAGAAAATGTGTTATTTGGTTTTCCTGCATATATTAAGAAACTTGTTTTTGTGGGAATACCCCGTTAATATTGTGTAAACATTGTTTGTCACAGGACCTCAGCATTAGGTTTTGTTTAGTGTATTTATGAGGCTCATTTTTCCAACAAGATCACTAGAAGTATTGTAATCATATATCACATGCTGCCGATTTGCCTTACCATCAAGTTGAGTTTCAGGAAGCCTATAGGTATTATAGTGCAAGATACAGGACGGGGGAGGACTAATGTAAATGGTGGGGTGGAGTGTGCTCAACGTCGTGGTTTGTCTGGGTAGGCACAAAACGCTATTTTTCCAAACTCCAAAGGGGTTTTACTGGTGTCTGCCTTCGATCGGAGATCTCCGGGCAATTCGCCACCCTGGATAGATATATGGATACCATGTTTGTAGTTGTTGGTCTAATTAAAGCGCGCACTCATAAGTGAAAACTAGATTTTATCGATATCAGTCTTAATTCACAACCGTTTCGGGGTAGAGTACTCTTTCTTAAGTGTAAGAGAACTGATCCAATGAAACAGATTAAATGGCTTTTGGCGATCCCGGATCTTCTGATTGGTGCCCTTCAATTAGACCACTACTACAAACATCAGGGCCTAATGAGCCTTTAACGCCTTAAAGCCAAACGAGTATAATCTATCCGAAGGACAATTCCCACCTGTAGACAGCAACTGCATTCAACCCTAGTTTCATCTACAGCGTAGGAACTTGGTTTGATGCTACACTAATGATAGGATTCAATTTGCATGGACCACATTATAATGAAGTCCAGTTATTTCCCAAGAAAAACTGCATAATATAAATAGGACAGCATCCCTTTCAGCAATTGTAAACTTCTGTCTAAACAGTACTAAAAAGTTGCATTTGGGCTCTGAAACATTTGAAATTATAACATTTACATTTTTTGATGTTTAAAAGCAACAATAACGAATATGTAATACTGTATATTCTGAAGATGGTAAAGTAATAAAAAAAATTAAAGACAAAATTATCTATTTTCATTTCATTTTTAGTTTTCCATATGAATCTTTCCAGATGGTTTTTAACTATAAGAAGACGCTCCCTTAAAGATATTCTTTCACAGTACTGTTAATGTAATGTTTTAATTGAGCAGTGCTATAAATTAGATTCATTATTCCATCCATCCTAGATTGGAGAAACCTCAAGAGTTGCTCAGATTTTCTGCTGCTGTGATGTACATATCATAATAGGTCAGTATAGAGGAAGATAAATGACTCTTGTCTCTGAAAAGTGGCATCATCTTATCCTGTAACAATATACGAGTTATGTAAGCCTTAATTTGTATTTCAAAACTGTAGTTATTTTAAACTGTATCTACAAGGCTAACAGAACTTTGATTTTTAATGATTTGGTATATATAATCTGCAAGATTATTCCGAACATTCAATTATTTTTCTATTTTCCCCAACATCAGACATTACTTTCTCGGTCACCTTAATATTTGTTGCCAAACAATTTTTTCACTTTTAAATCCTTTCATATAAAATATCTTGGAAGTAGAACTTTCCTAAAAAGATTCTATGAATATAGGGCGCTAGTAGCACAGAAGTTATATAAACCCGAAGATTACTCCTGTAAGTGAAGACTGTCAAGAAGAACCATTCTATTTTAATCTCTATAACTTTCCATATGTCAACTATTAGTCACTCCTACCAAGTTGTTTTAAGCTCGCTATTGAAACCAAAATGAACAATGATAGGAGTATTATATTAAGCTTAAAGTGAATAAAATTATTTACACCGTGTCATTTCGTGTTTTACCGTTTCAGAATATAAGGCCGGCACATCAATCCTTTGATTTTCTTTCCTCAGAATCAAGGTGTCGCCTTATAGTCCTAGTGCGCCTCATATATACCGACTTACGACAACAGCTGCCCTGACTCTGCACTGTCTGCCCACCGGCTGGTTGATTTCATCACTTATAACAGGTGCGCCTTATAATCCGGTGCGCTTTATATATTACCCGAGACTTTTGCAAAGGCATTATTTGATGGGCGCCTTATAATCCGGTGTGCCTTATAGTCCTGAAAATACTGTTATGTATTGCATAGTTTGCTATGATGCAATAGGATGAAATCACACATCATTTTTGGGGCATTATTTGATGCTGTGTTAACTTTGTAAAGTCAATGGTGGATATAGAAAAGTTGCAGGAAAGGTTTTATACTGATAAGCACTAAGCTGATAGTGCCAGTTTGTTTCATGTTTTTTAGCAGAGTTCATGGCTTCCTATGACAGACATGAGGGAGATATCATTAAGTTTTGTTGAATAGAGTATAAACTCAACAGTCTTATTCTGCACAGTAAATCATTCTAGATGAGGTTCTGGAGTAGTTTAGAACTGTGAGCCATTCTGTAGGCTCACGGGGCCTTGGGATGGTTACTGGATGGCTGACCTACAGGCAGGCAGGTCTCATCAGAATGGTGTGTTGCAAGAAATATGGGGAGTCTGATGCACCCTCTGATTGTGTCTGTAGGATGAACCCTTGGTGATGGATGGGAAGCTGTGGTGATAAGCAGAGTCAATATCCAAGGGATCATACGGATGCAAACATTGTGCATTCAATTACAGTTCTTATTAAACGGCAGATTCTTAAGCTGGAAGATTCATGAGAAGCCGATCCACATGGAAGTACACGCTGCCTAGTATAATGTTCAGGCTGGGCAGTGCGATCTAACTGAGTCTGGTGGTGGATCTTTGTTTTGGGCTTAAGTCTCCGGACTTGACCTGGTGCTAGACCAGTAGACCTGAAGCAACAGCTTAAGGACGCTGGCTGTGGCAGCAGCCTGAGGTTTTGTTCTGTCTGCAACTCAACAAGGATCAGACTTACCATGTGTTTTTTCCTTCCCACAGGGGTTTATATCTCCCTTGTCAGTGGGGTCAGGTTGTAAGCATCTCTCCAATCCAGTTCCAGCTTGTATTGCAAGAACATAATTGACAGTCACATATCACAGTGTTACCTGTTTGCCTTTCAGCAGTGGAAATACTGTATAACTCAGTATTCAAGACCTAGAAACTTCTAGAGATGTGATCAATCTCCCTAACATCTTCTGACATGGGAGGGCGCTATTCATAACTCCACTTGCCTATGCTTGGCAACACCAGCAGTACGTTCAGGCTCCAAAAAAATACAATTAAAGTCATAATATTGATCCCGACTCTTTGGCTCAATCTCATTAACCCTTTTGGTTGACCAAAGGCTGATACCTCAATGTATGTCTGGGAAACACAAACTTTCTGCCACAAAGTCTTTCTTTGTAGGCATTTAGACACTTACAGGGACAATGCAAATATTATAAGTTCTGTCTCACCTGCATCTCTTTCTCTGTCTGCCCTGTGGCTGACAAGCTTGATGGGGGGAACACTTTAAACACGTTATAATCTGTATCGTACCTTAATGAGATATCTGAGTGTGTTTCCAGGTGTTCAGAACTGGAGATATAAATTCACACTTTAATAGTGGATCTCTGTTGTGTGGTACTTACAATCCAGATTTATACTTAAGACATGGTTTTCTAGGTGCACAGTTCTGAAATATAACATTTAAGTGGAACCACTGTCTAGACCACTATGTAACATCTTGTATCCTCACTGGGTATGTGATGTGCAATGAACTATATAAACCATATGGGAGTTTATGAAGGGGTTAAGGGTCGGCCTGACTCTCCCCCTCTCCAACTCAACCGGAACAACTGCCAAAATGGTATATACAGTATAGAAACGGTGTCAGGAGAAATATCTTTGGTTGATTGATGGTTCAGTGACAATAGCAATTTGTAGACCACTTCTTCCACATTATAATATATACAGAGGCACCTCTTTACAAAATGCTAACAAGCGCAGTGCCTGCACATTACCGCATGTTTAAAAACATGCAGTAGTCATCCACTACCATAAAACAGTATATAATATACAGTTTATAAAGTATATGAGGCATACAGTATATATAGTATGTCCATCCCATGGTAACACTCCACATTCACAATAGATCAGGTACTTCTATGTACTTGCTTCCGCAAAAAAGTACAATATACTTCACCTTGTGTACCTCCATACACCATTCCTATAACTCTTTTACTTAGACATACAGTGCCGACAGCTGGCATCCGCAACCGAGTGGCTCTTACGACAGAGATCACCATTATAATTGATACCTTTTACCAGGTCTTGTATCCTTGTTGGCGATCCCCTGACGAGGTCACGCTGAGAAAGCCGGTAGGCTTGAATTAAGCTTATGGGACCCAGTCATATACAAGTAACAAAGTTTTAATCCTTTATTTTGTTGTTAACCTCTTTTTTTATCTGCATTTCTTTCGACTCTATCCGAAGGGAAGGAAAGATGAAATACAATGACTAGATCAGTTTAACAAACTGTATATCTGTGCTGGTGGAATCCATAATCGCTGGGGTCATCTAGGTTTCTGTTGTTTTTTTCTTTTGGTTTTTCTTCTTTTTTGCTACTTTTTGCACTTTTTGTTTTTTTTTTTGTGGCTTGTTGTGGCTTATGTCATAAGTCTGCCTCAAGTTTGTATTATTAGCTTAGATGAACAGATGTGGTTAGTTTGTGTTTACACCAAAAAAAGCACAAAACTATTCAGCTCACCTTGGCGTCAGCATGTTTATTTCACATAAGGAGGAGGAGCTAGCATTGTAACTGTTGGTGAATGGCTTGCGTAGTCTTACGTATGCTTTGATGAGTACTGCATTGAACTTTGTGGGACTGTCTTTGATACATAGATACTGCATCTTTGTCTATTTTGTATGTACTAACTGGAACCGTATTTTTACAATATTTTTGCCTAATTTTTTAATACATGATATGAGTTTAGTTTTTTATTTCTACAAAGAAGGTACTCTCTCTTAGTGGATCGAATCTTCTGACTAAGCCAGGAGTCCAATGTACTGGATGTCGGGCCTTAGCACCTCGTTGCTCAGTATCATATTTTTTAAATTAATTTGGGTGTAAAGACATTCAAGACATAAGAAAACCGGTACCATTGATGAGCCTGACATTGGTGATTAGCCTACCCCCATAAAATCTGCACAAGTTGTTACACTGCAGACAGCAACTTCTGTGTTTCTCCCCTGTGCACATGTTTTTTTCACCTTCTTCATCACCTGGGTTTTATTATGCAAACATTTTTAAAGAGAATATGCACTTTTTTTATGAAAACAACAGTAACCTAACAGTAAATAACATATCACATTGAGCATTGAGAAAAAAACATTAAGAAATCTACAATCAAATCATGAAAACTAGGGAACACGTACTCCTAGATCCAAGCCCCGTAACTGTGGTCATCTTCTTAAATTTGGTGTTCCTCATGGCCTCTTTCCTTTCTAAAATCATGTTTATCTTATCTCCCCCTTGCTTACTCACACTGTACGTGAGACAAGTGTAACCTTATGGTACAAGCAGTAGGAGGCCATGGTTAACATAAGTACAGACTATTACCCAGTCACGGGTGCTGGATAGTAAGGTCCCTGTTTTTATCATGTTTGAATTTTGATGGTAATTTCTTTCAGATAACTTGCGACACAAAAAAAACATCCAAAATAGAAGACATGTAAAAATAAATATATATACTAATCTGAGCGTCAGAATATAGTGTGAATTTGAATATTGATAACAGAAGAATAATAATATAATGAATGTGCAATATGAATGTCCCATATTTTGGCTTATGGAACCAATTTTTGCTTATATGCTACTTTGGATATGTGAGGAGTATGGACTAAAAATACCCATCTCTATATAGTCATCTCTATATGTTCCTGAATTGTTTGGTCCCACTAATGTCATCATTGGAGGTTTCACGATGGATCACAAAACCTTATCTTCTCACATGGTATCAGTTAAAGAAGGTGGGTTTTACCCACAGGGGTTTCTGCTTTTAACCAAACTGGGTACGTCAACCTAATAGGTTCGAAAAGTTTTTGGCCCTTAGTTGCCAGCAGCCACCGGACACGTGGCCCCTAGGCTCAGGACTTGGGACTTCTGTTGTGTCTTGTGTGGTTTCGCTCCGGCAGATCAGTCATGACTGTCTGATAACCAGAATCCTTCATTAATGATGATTAGATGAAGGAAGTTAGAAAGAGGGTGATACATAGAGATGAGCAACACTAAATGCTGGGTACTCGTTATTCGCGACAACTTTCCCCGATGCTCGAGTGCTCGTCTCGATACGAACCCCATTGAAGTCAATGGAGACTCTGAGCATTTTTCAAGGGGACCCATAAGGCCGCACAGGTGAAGCTGGCCAAACACCTGGTGAACCTCCTACAAGGATGGAAACCCCCGGAACTGGACAGGAACCAGGGGGCAGCATGCATGGATGCCTCTGAGGCTGCTTAAACGCACCATTATTCCAAAATTTATGGGCAACACAATGGCCTGACAGGAGGTGAACAGAATGAAGCTAATAGCACTAACATGCAATAATTGACCTGAGAGGCAGTTATGTGGGGTGGAATGCCTTGATGATGCCAGGAAGGGTGCAGAGGAGAAGGCAACGGTTCGAGCTGATAGAACGGCAACAGTGACTTAAATCGCGGACCGTACAACAAGGTAGGTAAGAGAAGAGCCTCTCTGAACGCAAGTATGTGTGAACTTTGAGGCAGATGGGTACAGCCATCAGAACAATGACCACACCGGGTTGCCAATCCTTTCGCGTAAGACTGGACGAAACTGAGGTTACAATTTGACACAAGCTCATAGATTGGACTGTAGGATGGAAAAAGTTGGTCTATGTTTTTTCCCCTGGTCTGATGAGTCTCGATTTATCGCTGCGATACATTCGGATGGTAGGGTCAGTAATTTGGCTGTCAACCACATGAAAGCATGGATCCATCCTTTTTTTTCCCCTGTATCAACGGTCAGGATCTGGTGGTGTGGGTGTCATGGTGTGGGGAAATATTCTTTGCCAATCTTTGGGCCCCTGGTTACCAATTTGAGCACCGATGCAACACCACGCCTACCTGAGTATTTTGCTGACATGTCCATACCCTATTAGACCACATGTACCAACATCTGAATGCCTTCAGTAGGATAATGTGCCATTGTCATTAAAGTGGATCATCTCAGGAACTGGTTTCTTAACATGACAATGATTCACTTGTATCACATGGGCCTCCACATTCCCAGATCTCAATCCATAGAGCATCTTTGGTTCTTCTTCTTTTTTTTTTTTTTTCGGACGTGTGTAAACGTGTGGATTCGACATCATGGATGTGCAGCCACAAAAAACAAATCGGGTGCGGAGCAACTGTGTGTGCCATCATTTCAATATGGACCCAATCATCTGAGGGAATGTATCGCACTTAAATGAATCTATGCCACGAAGAAATTGAGGCAGTTCTGAAGGCAAAGGGGGTCCACCCTTACTTAGCATGGGGTACTAATAAGTTGGCCGTGAGTGTAATGTCATCACGATCAAGAAATATCGATAGAGAGATAATTGTACTAGTGTATATACAGCTTTATAATGGATGTGTCAACCCGTAGTGAGGCTAAATATACACCCTACACACGAGCACACCAGAGGCTCTATGTGCCAGTTTCCTGGAATATAAATTTCAACTGTGCGCTGCTAACTAAACAACAGGTTCTCTTAACAGACTACCAGGTGCTTCTAAAAAACAGATCTGCAGATTTATATGTGAAACTGCTGTCAGATTCCAGTTTAAGCAATTCCTCAGCTATCAACATTACATCCAACCCCCAGCATGTTTACCTGCTCTACGACATTCCATATTTGTCCTATTTACAAATATTTTGCAGGTAACAGAGGGAACTTTTTTATTTGGAGGGACAGATAATTGTAGGTCATCTGTACTGGTCCCTAACTTATTACATCTTTCTGCCATCTGGGATTAGTTTCTCTCATGTATTTTGTCAGTCTGTTCTTGCATCCTGTTCACGACACAACTTTACCCACGTAACTATGATCAGCGACATGAACTTAATCCAGCATTCTATAATCAAGTCTCTTTTTCCCTTTGCATGTTGTCTTAACATTTAAAAACACTTTGTTAGTATTCGGTGGTTGGAAGATTTATTAAACACTTTGTTTTTAGTGAAAATGCGAAAACATAAATCTATAATTATACATTACAGCCACTAAAAAAAGAAAAAGACCAAAAAAGTCAGATGCCTATGACGGAATCCCACAAAAACCTGTAGAGATATCAATACTCAGTGAGATTTGCACTGCAATGACACTACATTTTGGCATTTTGGCCAAATGCATTTAGCTCATACTATTTATGGACCATTTGCAAGTACCTACCATTGTAAAGAGGTTCCCCACGTTCAAAACATAAAAATCATGCTAACCTGATTCTTTTATGGTTAATGGACTGTCACCGAGCGACCTTTTAACACCCCCATTAATCATGTGACGATCGCACCTCCAACCAATGTTGTTATGGAGGAGAGTGAAAGATGGGGGTCTGATGAAGGGATGCCGGTGGAGCTTTTCTGCCCCCAGACTGAGAATATGACCTCTTCGGCCTGATGTTCAACTGATTTTCATGGACAACTGTGTGACAACGTCCCATGCCTGGTCTGCAATATGGTTTCTGAAACATTACTTCCACTTTTTTTGTGAAACACAGAAAGAAATATTTATGTTTTGAAAGCAGAATGTTTCTATAATGTCATTGAAGTGGTACAAAGAGGTTCTATCACAGGATGGTAGATATAATTGTTAATTGGTACAAAGTATTAATAGGTTGAGTTACTCAGGTACACAGCTTAGTGTTTACAGTATCTCAAAGTTTTATTGCAAAACTCTTAAACAAAGAATAGCTCACTGAGCTTTATGGATTACCCCTAATTGATGATGGAACTGTTGTTACCTAAATCTTTGAATCATCTACACCCCACAGATCAAAGGGGAGGCTGCCCCTACATCACCAGGGCAATATATGTATACTGTGGGCCACATACTAAGGGTCCAAAGAGGCATTTCGTGGGGTTGGGGTTACTGCCTTTTATCCATTTTGCTGATGAAGTTGGGTTCCAGGGGTGTTTGGCGTAACGGTGATTGGATGGCGCATCGGCGCCAGAGCTTGCTGCGACACAAAACTCGTGGGGATGACGTCGGCTACCTACTGATTCAAAAAAACGCCGATTTACAAATGGAATTGGTGTCGCAGGATCGCACTAACAATGCATCGGTGAACAGAAGTTAACTTCCGGTGACCTCAGATGGGAAGCGGGGACGAGGAAATTGGGCGAACAAGCTCTGTGAATCATGCATATCCGACTCCTCGTCGGACAACGCCAGCGAGGATTCGCGACATAAGGGTAAGGTAAATGTGCCCTGTAGTTCTGTTTTTTCAGACCAGAATGGTTTGATCTGCTAGTAGCTGATTTTCCAGTGCCACTGTATAGGGAGGTACCTATCACGAAGAATATAAGTGACATATGTATGGAGGTATATAGGAAGATAACGTGAAACCCACTTGCCAAATTTACAGAAGCAATGTCTATTTAACCCTTCGTAAGGACGCTGGGTTTTTTTCGGCATTTTCGCTTCTCCAACTCAAAAATCCATAAACTTTTCTCATTTTACGTGTACAGGGCTTATTTTGTCTGTCACAAATGTTTACTTCCCGTAATGTTATTTATTTTAACATGTACTGCGAAGCTGAAAAAAATCCAAATGGGAAAAACTGAACAAAAACACGTGCGCAGGTTCTTGTGGCTCCAATTTTTTCGACCTTTGATTCGACTGTGCACTCAAATAAACATTCAGTCTTTAATTCTTTGGTTCGGTGGCGATACGCGGTGAACCAAACTTTATATAGGTTTGATTGTGTTTAATACATTTTCAAATTAAATGGAAGTGTACAATTTTGCTGCCATCTCTGAACGCTAACTTTTCATACTTTGGTTGTACGGGCTTGTGTGAGGTGTCATTTTTTGCAAATGATGCGACGTTGTTGCATTGCTAACATTTTGCGGGTATGTTGCGACATGTTGTTATTTTTTATTGATTTTTTATGATGTGTAAAAGGTTGTTGAATGTAAAAGTCCGCATTTCGAGCTTTGGGAGCCATTTCCGCCTCCTCGGAGTAACACGCCGCCCTTAACTGCTTTTTAATTTTGATAGATTGGGGCATTTGGGAAGCGGCGGCGATACCTAATATGTTTGTGATTTTTACTGTTTGATTATGTTTTATATCCGTTTAGGGAAAGGGGTGATTTGAACTATCAATATTTTATAAATTTTTTTTCTTTTTTTTTTCATTTTTTTTTCACATTTTTGACCATCTAAGTACATTACCCGATGTCAGACTCGACTCCTACCATATCACTGCCAATACAAACTGTATTGCAATATATGGCATTTGCAAGCACATTCATTACAATGAGCCACTGCTATTGTTAACGACCCTGCATAAGCCATGTAGCCTCGTGTCAAAAAGAAGACCGCAGCTACCATGAGAACGATCGCCGCCCCCCAATGAAGTTCGTGGCACGGCTATCGCAATAAAGATGGCGGCGCCCGCGCGCCGCCGCTTTTTTAACTCCGCCGGCGACTTTGCAGCGCGGCAATGACATGGTTATAGCGCGTCGATCGGTGCACAGCACCGACCAGGGGGGTATTAGTCGGTGGGGGTTTTACTGCAAAATGCAAAAACCCACACCTTGTATGAAGAGGACTTCAGCCCGTGTAGCCCCTGTCATACACCCTATCTCTGCGCACGTTAGAGCTTACGACGCAGAGCGTAGGGGTTAAGACACAGTTCAAATGACAGCAGACACGCAACTTCCTTGCTTGACTACAGTACTTTGTATAAGCAATCTCCAGCAAAATCCATTGAGAAACCAGAACCTTCTCCATGGATCCATGGCCTCCCTCTTACTAGATCAACACTTATATGTTGAGATGCAATATAAAAATTCTCATGAGACCTAAGGTGTTACAGAAGCCCTTAAGTGCTGGCAGATTCACAGGCTTTGTTAACAGTTTCAGAAGACTTCCTATCCAATGTGTGCTGAAACTTCCGCATTGCAGTGGATATTAATCAACATGGGTTGGGAGTAAGATATGAGGAAGCAGAGGGAAGGTGGAAGAAAGCAAAACAGATGGGCTCTACCCAAGCCTTCAGGCCTCCTAGCATATTTTTTGATTATAGAGAAAGAGGCCAAGTATACACATATAGAGGATGTACCACAGTGTCCCTGTTTTCTCATGCTTCATCTGAGTAGTATTCCTTTAATGGCAACGAAAGTATCAGAATTTTAGTATCAGTATTTTTCATGTATAAATTATCCTTAGATGTGTTAAAGTATACCTTGTTCAATATGACTCTGTACGTCTTGAAATAACTGAAGCACTGTCGGAGCCATTTTGCCGTTCTAAGTTGACCGCTTATAGAACATCAACTCTATAAAGAATATGCATATGTGTTCTGATCGTCCCATTAGCTGCCTTTCTCTTGGGGGCCATTATTTCAATAAATTAAAATGCTTTCATATTATGCTAATTGAGAATAATAGCCGAAGGTTGAGACCTTTGTTGACTTGCACAACCTGGAACAGAGATATGTGTAGGGGTGAACTCTAAGTGCCTGAATTACTCCCGTCACACGCGGAACATGCAGTATGTCATAAGGCTAACCAAACTCCCATAAACACATGTAGTATTTGCCATTTTAAGAGCCAGCTGGATTATTTCATGAAGATTTTATAAAACCAACACAGGGATTTTATATATATGAAAAATTACAATGAACGTTTTTTTCTTTAGGGAGAATTTTTGTTCTTATTTAATATAAAGGCATTACAGTAAATGAAAAACTGCCACCAATTCACCTGTTATATATATGTACTAGAACTACACTATAATGATCGATTCACTCTTGATAAGGTTTCGAGTGACGGCCGTGTTGCTAAATAACCCCCATATAGTAATATAATAATATACAGGGCGAGGAAAGTTATCAATGCCCATGCTTCAGCTATTATACAGCACTCTCCCGCTGTCTGGTTGATACCTCTTGATTGTAGTTTGCAGGGCGAAACTACACAGGTCCCAACACCTAGCTTATGGAGTGTTGCATACAAACCTTGAAACACAGATTTTGTTGCAGTTTTTTGAAAGTAACAGGGTGAGAGGCAGGATTGCACCGTTACCCCCACTCTGCTGGTGGCCGCATCCCTATCTCCCCTCCCGACACAGTGGCAGATGGTTGTTGTGGAAAAGTGGGATAACGCAAATTTCTGACAGTGTTGTCACCCTTTCCAATGCACTCTCGGCACACACTATGATGTCAGCAATCAGCTGATGTCATGGTATATGCGCCGGCTACAACAGGACCCGAGTCGGAGCTTCAGAAATAGAAGAGGAATTGCAGGGGGAGTGAGTACAGAGGTTTTTTTTTAATAGGTGAGCATGGGGATTGCTGGCTAATAATGAACGATGGCTAGTACTGGTATAGGGGCAGGCATGGCCATATGTAGTGTGGCCAAGGCTTGACAATATAACGGGCAGGTGGCTAGCTCTGTACTAGGGGGAGGGCTGGCAAAATAAGGGGCAGGGTGCTGCTATACACTAGGGGGCAGGTGTCTATGGCTGTTACTCGGGCGGCTTTGTCATATACTGGTTGGGGCTGTGACCCATTCTTTCCACCCCTGGACTTTATATTGTTAATAGGTTTTCCAGTTATTTGTTTAAAAATTAGGTTACCTACTGCTTTACACGGTCACTTGTTTATACTCGAGTACTACAGTATGTAGGGATTGTTTCAGTCAACAAGTGACCCTTTTAGACACGGATTGCAATATCCAGAAAGGAGTGAATAATAGCAGAGTATGGTGTTTTCGAGACCACAGAGAGAATATAAAATCTAAAATATTACATTATAATGGATAGTTTGTAATTGTTCATATTACACGCTGTGCTACTTGTTGTTTTCTGTCAAAAAGACGTAAGCGTCTTCTAACCACATCACAAATTGTATGGTCTAGTGGCCAAATCTACATGGTACTGTTAATTGAACTCCTTGGCTTGCTTCTTGTGTACATTAGTCTCAATATACTGCTGTCTTCTAGATATATGTTCAGTTCACCTTGGATAATAGAGGTTGCCTTCTTAACTCTTTCTTCTCTTTTTTCGGTTTCTTTTCATACTTCCAGCATATCAGCATTTCTTCCCACGCCAGCAGCAATATAGCAGTTACCATCCACTACCCCACTTTGTCTATGGGTTTAGCTATTAGAAGCTGAAGCTATGGCAGCAATATTCTTACAACATTTACAGCTGCTCCTTTCTGCATAAACTTTCTCTGCCTACCTGAAGGATTTCATTCACATTCACTAACCTGTTATAGTTATAGGTATAGCAAGGCCATACATGCAACCCAGCTAGTAGATTTATGAGATATGTATGACAAATAACATTATGTCAGCACTAACAAGCATTTAATGTTTGGAAGAAAATTTACAAGCTGCATGAATTACACAGTTTCCTTGTATCATTATGCTACTGTCTGTTTCCATTTTTTCATGAAAATTATTTAAAATTGGCAGTTGCAGGGTAATGGTTATAGTGGGATAAAAAATGGTGACTGGGGCACATCTATGGAAATGGGTATTATGGCACTGTGGGTGGCTTGGACCATAAGCATATGTACAGACATTTGTCTTCATTAAAATGTACATAGACAAAGGGTTAATGTAGACTGTGGGCGAACTGTAGTACTACATTAGGCTGTTGAATTCAATTACTGACACATGCTTATTGAGGACTGACTGCAGAGCCTAACACTACTGTGGAGTGCCGGTACAAAATACAGTTTTATGTGTGAACAAGACAAGGACCTGGGCCAGATGAATATCAAAACTGAATCATAGAACCACCAAGATGCACTACCCCAAACAAATATGTACTTCCTATTGTATATAGTTTGTCATTTTTCGGGGCCTGGAGCCAGCCGGGGCCCAGAATACCGGATTCATGGTGCTTGGTATGGGGACCGGATGGGCGTCCTACAGCCTGGCAGGTCTCCCAGCAGTTGGCATGTGCAGGTAGATATGGAGGGAGAGGTTGAATGTACTGGTTCTCCCTGGGGCTACCCCGAGTGTCTGTAATATAAGTTCCCTGGGTAATGGATGGGGAACCCCATGGTGGTAGAACAGCCGTATCAGGGATCAAGAGAGCGTTGTGGCAGGAGGTAACGTGTGCAAATCACTCACGGTTCTTTATTGAACACAGGTAGCAGCAAGGGCCTAAACGGACAACAGAGATTCTGGTACTGTAAATGGTCGTGAGAGTGTCCTCAGGAATTGTGCACCAAACTGTGGAAGTGCCAGCTCTGGATTAGAATTCTGACTCTGGTCCTGGGGATTGGATTCGTGTAGTACTGAAGGTGTACTGAACATGTCTCTCTCTTCACTTTGTCTCTGCAGATTGGACTGCTGCTACGTTGGAAAGACCATGAGGTCAGGACCAGTTCTCCCACTACACAGGGGTTTAATTACTCCCCCTGGTCAGTGGTACGCACATAAATTGGATAACAACTTCCACCCATTTACTATTGCCCGTTCAGGCAAATCTACAGCTGCTATTACATAATGACAAGTTCCAGAACCTTCTAAAGGTTCGTGACTCCCTCCATCAGCTCCTAAACTGGAGGGCTATTCGCAAACCACCAATCTACAGCTGCTATGTATTGGCAGGGGTGTTGCAGTATCAATGTATAAGATAATAGTGTAAGCATCTGCAGACAAAAAAAGAGTGAGGAAATAGAATATCAAAAAACAAAATTCAATAATAGAGTACCATACAACATACAAGTGCAAAGTCTGGAGATAGATGTGTCTGTAGCAAAAATCTAATTAGGTTATGCCTATCAACTGTTGTCTGAGGCTGAGACTCATGGGGTATTCACCGCTAGCTGCACGGCAGAACAAACTGCAGTCAGACCTGGTGCATTTTTTTTTTCATTGGTGAATGTTCACAGTTGTTTTGGAAGTGCGCTAGAATACCATGTTCCAGGCTCACTATGACAGCAGCTACGCTCCTTCACCCCACATGCCGTAGAGGTGGCGTAGTCCATATAAATTGCAATTTGTTGCGGTGCACAAAATGCAATTATTTCATCATGCAAACCAGAAAACTGGAGTAGAAGCATGATAATATAGTCACTATTATAAGAAATGAAGAATTACATTATAGGCATGTAAAAATATAAAAACTATAAAAAAAATGGTTGGTAAATCTTGCATGATAAGGTATATGTACACAAGTATCTATGTCTTGGTGACTGAGAACCTGAGCCCATGCATATAACTACTAGGAGCAATCCTAGGGAGCTTATTACTAGACTGTAGACTGACGGCAGTAGATTTCAGACTGTTTTTAGTGCTAAAAACATACTTTGTACTCACCGCGGTGATTATACTAGTAGTGGAATGAATGATGGTAGTGATTGTACTAGACGAGTACTGAGGATTGGTGACAGTCATTACACTAAACTGTGGCTGGTTCAGTGCTATCACTACAGTTTGTGTTTATCCTGATAACATACAAGAACTTATTCCTTATGACATGAATCAAAAGAAATGTCATTATTTGTACCTTACTGGTGATCCTCAGCATCGGATTCTTAATCTTCTCTCTAATCCATCATTTATCATCATGGTCATTACCACAATGTGCTGGCAAGCCTTTCTTGTAGGGATGTATTGCACAAGGTGTATACTTAAATCCAATCCCATTTTACGGTGTAATTTAAAGGGCGAAGAAGACTCAAAAAAATTATCTGCTCTGCCCCTAATCATGTGTGAAACTGTATGTAAATCAGAGCTTGTAGGTAAACATTTCACATTCCCTTAATAATAGAGAATTATGGTTGTACGCTATTTGTTTGCAATATAACTGACATATCATGTTTACTCTGGATTGTACCTAATAATTTTTGTCACACTCCTGTTTTTGTGTTACTTACTTATAAATTACAATGTCAGGAGAGGGAATATTTCTGCCCCTTGCTTGATATCAAAGAACTCAAGTCTGCAACCAACTTGCTGATTTACAGGTGTTAATCCTAAAGAGTACTGTTAGGAAATCACAAGGGCATAACATGATTCAGAGAGTAAGACTCAACAGAAATTACTATACTGAATCACAAAAAATAACTAAAGAAAACAAATATTAAGCCGTGTCCACCTCCTATTTCATTATATTCACTAGGACAGACATGTCTAATCCAGACCGGTTGCACACGGAGAGTTTGTCTCGTGAAACTTGCTGTCCTATAATATGTTGTATTAACTCTTAGCAGCTGGACTGGAAAGACATGTTGGGGCTATTTATGTTTTATACGCCACTGCTCTGGCGCAGCCCATACATCAAGAGGCTCCAGCGAGTCTTGCACTGTGCTTATCTCTAAACCAGGCCATGTCTGCCATAAAATAAATGCATGTGAAAATGTGCCAGCTGCAGAGAGTGCGCAGTGTGGGGACAGTAATACTGAATCAGAGATTAGGGCCACGATCTTAGAGTAATTGTTTATATTTGCCTGAGTAGAATTCTTAATAACTATTTTATTCTCATAAAGTTAAAACAAAGTGGGTCTTGTCACACAGCATGCCGGGAGGTTGGACGATGATGTGTGTTTTGCAAAGCTGCGCACATGAAACTACTAAATGATATATGCATACCGATGTAAAATCCTCATATACAATAAGAAACACATCAGAGGACGCACAGAATAGTACATGTACCTAGATGACTCCCCAAATCAGCAGAGCTAGTGTTAACTTGAGACAGGTGTCAAGCATGTACAATCAATGGAGGATGCATGGGTAATTATACTTGATTGCCTAGTTACAACTACCTATTCGACACCAGCTGGCTAATGCCTATAATTTGGAAAAGTGGGACTAAACAAATCGGGGAATTCATTGATAGAATTTTAAACTGTGCCAGTTTTGTCTGAAATGGCGGAGTTTTCCTGGAGTATTCCAGGTGTTTCCTGCTCCCCTTGTACCCGTCCAGCAGCCTGCCAAGATGCCCAAATAGCATGCAGGTTCAGATAAGCCAAGAACAACAGGCAGGGAGGGGGAGTAGTTTTATGTGCCTTCTCTGCAAAAAGCTGGCAGAGACACATAATGATTTACCCCAATATCTTTTAGATTATAAGAATAAAATATTATTAGGTTCTTCTCAGGCAGTATTTTTCGATGTTTTATAAACAATGTGATCCTATCAGGCTAGACAACATTTCTGCAGCTGGAGGAAATTTGAGTAGCAGCCACCATCACCCATAAAATCTGCAAATATTTGCACTTATAAATATATACTTGCAGTGTACAAAAAGGTACACATCAATATATACCTGGCAATGAATGTTTGCAAATACCGTACACAACACACTGAATAGATACCAGAAATGAATGATACCTCAATACAAATATAGCAGTGAATAAATGACACAGGAATGTACTGCTTAAACCAGTAGCCACTGCTGCTTCTATTTCAGTGCTGAGCACAGTCTGTTATGTCATTCCTTATGACAATTCTTCTCCAGCAGGCTACTAGTGAAGAATGCAGCAGTGGAACCAACATTATTGTACCACGCTTCATACACAGACATAGAATGATTATTTTCAGAGGTGGCTAGCGCCAGAGGCATAGCTTCACTGCAGTCCTCAGGGTACACAATGCTGCGGAGAGCAGTTGCTCAACTCATATCTTCCAGAGTAGACAGAACACAAATTAACTTTAGAAGAAGTCAGGAACTCCAACTGATTCTTTAAAGATTCACAATCACAGCAGTACATAATATCAAGGGTACATTTTTCATGCAGGTCTTCAAATGCGGTATAGCTTATTATGTGTGAACAGTGTCCCACCACAGGGGGAAACATGCAGAGATTCCATCAGCGCATGAACTCGACCAAACTGATATTAACAACAGAAGGAAAGATCTCTCAGTGGCTGCACATTCTCCAGAGTGGAATACACCATGAGGAGTTTGTGGATTACAGTTTCAAAGCATGAAAGAAAGGAATAATGGGAGTAGAAATTAATGCAGAGAACACCTCAAGAACCACCTCAAAGTGGTCTTAATACTCATGCATAGCTTCATACCTCTATCTCTGACCGGGAGGCCACAACTAGATCTACAGTTAGAGTTCACTTGTCACACCTCTCGTATCTTTTCACGTTTATTACCATCCTGTTGCAAATAAGATTTCTCTGTATATATCATTCTGTTGAAGAGAACTAATATTTGAAAGCTCACCACAAATATACCCAGTCATCGCTGATTTCTTCATTCTACTTTGCTCTCTATGGCTAACATGGTACAAATCTCACTACCCAAGATATCAGACAGATTTGGAAAAGAAAGGAGCCTGATCTCAATAATATTTTGGACCAATTGGTCCTGATACTTCTGATTGTCAGGCTAAGAGTAGTGAGATCTCTGAACCACTCCGGACACATGACACCAGCCAGTGGCGTAACTAGAAATGATTGGCACCAGTGCAAAGTCTGTTGCCAGGCCCCCGTCTGTAATTTTATAGTAATAGTCTTCTCATATGGGAAGTGACACCATAAGTGCCCCTAAACCTCTTGAGCAGGGTGCGATTGAAACCTCTGCACCCCTTAAGTTACACCCCTGCACAAACCACTACCAGGACCGGATCGTAAGTGGCACCCGGTTTTTTCAGCAGAGCCCACCACAAAGCGGGTTGGACTTGCTGTGGCGTCGTTCCACAGCATGAACATGTCCGCAGTGGCAGGCATCTCGCGTCGGGACAGGCAGAGGTCAGGACAAGCAGATAGAAGTCAAAGCATGGCAACACGTCTGGCAGGAAGAAAAGGGGCAAAGTCAAAAACGGAACCAGGTCCAATGGGAAATCACAGAAATAGTGCAAGGCATCAAACACAGCTTTCTCTAAGCACACGTCACGAAGATCCGGCGAGTTGCAGGAAGAGGCAGGCTTATATGAATTTTGAGGAAATGACCAGCGCCAATTAATGCTGTATGTTAGCCCTTTCAATTTAGAGAAGTCGGTGCGCCCTAGGAGTCAGGGCCACACGCGCACGTGGGACGGAGCAAGACAGGAGCCGAACAGGTGAGCTTTGGGGGCAATGCACTGGTGGGGCAGAGGAGCGTGGTTGAGTCGCAACTTGCGACACCCATGACAGAGTAACCCCCCCCCATTTGGCCTCCCCCCCCCCCTTCCTGGGCTGGAGGAATCTCTGCAGGAGACCACGTTGACAAATATTGTACTCTGGTTCCAGACCTATCTTGCAGCCCGAACCCCTTCCAGTCAACAAGAAAACCGCTTCCCCCTTACAGTCTTCATGTCCAGGATCTCTTTAACCTCATAGGTGTCAGTGGAGTCCGTCACTGGAGCGTACCACAGTAACACCCGGGACCTATAGTTAGAATCAAAGAATGCAGGAAAAGTGATATAGCACGGATGGAAATGATTCTAGACAAAATGAACTAAAAGTTCTATACATTACTGAATCAACTTTTCACGAAAGGCCACGGAAAAGTTGGGATGCTCTGCAAGTTCTTTGCACCTTTATTCTAAGTATAAGCTTGTGGAGGGTATTGCACATAGAGATAAATAAAGAAGGGCACAGATTCAAATCGCCAAAGATTTAACATAAGTGGCTCATTTTAAGATAAACCCTGAAACCTCCATATTCCTTCCTGTTCTAGGTACCTCAAATTGTTATTTTAATTAATTAGAATAAACCCCAAAATCAAAACCTTTAAAAGGCACTTGAAAACACTATCTATAAAATAGCCTTTATCAACAGTTTCTACCCTTGATACCCTCTACCATCTTTCCTTATATTTTAAGCCCTCATAGACAGGGTCCTCCCTCCCAGTGTAACAGTTCGTCATTTTGTTCATGTTTATTGTACTAAATGTATGTAGTAAATCTTTTTTTTACATGCATAATTGCATGTGATTATAATTAATAATACTGTAAATTCTATGCTCATATGCTCATTAATCATTACCATGGAAACAACATTGATTATGTATTCCATTCAGTGCAAAATCCTGAACAACAATGTATGTAGTTGCCTGCTTGTTTGTTGTTATGTACAATAATCAGATTTCATACAATTCCAAGCAATATTTATGTGACCTCTACTGTATTTTGCTGAGGACAAATAATTTTTTTATTTTGTAGTAGAAGAGTTTGTTCTGAGACTGATGTTGAAATTTTCATTTGACACAATGCTTTAACAAGGGGCCAAGCCATCAAAAAGTATTACAAGGGTGTTGGTTGGGTAGGGGTTTAAGTTATGAAATAACGATGTTCTCTTTTTGTCAGGTTCCATTCATTTGGTATATGTATAAAGAAATGCAAGACAATACTTGTAATTATCGCTTTAATAAGTTTTCTGATTTAAAAAAAAAAAAAAAAGAAATTGTGTTGTTCATCATGACATATCAGACTATTGATTGTGCAAATATGGTTTTTAAAAAAAAGGTTAGGTAGGCTTTAAATCAGGGGCTCAAACTCGCGGCCCCGCGGCCAGCTGCGGCCCGCGGGAAATATTTTGTGGCCCCACCTGGTCGCGCTGCATGGAGAGGCTCAGCCGGTAAGTCTTTGCTGCATATTGCAGCAAAGTTACAGGCTAGTGGTACCGATCGCTGGTCGCAGGGGTCGCGACTGAGACCGGGCCATGGTCAGTCAGAGGCCCGACCTGACCCCCGCTGCGCTGATAACTCGGCGCAGCCAGCGGGCAGATGTTTAGATTGTACAGCCGCGGCCTTCCCGTACAGCGCACGGACTGTTCTGTATCTGGTCCGTGCTCTGGATCAGGGAGGGCCCGTAGCTGTCCCAATTCAAAATAAGAACGGCCCCCGATCCGCCCCACCGTCCCACCCACCTCATCGCCGTTCCCACCCATTGCATCCATAGACGCCGACACGTCTGCCGCTCGCGGGTCTGCTGAGGTCCATGACCCGGCACCTGACCTGGCAGACGCGTCAATCAGCCGTCGCCTGCGCCGATCTGCAGAAGAGAGAGCGCGAAGAGGACGGGATAACTAGGTAAGAGTTTTATTTTTATCTTTGCTTAAGTATATGTGGGCCCTGTTTCTATTTGGGGGGGCATAGGTGAAAGTTAGGAAATTGGGGGATATTACCTATGGGGGACATTAATCACGGCTGACTGGGGGGGGATATTAATATGGCTACTGGAGGGGGGGGGCTTAATCATGGCTACTGCTGGGGGGACATTATTATGGCTACTGGTGGGGGGGGGGACATTAATTTATAAGCTACTCTGGGGGGACATAATTATGGCTAATGCTGGGGGGACATTAATTATGGCTACTGGTGGGGGGGCATTAATTATGGCTACTGCTGGGGGGGACATTAATTATAGTACTGGGGGGGGGACATTAATTATGGCCACTGGTGAGGGGGGACATTAATTATGCTACTGCTGGGGGGGACATTAATTATGGCTACTGGTGAGGGGGACATTAATTATGGCTTACAGCTGGGGTGGCATTAATTATGGCTACTGGTGGAGGGGGGGGGGGGACATTAATTATGGCTACTGCTGGGGGGAACATTAATTATGGCTACTGGTGGAGGGGGGGCATTGATTATGGCTACTGGAGGGGGGGACATTAATTATAGCTACGCTGGGGGGACTTTAATTATGGCTACTGGTGGGGGGGCATGATTATGGCTACTGGTGAGGGGGGACTTTAATTATGGCTACTGGTGAGGGGGACTTTAATTATGGCTTCTGGTGAGGCGGGACATTGATTATGGCTTCTGGTGGTGGGGGGGGGACATTGATTACTGCTACTGGTGATGGTGTTTCAATGTTTTTAGCATACTGGGGGGGGCCTGTTGGGAATTTTGCCCTGGGGCCCAGAGGACTCTAGTTACGCCACTGCTTACCGGTAACACCCGCGATCAGTGCTAGCACCGATCGCGGGTGCTTTCACAGCGATGGTGCGCGACAAATAAAAAAAATTATTTTTGTACAGGAGTTTTTATGGAATGGAGGTGTCCCTGACTGGGCTCAGTGCGGTAGGAGCTTGGGACCCCTCGGTACACAGGACGCGTTCATAGAGAAAACACGTCTCCCAGCTTGGGGCTTTCTTGCACTGGAGACGCCATGACATTTGAATCTGAATAATGATATTTTGTAAGCGCATTTGTGTTGGAAACTGATGCGGCCAGCCTTACCCAGAATCTACCTCCAACGGCTCCCAGGTAAATTGAGTTGAGACCCCTGCTTAAATCATGGTGAGCCATTCAATGAAATGTCAAATATAAATTGGAAAAATTCAATGTTTATTAAAATATGTCAACATTAAAAGAAACACCAACTTGCATGTAGTCATTTAAACTAATTAATACTTACCTCTCAGCGTCCTTCTCCAGATGTGGCACATATCTTCATTAGGCTGACGAAGCCATGAACAAAGATAAACAATTTTTATGGTAAACCCCTAAACCAAATTAATTATTTTAATTTTTCAATCTTCAATCTATTTATCAATCAATCAAATTTTCAATACAAATTAATAAATCTCATCAAACACTGTGGCGCTTTTGTCTTCTATTTATTTTTGGAATATATGTATTGCCTAAAAAAAAAATTAAAATTTTTCAATTCCACCTCCATTTTTATTTAACCCGTGAATCACGAAAAGGTTAAACAAACTTTAAGGTTATTTTATCAGTGGTGTGTAGTTCATTATGGGGTAATTTATGTTTTTCACATATAAGGAAAAATGCACTCAATTGCCCACCTGTACTAAAAACAGTGTGTCTAGTGATATGTTGCAGTTCTGCCGTGTAGGGTTGCAGGGGGCGCAGATTCATGATTGGTTGCACCCATTCTTCATGTGTCTCTTGTGTCCTCTGCACTGTTATGACATTGTTTTTTTTGGTGCAACTTTAAGAGAAAGGCCGTCAGGCAAATAACCCCCCTAAACTAAATATATTTTCATAAACTGCCATTATGAGAGCCATGCCTCTATCCCTTCATTGTCCCTCTACATGCTGTAAACCTAAGCAATGAGGTCCTAAGACTATATGCAAATGACATGTGAATGTCCATGAAGCATTAGCATATTCAAGCTGTCCACTCTATTCATGAGTGGGAGGCACAGCCACACCCCATGTGCATGACTGACAGACCTGTTAATGATGGAGGCTGTATAATGATGTGTTCCTGGTGTGGTGGCACACCCCCTGCAGCCTGTGGTGATGTGTGTGTGTATAGGAGGAGATACAGCAGCTCCAGGATGCAGCAATGGTTATGAGGGGATAGAGGCAATGCTCTCTAATGGCAGTTTATGAAAATATATTTAGTTTAGGGGGGTTATTTTGCCTGACGGCTTCTCTTTAAAGTTGCACCAAAAAAAACAAATGTCATAACAGTGCAGAGGACACAAGACATATGAAGAATGGGTGCAACCAATCATGAATCTGGTGCCCCCTGCACACTACACAGGCAAACTGCACATAGTACAGAATACACTGTTTTTAGTAAATGTGGGCCATTGAGTGCATTTTTTCACATTTTTATGTGAAAAACTATAAATTACCCCATAATAGAGACTACACCACTTGATAAAACTAACCTTAAGAAGTTTGTTAACCTTTTCGGTGATTCACAGGGGTTAAATAAAAATGGAGGTGGAATTTAAAAATTTTAATTTTTTTTTTAGGCAATACATATATTCCAAAAATAAATAGAAGACAAAAAGCGCCACAGTGTTTGATGAGATTTTATTAATTTTTATTGATAAAATTTGATTGATTGATAAATAGATTGAAGATTGAAAAATTAAAAATAATTAATTTTGGTTTAGGGGTTTTACCATAAAAATTGTTTATCTTTGTTCCATGGCTCGTCAAGCCTAATGAAGATATGTGCCAGCATCTGGAGAAGGACGCTGAGCAGTAACTATAATTAGTTTAAATGACTACCATGCAAGTGGTAGTTTTCTGTTAATGTTGACATATTTTAAACATTGAATTTTTCCAATATTATATTTGACATTTCATTTGAATGGCTACCATTGATTTAAAGCAGGGGTCTCAAACTCAATTTACCTGGGGGCCGTTGGAGGTAGATTCTGGGTAAGGCTGGGCCGCATCAAGTTTTCCACACAAAATGCGCTTACAAAATATCATTATTCAGATTTCAAAGTAATGGCGTCTCCAGTGCAAGAAAGCCCCAAGCTGGAGACGTGTTTTCTCTATGAAGCGTCCTGTGTACCGAGGGGTCCCAAGCTCTACCGCACTGAGCCCAGTCAGGGACACTCCATTCCATAAAAACTCCTGTACAAAAATAATTTTTTTTATTTGTCGGCGCCATCGCTGTTGAAAGCACCCGCGATCTGGTGCTAGCATGATCGAGGGTGTTACCGGTAAGCAGTGGCGTAACTAGAGTCCTCTGGGCCCCAGGGCAAAAATTCCCAACAGGCCCCCCCCAGTATGCTAAAAACATTGAACACCCTACACCAGTAGCAGTAATCAATGTCCCCCCCCCACCACCAGAAGCCATCAATATGTCCCGCCTCACCAGAAGCCATAATTAATGTCCCCCCCACCAGTAGCCATAATTAAAGCCCCCCTCACCAGTAGCCATAATCATGTCCCCCCACCAGTAGCCATAATTAAAGTCCCCCACAGCGTAGCTATAATTAAATGTCCTCCCCCTCCAGCTAGCCAAATCAATGACCCCCCCTCCACCAGTAGCCATAATATGTTCCCCACAGCCAGTAGCCAAATTAATGTCCCCCCCCTCCACCAGTAGCCATAATTAATGCCACCCCAGCTAGTAAGCCATAATTAATGTCCCCCTCACAGTAGCCATATATATAATGTCCCCCCCAGCAGTAGCATAATTAATGTCCCCCTCACCAGTAGCCATAATTAATGTACCCCCCCACAGTGCTAAATATGCCCCCGCCCCAGCAGTAGCCATAATTAATGTCCCCCCCACCAGTAGCCATAATTATGGCACCCCCACAGTTAGCCATAATTAGTCCCCCAGGTAGAACAAACTAAATTAATGTCCCCCCCCCCTCCAGTAGCCATAATAATGTCCCCCAGCAGTAGACCATGATTAAGCCCCCCCTCCAGTAGCCATATTAAATCCCCCCCAGCAGTACAGTGATTAATGTCCCCCATAGGTAATATCCCCCAATTTCCTAACTTTCACCTATGCCCCCCCAAATAGAAACAGGGCCCACATATACTTAAGCACAAAAAAATATAAAACTCTTACCCTAGTGTATCCGCCCTCTTCGCGCTCTCTCTTCTGCAGATCGGCGCAGGCGACGGCTGATGACGCGTCTGCCAGGTCAGGTGCCGGGTCATGGACCTCAGCAGACCCGGCGCAGGCAGACGTGTCGGCGTCTATGGATGCAATGGGTGGGAACGGCCGCTGAGGTGGGTGGGACGGTGGGCGGATCGGGGGCCCGTTCTTATTTTGAATTGGGACAGCTCCGGGCCCTCCCTGATCCAGCGCACGGACCAGATACAGAACAGTCCGTGCGCTGTAACGGGAAGGCCCGCGGCTGTCACAATCTAAAACATCTGCCCGCTGGGCTGCGCCGAGTTCTCAGCGCAGCGCAGGGGTCAGGTGCGGGCCTCTGACTGACCATGGGCCCGGTCTCAGTCGCGACCCCTGCGACCGCGATCGGTACGCCACTGCCGGTAAGCCTTTGCTGCAATATGCAGCAAAGACTTACCGGCTGAGCCCTCTCCATGCAGCGCGACCAGGTGGGGGCCACAAAATATTGTCCCGCGGGCCGCAGCTTTCCCGCTTGACTTGAATTGGTTACCTTTGATTTAAAGCCTACCTAACCTTTTTTTTAAAAACCATATTTTGCACAAATCAATAGTCTGATATGTTCATGATGAACAACACAATTTCTTTTTTTTTTTTTTTAAATCAGATAAACTTTATTAAAGCAGATAATTACAAGTATTGTCTTGCATTTCTTTATACATATACCAAATGAATGGAAACCTTGACAAATAGAACATCGTTATTTTCATAACTTAAATCCCTACCCAACCAACACCAATTGTATATACTTTTGATGGCTGGGCCCCTTGTATAAAGCATCAGTGTCAATAGTGGAAATTTCAACATCAGCTCAGAACAAACACTTCTACTACAAAAATAAAAAAATTATTTGTCCTCATCACAAAATACAGTATGAGGTCACCATAATATATTGCTTGGGAATTGTATGAAATCTGATTTATTGTACATAACAAAAACAAACAGGCAACTACATACATTGTTGTTCCAGGATTTTGCACTGAATGGATATAATAATCAATGTTGTTTCCATGGTAATGATTAATGAGCATATGAGCATAGAATTTACAGTATTATTAATTATAATCACATGCAATTATGCATGTAAAAAAAGATTTACATACATACATTTAGTACAATAAACATGAACAAAATGACGGAACTGTTACACTGGGAGGGAGGACCCTGTCTATGAGGGCTTAAAATATAAGGAAAGATGGTAGAGGTTATTCAAGGGTAGAAACTGTTGATAAAGGCTTATTTTATAGATATGTGTTTTCAAATTGCCTTTTAAAGGTTTTGATTTTGAGGTTTATTCTAATTAATTAAAATAACAATTTTGAGGGTACCTAGAACAGGAAGGAAAATATTGGAGGTTTCAGGGTTTATCTTTAAAATGAGCCACTTATGTTAAATCTTTGGGCGATTTGAATCTGTGCCCTTCTTTTTTTATCTTCTATGTGCAATACCCTCCACAGCTTATACTTAGAATAAAGGTGCAAAGAACTTGCAGAGCATCCCAACTTTTCAGTGGCCTTTTCGTGAAAAGTTGATTCAGTAATGTATAGAACTTTTAGTTCATTTTGTCTAGAATCATTTCCATCCTGTGCTATATCACTTTTCCTGCATTCTTTGATTATAACTATAGTGTCACGGGTGGTACCTGTGGTACGCTCCAGTGACGGACTCCACTGACACCTATGAGGTAAAGGAGATCCTTGACAAGAAGACTGTAAGGGGGAAGCGGTTCTTCTGGGTTGACTGGAAGGGGTTCGGGCTGCAAGATAGGTCTTGGAAGTACAATATCTTGGACCGTGATCTCCTGAAGAGATTCCTCCAGCCCAGGAAGGGGGGGAGGCCAAAGGGGGGGGGGGTACTGTCACGGCTGTCGCAGGTTGCGGACTCAACCGTGCTCCTCTGCCCCCACCACTGCATTGCCCCCACAGCTCACCTGTTCCGGCTCCTGTCTTGCTCCCGTCCACCGTGCGCGTGTGGCCCTGACTCCTAGGGCGCACCGACTTCTCTAAATTTAAAGGGCTAACATGGCATTAATTGGCGCTGGTCATTTCCTCAAAATTCTATATAAGCCTGCCTCTTCCTGCAAACTCTGCCGGATCTTCGTGACTTGTGCCTTAGAGAAAGCTGTGTTTGATGCCTTGCACTATTTCTGTGATTTCCCATTGTGACCCTGGTTCCGTTTTTGACTTTGCCCCTTTTCTTCCTGCCCTGACGTGTTGCCATGTCTTTGACTTCTATCTGCTTGTCCTGACCTCCTGCCTGTCCCCGACTGCGAGATTGCCTGCCACTGCGGACATGTCATGCCTGTGAAATGACGCCACAGCAAGTCCAACCCGCTTTGCGGTGGGCCCTGCTGAAAACCGGGTGCCACTTAGACTCCGGTCCCTGGTAGTGGTTTGTGCAGGGGTGTAACTTGAAGGGGTGCAGAGGTTTCAATCGCACCCTGGCTCAAGAGGTTTAGGGGGCCCTTATGGTGTCACTTTCCCATATGAGAAGACTATTACTATAAACATTACAGACGGGGGCCTGGCACAGACTTTGCACTGGGGCCCATCAGCTTCTAGTTACGCCACTGGGCTTGTGTCATCGTCCGGAGTGGTTCAGGGGATCTACTACCTCTTAGCCTGACAATAAAAAGTACAAAGGACCAATTGGTCCAAAATATTATTGAGGATCAGGCTGCTTTCTCTTTCCCCATCTGTCTGATATCTTGGTAGTGTAGATTTGTACCATGTTAGCCATAGAGAGGAGAAGTAGAATGAAGAAATCAAGTGATAGCTGGGTATATTTGGTGGTGAGCTTTCAAGAATATTAGTTCTCTTCAACAGAATGATATATACAGAGAAATCTTATTTGCAACAGGATGGTAATAAACAGGCTGAAAAGAGACGAGAGGTGTGACAAGTGAACTCTAACTGTTATCTAGTTTGTGGCCTCCAGGTCAGAGATAGAGGGTCATGAAGCTGGCATGAGTATTAAGACCACTTTTGAGGTGTTCTTGAGGTGTTCTCTGCATTAATTTCTACTCCCATTATTTCCTTTCTTTCAGTGCTTTGAAACTGTAATCCACAAATCCTTCATGGTGTATTCCACTCTGGAGAAATGTGCAGCCACTGAGAGATCTTTCCTTCTGTTGTTAATATCAGTTTGGTGCGAGTTCATGCGCTGATGGAATCTCTGGCATGTTTCCCCCTGTGGTGGGACACTGTTCACACATAATAAGCTATACCGCATTTGAAGACCTGCATGAAAATGTACCCTTGATATTATGTACCTGCTGTGATTGTGAACTTTATAAAGAATCAGTTGGAGTTCCTGACTTCTTCTAAAGTTAAATTTGTGTTCTGTCTACTCTGCGAAGATATGAGTTGAGCAACTTGCCTCCGCAGCAGATTGTGTATCCCTGAGGACTGCAGTGAAGCTAATGCCTCTGGCGCTAGCCACCTCTGCAAATAATCAATTCTATGTGCCTGTGTATGAAGCAGGTGGTACAATAATGTTGTTCCACTGCTGCATTCTTCACTAGTAGCCTGCTGGAGAAGAATTGTCATAAGGATAATGACCATAACAGACTGTGCTAGCACTGAAATAGAAGGCAGCAGTGGCTACTGGTTTAAGCAGTACATTCCTGTGTCATTTATTCACTGCTGATATATTTGTATTGAGAGTATATTCATTTCTGGTATCTATTCAAGTGTGTGGTGTACAGTATTTGCAACACATTCATTGCAGGTATATATTGATGTGTACCTTTTGTACACTGCAAGTATATATTTATAAGTGCAATATATTTGCAGATTTTTTATGGGTGATGGGTGGCTGCTACTCAAATTTTCCCTCCAGCTGCAGAAATGTTGTCTAGCCCTGATAGGATCACCATTGTTTATAAAACATAGATAAATACTGCCTGAGAAGAACCTAATAATATTTTATTCTTATACATCTAAAAGATATTGGGGTAAATTCATTATGTGTCCTCTGCCAGCTTTTTGGCAGAGAAGGCACATAAAACTCCCCCTCCCTGCCTGTTTCTTGGCTTATCTGAACCTGCATGCTATTTTGGGCATGTCTTGGCAGGCTGTTGGACGGGTACGAGGGGAGCAGGAAACCAGTGGGAACTACACCAGGAAACTCCGCCATTTCAGACAAAACTGGCACAGTTTAAAATTCCATTCACTGAATTCCCCCGATTATGTTTAGTCCCACTTTTCTCAAATTTAGGCATTAGCCAGCTGTTTCGAATAGGTAGTTGTAACTAGGCATCAAGTATAAATTACCCATGCAATCCTCCACTTGATTGTACATGCTTTGACACCTGTCTCAAGTTAACACTATCTCTGCTGGATTTGGGGTGTCATCTAGGTACATGTAGCTATTCTGTGTGCTGTCTCTGATGTTTTTCTTATTGTATATTAGGATGTTTACTCAGGGATGCATATATCATTTAGTAGTTTCTAATGTGAGCAGCTTTTGCAAAACACACATCATCAGTCCAACCTCCCGGCATTGTTGTGTGACAAGACCCACTTTGTTTTAACTTTATGAGAATAAAATTGTTATTAAGAGTTCTACTCAGGCAATATATAACAATTACTCTAAGATCGTGGCCCTAATCTCTGATTCAGTATTACTGTCCCCACACCTGCGCACTCTCTGCAGCTGGCACATTTTCACATGCATTTATTTCTATGGCAGACATGGCCTGGTGTAGAGATAAGCACAGCGCAGGACTCGCTGGGGCCTCTCGATGTATTGGGCTGTGCCAGAGCAGTGGCGTATGATAAATAAGCCCCAACATGTCAGTCCAGTCCAGCTGCTAAGAGTTAATCCAACATACATAGGAAGCAAGTTTTACAAGACAAACTCTCACGTGTGCAACCGGTCTGGAGTTTAGACATGTTCTGTCCTAGTGAATATAATGAAATAGGAGGTGGACACAGGCTTAATATTTTGTTTCTTTTTAGTTATTTTTTGTGATTCAGTATAGTAATTTCTGTAGTCTTACTCCTGAATCATGTTATGCCCTTGTGCTTTCCTAACAGTACTCTTTAAGGATTACCACCTGTAAATCAGCAGGTTGGTTGCAGACTTGAGTTCTTTGATATAAGCAAGGGGCAGAAAATATTCCCTCTCCTGACATTGTAATTTATAAGTAAAGTAAACAAAAAACAGGAGTGTGACAAAAATTAATTAGGTACAATCCAGAGTAAACATATCATATGTCAGTTATATTGCAAACAAAAAAGCGTACAACCATAATTCTCTATTATTAAAGGGAATGTGAAATGTTTACCTACAAGCTCTGATTTACATACAGTTTCACACATGATTAGGGGCAGAGGAGATAATTTTTTGAGTCTTCTTGAGCCCCTTTAAATTACACCGTAAAATGGGGATTGGATTTAGAGTATACAACCTTGAGCAATACATCCCTACAAGAAAGGCTTGCAGCACATTGTGGTTAATGAACAGTGATGATGAATGATGGAATTAGAGATGAAGATTAATAATCCAATGCTGAGGATCACCCAGTAAGGTACAAATAACTGACATTTCTTTATTGCATTCATTGTCATAAGGAATACAATGTTCTTGTAATGTTATCAGGATAAACACAAACTGTAGTGATAGCACTGAAACCAGTCCACAGTTTAGTGTAATGACTGTCACCAATCTCAGTACTCAGTCTAGTACAATCACTACCATCAGTCATTCCACTGGCTAGTATAATCACCGCGGTGAGTACAAAGTATAGTTTTAGCACTAAAAACAGTCTGAAATCTACTGCCGTCAGTCTACAGTCTAGTATAACCTCCCCTGAGGATGTTGCTCCTAGTAGATATATGAATGGGGCTCAGGTTCTCAGTCACCAAGACATAGATACTTGTGTACATATACCTGTAAGTATCATGCAAAGATTTATCAACCTTTTTTTTATAGTTTTTATATTTCTACATGTCTATACTGTATTTCTTTTCATTCCTTATAATATGTACTATATTATCAATGCTTCTACTCCAGTTTTCTGGTTTGCACAACAAATTGCAATTTATTATGTGACTACGCCACCTCTACGCCATGTTGGGGTGAAGGAGCGTAGCTGCTGGCATAGTGAGCCTGGAACACGGTATTCTAGCGCACTTCCAAAAAAACTGTGAACATTCACCAATGAAAAAAAATTAACACCAGGTCTGACCTGCAGTTTGTTCTGCCGTGCAGCATAGCCGGTGAATACACCATGAGGTCTCAGCCTCAGACAACAGTTGATAGGCATAAACTAATTAGGTTTTTTTGCTACAGACACATCTATATCCTAGACTTTGCACTTGTATGTTGTATGGTGACTCTATTATTGAATTTCTGTTTTTTGATATTCTATTTCCTCACTCTTTGTCTGCAGATGCTTACCCTATTATCTTATACATTGATACTGCAACACCCCTGCCAATACATAGGCAGGCTGGTAGTTGCAAATAGTGCTCTCTCTAGTTTAGGAGCTGATGGAGGGAGTCACGAACCCTTTATGAAGGTTCTGGAACCTTGTCATTATGTAATAGCAGCTGTAGATTCTGCCTGAACAGGCAATAGTTAAATGGGTGGAAGGTGTTATCCAATTATGTGGCTGTACCACCTGACCAGGGGGAGTATTAAACCCCTGTGTAGTGGGAGAACATGGTCCTGACCTCATGGTCTTTCCACGTAGCAGCAGTCCAATCTGCAGAGACAGAGTGAAGAGAGAGACAGTGTTCAGTACACCTTCAGTACTGACACAGAATCCAATCCCCAGGACCAGAGTCAGAAGACTCTAATCCAGAGCTGCAGCTTCCACAGTTTGGTGCACAATTCCTGAGGACCACTCTCCACGACCATTACAGTACCAGAATCTGCTGTTGTCCGTTTAGGCCCTTTGCCTGCTACCTGTTGTTCAATAAAGAACCGTGAGTTGATTTGCACAACGTTACCTCCGTCTGATCCCTGGATACGGCTGTCTACCACCATGGGGTTCCCCATCCATTACCCAGGGACTTATATTACAGACACTCAGGGGTAGCCCCAGGGAGAACCAGTACATCAGCCTCTCCCTCCATATTTCCTGCATACACCACCTGCTGGAAACCTGCCAGGCTGTAGGACAGCCCTCCGGTCCCCATACCAAGCACTGTGACATCCGGTATTCTGGGCCCCGGCTGGCTCCAGGCCCCGAAAAAATGACAAACTGTATACAAATAGGAAGTACATATTTGTTTGGGGTAGTGCATCTTGTGGTTCTATGATTCAGTTTTGATATTCATCTGGCCCAGGTCCTTGTCTTGTTCCACAATAAAACTGTATTTTGTACAGGCACTCCACAGTTAGTGTTAGCTCTGCAGTCAGTCCTCAATAAGCATTGCAGTAATTCAATTCACAGCCTAATGTAAGTACTACAGTTAGCCCACAGTCTAACATTAACCCTTTGTCTATGTACATTTTAATGAAGACAAATGTCTGTACATATGCTTATGGTCCAAGCCACCCACAGTGCCATAATACACATTTCCATTAGATGTGCCCCAGTCACCATTTTTATCCCACTATAACCATTACCCTGACACTGTCCAATTTTAAATAATTTTCATGAAAAAATTGAAACAGACAGTAGCATACATGACTACAAGGAAACTGTGTAATTCATGCAGCTTGTAAATTTTCTTCCTAAACATTAAATGCTTGTTAGTGCTGACATAATGTTATTTGTCATACATATCTCATAAATCTACTAGCTGGTGGTGCATGTATGGCCTTGCTATACCTATAACCTTATAACTAGGTTAGTGAATGTGAATGAAATCCTTCAGGTAGGCAGAGAAAGTATTATGCAGAAGGAGCAGCTGTAAATGTTGTAAGAATATTTGCTGCCATAGCTTCCAGCTTCTAATAAGCTAACCTCATAGACAAAGTATGGGGTAGGTGATGGTAACTGCTATATTGCTGCTGGCGTGGGAAGAAATCTAGATGCTGGAAGTATGAAAAGAGAACCAGAAAAAAGAGAAGAAAAGAGTTACAGAAGGCAACCTCTATTATCCAAGGTGAACTGAACATATATCATAGAAGACAGCAGTATATTGAGACTAATGTACACAAGAAGCAAGCCAAGGAGTTCAATTAACAGTACCATGTAGATTTGGCACAACTGACCATAAATTTGTGATAGTGGTTAGAAGAAGCTTATCGTCTTTTTAACAGAGAACAATACAAGATAGCACAGCGTGTAATAATTAACAATTACAAACCTATTTAATTAAATATGTAATATTTTAGATTTTATATTCTCTCCTGTGGTCTCTGAAACACCATACTCTGCTATTATTCAACTCCTTTTATGGATCTGCAATCCGTGTCTGAAGAGGGTCACTTTGTTGACTGAAACATCCCATACATACTGTATGTACTCGAGTATAAGCTGACCGTGAATAAGCAGAGGTACCTAATTTTAACACAAATAACTGGGAAAACCTAGTAACTCAATTACAAGCCTAGGGTGGGAAATGCATTGGTCACAGCCTACACCCAGTATATAGCCAGAAGCCGCCCAGTAGACAGCCAATACCTGCCCCCTAGTGTATAGCCAGCAGCCCATGCCCCCTAGTATTTTGCCAGCCCCTTCCCCCTAGTAAAGAGCTAGCCCCCTGCCCCTTAGTATATTGTCAGCAGCCTTGGCCCCCTAGTATATTGCCAGTGCCTGCCCCTTCTATATAGCCAGTGCCTGCCTCCTCCTTCGTATATAGCCAGCAATCCCCTATGCTCAGCCTATTAAAAAAAAAAACTCTGTACTCACCTCACCAACGCCCCCTGCAGTTCCTCTTCTATCTTCTGAAGCTTCGACTCGGGTCCCTGTGTGGAGCCCCCGCATATACCATGACATCAGCTGCTTGCTGACATCATAGTGTGTGCCGATGAGTGCATTGGAAAGGTGACATACACTGCAAGAATTTGCTATTATGCCACCTCCTTGCCATGTGGGCGTTTAGGGGATGTATAGGGGTGCGGTCACCAGCAGAGTGAGGGGTACGGTGCAATCCTGCCTCTCACCTGTGTACTTTTCAAAAACCTGCAAACATCTGTTCAAAGGTTTGTACGCAACACAACGCTAGGTTGGACCTGGTGTAGTTTCGCCCTGCAAATACATCAAGAGGTGTATCAACCAGGACACGGGGAGAGTGCTGCTATCATAGGCTGAAGCATGGGCATATGATAAATTCCGCCCTGTATATTATGTATATATACTATATGGGGGGTTATTTATCAACACTGGCACATTCGAAATTATCAAGATGTGTCATGATCATTAATAGTTTAGTTCTATACCATTAATATATTACAGGTGAATCTGGTGGCCAATTTTTCATTTACTGTAATGCCTTTTATTTAAAATAAGAAAAAAAATTCCCCTAAAAAAACGTTCATTGGTAATTTTTTTATATAGATAAAATACCGGTAGTTGGGTTTTATAAAAATAATACATCAATAATCCAGCTCGGCTCTTAAATGGCAAAATGACTACATTGTTTTATGGGAGTTCTGGTTATCCTTATGACATACTGCATGTTCCTGCTGTGTGAGTGGATAATTCAGGCACTTAGAGTTCACCTACCACATATCTCTATTCTCAGGTGTGCAAGTAACTCTCAAACCTTGCGGCTATTATTCTCAATTAGCATAAAGTATGAAAGCATTTTAATTTATTGAAATAATAGGCAAGAGAAAGGCAGAATGGGAGATTCAGGAAATGCATTTGCAATATTCTTTATGTAGATTGTGAATTGTTCTATACAGGGTCACTTTAGAAAGGCAAAACTGGGCTCCTGCAGTGCTTCAGTTATTATAATGACGTCATATTGAACAAAGGTATACTTTAAACATCTAATGTTAATTTTATACAGTGAAAAAATACCTGATACTAAAATTCTGATACTTTTTAGTATCTGCATTAAAGGAAAACTACCATCAAGATCAAGCATGAGAAAACAGGGACACTGTGGTAATCCTCTTATATGTGTTATACATGGCCTCTTTCCTTCTATAATCAAAAAATTATGCTTAGGAGCCTGAAGGGCTCTGGGGTAGAGCCCATCTGTTTTGCTTTCTCCACCTTCCCCTCTGCTTCCTCTGATCTTCTCCCACCCACTGTCTGATATAATCTCACTGCAATGCAGGAAGTTTCAGCACACATTTGGATAGGGAAGTCTTCTGACACTGTAACAGCCTGTGAATCTGCAGTATGAAGGGGCTCTAGTAACACCCTTTAGGCTCATGAGAATTTTATATGCATCATCAACATATATATGTTGATTCTAGAAGGAGGGAGGCCATGGATCCATGAGTAAGTGTCTCTGGTTTATCTCTATGGATTTTGCTGGTAGATTTCCTTTATACAAAGTACTGTATCAAGCAAGGAAGTTGCGTGTCTGCTGTGCATTTGAACTGTTAAAATAGACATTGCTCTGTAAAATTTGCAAGTGGGATCACGCTATCTTCATACATACATACAGATGTCACTTATATTCCTTGCGGTGATAGGAGTAGCCTCCCTAATAACAGTGGCATTGAAAAATCAGATACTAGCAGTCAACCATTCTGGTCTGAAAAAACAGACATACAGGGGCACATTTACTTATCCTTACTGTCGCGATCCTCGCTGTGCATTGTCCGACGAGGATTCGGATCTTCCACGATTCACATAGCTTGTGCGCCCAATTTCCTGCATCCGTCGCTTCCCCCCTGAGGTCCACCGGAGTTCAACTTCTTGTTTCCGGTGCATGTGAGTGCTGATCTTGCGACACAATTCCGTTTTTAAATTCTGCGGTTTTTGTGAATCAGTCAGGTTGTCCGACGTCCATGCCCCCCGATTTGTGTCGCATGCAAGCCGATGCGCCACAATCCAATCACGTACGCCAAAAACCCAGGACAATTCAGGGCAAAATGGTAAAAAGGCAGGAAACCCCACGAAAATGCGCTCTTTGGACCCTTAGTAAATGTGCCCCACAGTATACAGTATATGCCTGGTGATGGTAGGGGCAGCCTCCCTTTGATCTGTGGGGGTAGATGATTCAGAAGATTTAGGTAACAACAGTCAGTCATCTTAGGGGTAAGCCATAAAGCCTCACGTGAGCTATTCTTTTGTTTAAGAGCTTTTGCCCATAAACTTTGAGATACTGTAAACCACTAAGCTGTGTACCTGAGTAACTCAACTATTATACCTTTGTACCAATTAACAAGTTATATACCATCTGTGATAGAACCCTTTTGTACCACTTCAAGTGACATTTAGAACATTCTGCTTTCAAAAAAATAAATAATTTCTTTCTGTGTGCAACAAAAAAAGTGGAAGTAATGTTTCAGAAACCCTATTGCAAGACCAGGCATGGGACGTTGTGCCACAGTTGTCCATGAAAATCAGTGAACATTCAGGCCTGAAGAGGGCTCAATTCATCAGTCTGGGGGCAGGAAAGCTCCACCAGCAGCCCCTTCCTTCACGCCCCCTCTTCACTCTCTCCATACCAACATGGCTTGGAGGTGGCGTAGTCACATGATTAATGGGGGGTGTTAAAAATGTGTCTCCTGGTGACAGGTTCCATTTAACCATAAAAACCAAATCAGGTTATCATGATTTTTATGTTTTTACCCTGGGGAACCTCTTTACAATGGTAGGTAATGCAATAGGTCCATAAATAGTATGAGCTAAAATGGCCAAAATGTAGTTCAGTTGCATGCAAATCTCAATGAGTATTCGATATCTCTACATGTTTTGTGGGATTCCTGATCATAGGCATCTGTGCTGTGGCTGTAAATGTATAATTATAGATTTATGTTTCTGCATTTCCACTAAAGAACAAAGTTTAATAAATCTTCCACCACCTGAATTACTAACAAAGTTTGTTTTTTAAATTTGTAAGACAACATGTCCAAAGGGAAAAAGGAGACTTTGATATATGATGCTGGATTAAGTCTCATGTCCGCTTGACATAGTACTGTGGGAAATTGTGTCGTAGAACAGGATGCAAGAACAGCTGCAAAATACATGAGAAAAGAAATCCTCAGATGGCAGATAAGATGTAATAAGTTAGGGACCAGTTACAGCTGCCTACAATTATCTGTCCCTCCAAATAAAAAGAGTTCCCTCTGTTACCTGCTAAATATTTGTAAATGTAAATAGTGATAAATATGGAATGTGTGACAAATGGTTTATAATGCTCTGATAGCTGAAGGGAAATGGCTTAAAGGGAATCTGACAGCAGTTTCACCATATAAATCTGCAGATAGTGTTTTTTAGAAGCCCTGGAGATCTGTGTAACCAGACCTGTTGTTAGTAGCAGCAGCACAGTGAAAATTTATATTCAAGGATCGTAACTGGACATAGAGCAGTCTGGTGTGCTCGTGTGTAGGGATGTATATTTAGCTCAATAGGGTTGGACACACTCCCATTAAAAGCTTATATACACTAGACAATTATCTCTCATCGATATTTATTGATTGTGATGACATAGATGACATCCCACTCCTAATGACTATTACCAAATGTACCCCCATTCTTATAGAATTTATCCCATTATTCCTCACTACAATGCACTATAACCCCTTGTGCAACCACTTCAACTCTTCTTACTCTAATAGTCCATGAAACTCTGTGTCAGAACCATTATATAATATGACCCCCCCTATGGTCCAACTCTTAAAGACATTTAGAAAGGGAATTTCACATTCCCTCCATTAACCCCAGTCGAGGTTGGTGATGATTTATCCTCTAGTTTATGACTTACTCTCAGTCTATAGTGGTTATCTGGTCTAGGATTAGATTAAATACATTTTCAAAGCTGAAAAAACCTAACATTTCTCCTCCTGAGAATGCCCATTGGTAACTGATGCTATAGGCACAATCCTGTTTGTGTGAGATCTTTTCAATGAACGCAGCACAGCCACTTCCCCTTGAGTAACTGTTATTGCTACAGCAGTGACTCATGGCAGAGGGGTTGGGTTTGCTGTGTTCAGTGAAATGACAACAGTACAACAGTCCAGCTGCAGTCCTAGAATATAAATGCATTTCTCACAATGCTGCGGATTCTAACAACACATACAAAGGTATGGTTTCACAGTTCTCCAGGACTACCTAACACTGTCTGCAGCTTTGTATGGTCAAAACTGTGTATTCCCTTTATGTACGAGAAGCGGTTGAAATTATTTTATTGTTATTATTCTTATTCTCCTATTGTTATGTTTCTTGTTTCTATACTTTCAGATCTATTTTAGATGTAATATTTTTCATTTAACTCCCAAATTCGCCTGCTCATGAGATCAGCTGCCTTCCTATAGTTTACTCTGTCATAACCATGACAAGCAATTTCCCAAAAAAATGAAAACCAGGATAAGCGAATCTATACTTAAAAAAAAACCTTACCCACTAGCTATGCATAGCGTATTCATTTAAATGTTAGCCTTTGTTTTGCAGATTATTATTCACTAACATTAAAGAGGACCTTTTAATACCACATTGAATTCTTTGCATCCCAAAGTAGGTGCCATGCCACTGATTTCAGCACCACTTTTCCCAAGCAATTAGTGATGTTAATTTTAGCCCCAGATTTTAGCCCCAGCTTATTAGGCTCCTAACTGTCAGGTGGGAGGTCCTGAGCTGAAGCAGAGAGCATGTACCACCACCCACCTAATAAGTGCTGAAACGAATATCACTGATTTCTCCGAAATAAGGATCGGAAAAACTATTTTTAACCGGCTCTATAGCCCCCGTATAGTTTGCCACCATTGGTGGTATGCCACTAAAAATATATATGATATTCTTTTTTACCTCAGTCAAGTTGGGCCCCCAGAAACTATGGGTGCTGGTTTTTACCTGTTTATACCAAGTGATGGTCCTGGCCCCGGTCATCTATCAGTAATATTGTTATCATTGATGTTGCAGACACAGTGGAGCTGTCGTGTGGTCACTAGAGATGAGAGGACCCATTGTTTGAGCTCAGGTTCGACCGCACAACCCATTCATCTTGCCGAATTGGTGGTCATCATGGCAAAAAGCTAGTGGTGATAAATGTCTGGATTGTGCGCTCATCTCTAGTGGTCACTAATCACACTTTCTAGAAGCCTGCAAGCCCACATTACACTTCCAATAGACCAATACAATTATGGTTTAAAAAAATTTAAGCGGTGGGTCAGTTTTTTTAGATTTTATTTCAACCTGTACAATTTTAGAAAATGAAAAAATTACAGTTTGGACAAAAACATCCGACCTCCATTTGGATTTCATTCCTGACTTTTTGTTTTGTCATTCACTGACCTGATCAGAATTATTAAAAGAATAAGAACACATTTTATTTAATGCATTTTTCCCCTGGTATTTCTTTATAGTACTTTACAGTATGTGAACTGAATATCAGTATGTAGCAAGTTTTAATTTCTTTGTGCCCACAAGGAACACACTGACCTACTTGTAAGAGTAACCAAAGGGTTTATCATAGGAATATCTCCTCATTTCTCTTTTCCAAAAGCACCAGTTGTTAACCTCCATTGTTGGATAGGCAGATTCCAGAAGATCCATGTCTATGACACCCATGTATGGTGTTCATCCAAGTTCGAACACTTGAAAGTGGCCCAGGCCCAGTCAGCTTGGAATTTTCTTTAAATTTTTTTTTTTTTTATAAAAGTTCCAAAAGGATAAAAAAGTATATTTAGAACAACGTGTTTCGAGCTTGTACCAAGCGCTTCATCAGGTTCATGAACCTGAATTTTCGTATATGTTGGTTTAAGGGCAATAAATTCTTTTTTTTCCTTGTTTTCTTGAGTGCTACATTTTTGCTGAGGGCGAGAGATTAATGGAGCAGAACGGCCATCTGCTCCATAAGTCTGAGGTGCCGCGAGGGGTTGGTTGGACCCCTCGTTCTTGCGATCTGTGGGGGTCTCAGCACTGAGATCCCTGCTGATCAGCAAATGAGGAACTATCCCTTTAAGTATAATATTGGTGACCCTTTTAGGCTCTTATAATTACACTTTTAGAATTTCCTGTAAACAGCCAACCCCTTTAATGGCCTATCATCTAATGTGCATAGCGGATTTCTGTGTCTCTTCAAATGACTGATGTATGAAGACTGAAAGATCAGAATGTTGGATTTTAATATACCTAATCCTTTTGTTTTTCTGGTTCTTGCTACAGGGGTGCAACTCCCCTGTAACTCCCCATCAGAACACATGCTAGCTTAGCCATGCAGGATGCTATCATTGAAACAAGTGAATTCATTACATTTTTTCCCCTGTGAAGAATCCTTAAAATGGGGACCACATTAAGTACCACAATTGCAGAAGTGCATAGCGCAAAAAAGTCTTCAATGTTCTGATGATTCCCTTACGTCAGAATTTCAAACTTACTGTTCTAATAACATCAGCTCAATAATGTGCGCTGGGAGCTGACATGGTATTCCAGGCCTTCCACCACTAAACACTATGCCAAGCACTGGATGCAGGAGACGGGAAGACCCTTTTGTGTTCTAGTGCACAAAGCATGAACCATACATTCATGACTGAGCAAGTTTCATGGCGAAGAATTGGATTGCTCCACACAAGCCCTGACCTCATCTCCGAAAAAAAACCTTTGGGATGAACTAGAACATAGATTGAAAGCCATATACTCTCTTTCGACATTATATATTAAATGTCCATGTTATATTTTTGCCTAGTATTCGGATCAGACCCAGAGCTCCATATATCTAATTTAGTTTCGGCTTTACAGCTGTCTATAAATGATCCACATTGTTCAAGGACAGAATAGCTACTATCATAAAAATCCCATGAATAAGAATCACCTATCTTAAATTGTTAGGTTCTCATCAATTTTGCCATTATTTATTACCATGTTAACACTTTGCTGACATTTACTGTGTTTAATACATTTTTATTACCCGGAATACAGCTGTGCTTATTGATCTAATACAGACTAATAGGGTCATACAGCTTGTTAAGCTATGGCAGATGAGGAAGCAAGAAATATAGCAAGAAGTTAGTATTATGTTTATGACAATAAGAAGAAAACTAGGTAAGTTTAAAATGATGATCCCAATCTGTTGTGATAGTCATTTTCAGTTGGATGTAAGTTTGTGGCGCAAGGAATTAATGATTTGGCGCCAAACAATAAGGTTTCGTTCTCCCCATTCACGACGGGGGAAATAGAACTTCCTAGACCAGCCTTTAACTGCTCTAATTGTGTGCAAAAAATTGCACCACAAAATGAGTCAGAAAAGTGCCAGAAAGTGTCGGATTCACCAGCAGCACCACAATTTTGCGCCCAAAAGAGGTGCAGCAAGGGAAAAAAAATCTGTTTGAAAGTCAATAATAAATTCCCCCGGCTTGTGGGAGGCAAAGTTAATGTGGCCTTACGGTTATGCTGTATGCTCCAAACAACCACAATAGTGCACAGTAGTATGAAAATGAATGGCATGGTTCATCCTTAATTCAGACATGAAAGAACTTACAGGGGAGAGGAGGTAGTGCCATGCATTCATTTTCTTGTGATTACTACTTCTACTAAATAAACACCAGATTTATCAATGTGGCAGATGAAAAAGTTAAGAGAAGTTGTTGGCTACCGGATGATTGCCCTATTTATCTAAGCAAGGCATGTGTGCTTTCTTGGATTTGCTTCTTTTTTGCCTAAAGTGCAACAAAGAAGGCACAAAACGAAGCCATCATAACCTTGCGTTAGATTCTTTTGTAGATAGAGGAAAGCCAATATTTACACTGGTGCTAATGGGCTTGGATATAGTACTTCCCTATCTGTGGCTTTTCAAAAGTGTACTTATTTTTCTATGTGAAATATCCCAGCTGGCAAATATGAATGGGCATCCCTCTTTTAATCTGTTCCATATTTTTTGTTGGTTTTCTGTTTTTTGTTTTTTTTTACCTTTATTCTTTTGCTGCATATGTTCTTTGAACAGAGGACTTGGGCTTTTTAATCAAAAAATTTCGCTAACAGAAAAAAGTTACAAACATGAGACTATACACATTTATCACAGCAAAAAATGAGCAATGTACAGTATATGTTGTGTTGATAAATTGTTCACTACTCTGAAAAATATTATCGAACATACAGTACAATTTACTGTATATAGTAGTACATTATGTTGAGGTATATAGCAGTACATTAAGTACATTTAATATAAATCTAGATAATAGAGGTAACTGTAACAGTATTGAAAGAGAGCACTATACAACAGGTTGTAAAATTCAACAGCAGTGTAGGGTATCTACTTGTAATTCTAATTCAAAGAGGTAACCAAGACACCGTGGTTACCTCTTCATAATATTAATAAAGGTCTTCTTTAGATTTCTGGTATTGATATTTGATGTGTAAATACCTTCAAGTACTCTCAGTTTTGTATCTATTAGATGCATTTAGCATCTCGGCAATAATGCTTATTTCTGCCCTATACACCATTTTAGATTAATCATACACATAAAATGTACTTTTCCATATATCTATTTTTACATTTGTCCATCCGGGGATAGTTCACAAATTGCATTTATACCATTTACAACTATTAAAACCGTCAAGATGGATTATAAACAGAAAACTGACCTCTTTAAATATCTGTATTCCCTCTTAAATTGCTCTCTAGAGAGAACACTGTTTTCTAAATGGATTGCTATTTTGAGAATCCTATAAATACATGTATTTTGATGTCACAAAAAAAACACATTTATCTAAAAAAACATCCACAAGGAAAACACTGTGATATTATATTTACATTGGTGGATTAAAGGACATCTTTCATCAGATTTATGCCCCTACTATAAATATTAGTCAGGCCCTGCCTGCCGAAGGCAGATGGCGATGTCACCCGTCTGTCTTTAAGTCTTGCGCATGTGCGATCATACTTTGCTTGAGCAGTCGGCTAGAGACTAGCGCAATGAAAGTATGATCACGGGACCTGCAGACAAGTCCTTGGCTGTCTGCAGATCAGTGAGCGGAACCTGATTAAAATTCTGGGTGAGGGTGTGCATATATTATTAGTCGGACCAGTCACATAAGCAGTAGGGCCTCTGGCTCTTTGCATATTATTATAAAATCTTTTTTGAAGAATGCTACCTTTCCCGAACATAAGAAAAACTATTCCAGCACCTATAGAACAGAGCCAAAAAGTTAGGGCAGTCTAACATCAGTGAATCTGATGTTAAAGGTCCTTTAAGTAAGAGAGTTCTAGGATTATAATTTTAGGGTTCACGCTACGGCCTTTTTGCAACACTTATTTAAAAAGAACAAGGCAGGTCAGGGTGGCATAAATTTACTAAACAGTATTTGTCAGCCATATTTACTGCAAAGTTAAGTTTATACTACTGTCAGGATTTCCGTTTATTTTCCTCTGTTACAAAAATATTACGTATGGTAAATAAACAGTAATACCACTGAACATTAAGGATGACAGTTTCCATTAACAGTACAAATATTTTACTTTAATTTTCAAAACATCAAGCTATAGCTTATATATCTGTCTATCTATCTATCTATCTATCTATCTATCTATCTATCTATTTATCTATCTTTTTATATCCTCTGTATGGTACATTAGAGCACAGCCAGATGCTACCTGCAAACTATCTGCAAAAGCAGCAGCTCAAAGCAAAATAGAAAAGAAGTCTGTAGGGGAGATTGCAGACAGTACAGAGAGGTGTCCCCATGTAGCAGGATAGAAAAACAGTAAGAGGGGGAGAAACAGGACAGAGAAGTGTACCTGTGTAGCAGGATAGAAAAGCAGTAAGAGAGGAAGAGACAGGACAGAGAAGTATCCCTGTGTAGTAGGATAGAAAAGCAGTAAGAGAGGAAGAGACAGGACAGAGAAGTATTCCTGTGTAGCAGGATGACCACATAAGTTTCTGAGGAGGAATACTGGCCAGAATTACAGCCGGGCAGCAGAAGATAAGCACCAGAGGATCCCCCTCCAGGAGAAGCCACTGCCACTGCTAAGAGCAAGGGCATAACAAGCTCAAAGAAGAGCAGATCCTGCCAGAAGGGACACACTGACAGTATGTCAATATGCTTGGTTTACATTCCTTTACCTTGGTGGTAGATGTCCTTTTATTTCTTCATTATGATCAGTAAGGCATCATCCATTAGTTATCAGTTTTTTTTATTGAAAAAAAGTACTTCAAACTCTGTCAATTTTTCCGTCCAAAAAAATGGAAGAAAAACGATTGACTGTCTAACAGATGACAACGGATGACATTAAAAATTGCATTGACTTCAATAAGAATATAACATATCTGTTCAATTTCAGTTTCTTACTTTTTTAGGCAGATGTTACAAACGTGAATCTGAACTGTAGTGTTAGCTAAGCCTAACATGTATTCTAACAAAAACCTGGCAAAGGAGACATGCAAACTCTACACCAGCCCTGATCTGGTGTAGATTTCCATTCTGCTAAGCAAGTGCTAAAACAAAATCACTTCATCGAAACTTCATATTAATTCTGACATATGGCGCACTGGATCATTGATGCTCTGATCATTAAGATTGACGCACAAAGTGACAGTCTTAATAGATAGTAGGTTCTATTGGGTTTGCAAGGTTTTGCCACAGATTTAATTGTGTGCAGTGCTAAGGCTGAAATAAGGGCAAAAATGATATGATATCAATTAACAGAAACACAGCATTAAGACTGCATTTACATGAACCTAAGGGGGCCATATGTCCTATCTTTCCCTGTGTGCATGGTCATGCACCGAACTTCTCTATAGAGGGGGGAGGTGTCAACCCCCGCTCTCCAGCGCCAGGAGGGCATACATTAATTAAAATGTGGCCTTACTTCACTATCAGAACCTTACTAGAAGGAAAAACATCTAGACGGTCACATTCTCTCATGGAAAATGTTTACATCTCATTTACATATTATTATATCAGGGAAGCAGCTGTGACATCTTTATGTCTGTAGTTACAGGGTCTTCACTTTGCTGGAAGAAATGATAGTCATGATAATTATATAGAGAAAGTTTATCTTGAAAAATCTGAAGTATTTAAAACATAAGTGTAAAAGAAAGACTTAGTAATTTTAGATGTCTCATTTTCCTGTAATTTAATCTATACATTTCTAGACATTATTCAGAAAGTATGCAGTTTTTTTTCCACTGCTTTAGTCCTTGGTACTCTTGATATATGATATTTGATAAGTGTATCATTCAGAGTAGAACATGCCTCTAGGATACAATAGATATATTCTTAATACAAAAACAACTCCTACACACATGTTACATGGGCTCAATCTTCTGTATAAACCCCTAAAGGAGTTTGGCCTTTAGGAAAGAGCAATTTTTTCTGTTTATAAATATCCTGTTCTAAAAGATGTAACTTTTTATTTTATTTTGCAATATATCTTTTCTATAAGCTATTGAATGAATCGTATTAACTCTTTCAGGAGGGGATTAAAAAAACACAAATTGGGATTTTAAAGACAAGAATATGTATGAAGCATGGCATTACTCGAAGCTCATGGGGGCTAATGCAAAGTCTGTGCCAGGCCGCCAACTGTGATGTACGGTATAGTACTAGTCTTCTTATATGGGAAAGTGACACCTTATGGGCCCCCTAGCCTCTTGCACACCCCCTCAAATTATGCCCTTGGTATGAAGTATGAATTTTTGAAAGGATACAGGTATAATATTCACTCCTCTAGAGGTACAAGAATTTAAGAACAGGAAATAAAGTAGCATGTATAATATGTGAAATAAAAACCAAAGTTAAGATGTCTGAACCCCTATGATAAATCTGATACACACAAATCACCTAAAACACACTCATAACAGCTGGTGTAAGATACCTGCTGAATGTTTAGCACATTCCCCCACCCCCGTTTATGTTATATCTTTTTTTAACCATTCCAGTACACAGTCAAATACAGTAACACCATTATATCACTCCATAAGAACTCAGGATATATTTTTATACAATACTCTCAATAAAAGGAAAACATTTACAGTAAATCATCCACAAGTGCCCTTCAGTAATGCAGGGAGACAAAACTGAATCATTTGTTGTCTATGCCTAAGCAACATATTTGGAGCTCTGTATGAAGGTCAACATTCACAGTAAAGTCTCTATATTTACACTCTTTGGGGGTAATTTATCATTAGGTAGGGACAATTCCATGTTTATCTTTGGATCTCGGCTACCGGTCAGATTTATTAAAGTGGCTTTGGCCCTTTAATAAATCTGTTTAAAGTGGGGATGATGTATCATTTTCTTTTTTTGTTTATATGTGGCGTTGTTTTGGTGGTGTTGTTGTACAGTTGCTGTTTTGATACTTTCCATTGGACCAAATTACATATGCCACTTCAAAGCGACTTTGACACTGACCCTGTTCGAGGCAAATTCATTAAACTGGTTTAGCCTATTTGTCACAAAAGAACTGAATTCATGTGTTGCAAAATGACTCCCCAACCCTAAGCAGTGAATTTGCAGTAACTTTGTATTTGAATGTCACGAACAACAAGCATAAAATCCCTGCAAACAGATTTATCCAAGGGCCACAGCCACTTTAATAAATCTGAGGGCAACAATGCTCCAAAGACAGTAATAAAACTCACAAGGAGACGATCTAATGATCGTTTTTAAAAAAAAAAAAAACGCAAAATACATAAAAACTCGCAGCACATATGCCAGCGGGGCACTGGAGTAAGTTTGAGACAAACTCTGCTCCGAAAAAGAAATGATAAATCTGGTACAAGGCAATAGATCAGTTGCTCTCCGGGAGGGATGGTAAGTGATGGTGCACCCCAATGCGAAAGAAGTCCAGAGAGTCAGGGTCTCTGGTCAACAGTTTTCTTCTTTACTTAGGAAATTCAGATTCAAAGCAATACAAGCAAATCAAAGGGCTCACTTCTCCAATCTCATCCCTGGCTGAAGAAGGGTTAGTGCACAGCAAAGGCCTTTCTCATAAGGCCGGTGCCTTGGTCACAGGCTAAGAGCCCAGGGTCAATGGCAGAGTATCCCCATCTCAGCTTCTTCTTCTGGTTTCTGAGGTAGACTGGCAGTCTTCTTCTCCAAGCTCTGTTCCCTAACTGCAAGACACTAAAGACTGGGACTGCTCTCCTTACCTGCTTCCTACCAGGGAAGGAGTGGCTGCATTTTAACACAAGAACAATGACCAGGCATTTTCCTATAGATGTACATTAAGTCCCCATAATATTATAGAGTTCTAAAGTGTAAACAAGTTTCCATATATCACCTGTCCTTCTAAAGATTCAGAATAAAACCAATACAAGCAAATCAAAGGGCTGACTTTTTCAATCCAATCCCTGGCCGAAGAAGGATTAGTGCTGAGCAAAGGCCTGCGCTAGCTGTCCCTCGCTTTCTCATAAGGCTGGTACTGTGGTCACAACCTAGGAGCCCAGGGTCAATGGCAGGGTATCCCCATCTCAGCTTCTTCTTCTGGTTTCTCAGGTAGACTGGCAGTCTTCTTCTCCAAGCTTGGTTCCCTAACTGTAAGACACTAAGGGCTGAGGCTGTTCTCCTTACATACTTTCTACTAGGGGAGAAGTGGTTGCATTTTAACACAAAAACAATGACAAGGCATTTTCCAATAGATGTACATTAAGTCCCCAAAATATTCTAAAGTTCTAAAGTGTAAACAAGTTTCCAGGCAACACCTGTCCTTCTAAAGATCAAGTTGTCTGCTTGTCTGGTAAACAAGTCTGCTCTTTTCTTCTGAAAAACAACCTGAGGTGAATTACTGGTTTCTGAGAGATAGAAATACTCAGTCAGAAATGTCTCTCAGTATTCATGAACCCTTTCTACAAGTCTATACAGATACAGTAATAATGCTAGAATGTACATAACAAAACACTATAGATTAATACAAGTTAACCCATGATATAAAATAAAGTACTGCTGAGTTTGCATAGGGGAAATATTGAAATGTCCACAAATGTCCAAAGTTCAATGCTATTTTGTTACAGGGCATTATAATACAAAATCCCCCCAAATTCTTGAAGTACATAATTGTGAATGCTATTTTTAAAGAACTTAGTTCTGTTATTGGGGTGCTCCTGTTTAAAATCTTCAGAGATTCCCTAATGACTGGTACGGTGCCAAGTGACACGCACAATGTGAATGTGGTGCCTATACTTAAAAGGTTTCTAGATCTACAGCAAACACTTATAGGCCTGTAAGCTTAACTTCCATTGTGGGGAAAAAATTGGAAGGTTACTCAAAGTCTACAGGAGTATGTCACATCACATAGTAAAAAAGTAATAGCCAGTATGGGTGTACTAAGGATAGTTGTTAGATAAACCTGATCTGCTTTTATGAAGAGGTGAGCAAATGTCTGGACAGAGCTTCTGTAAATATTGTGTTCTTGGACTTGCAAAGGTATTTGACACTATCTTTCATAGATGCCTGGGGGGTAAAATAAGGTCTACTGGTTTGGCAGGAATCGGTTGCAATTGGATTCAAAATTAGTTAATGGATCATATTCAGAGGGTTGTGGTCAACAATTCCTATTCAGAATGGTCACCAGTTATATGTGGTGTAGCACAAGGTTCAGGGCCCACTATTATTTAATATATTTATCATGATATAGAGGTTCGAATTAATAGCACTGAGTGTTTGGTCATCCACTTGGCAAATGAGGTTCAATGTGGATAAATGTAAGGTTATGTACCTGGCGGCTAATAATCCACATGCAACATATATCTTCAGGGGAGTAAATCTTGGAGAGTCCTTTGTTGAGAAGGGCCTGGGTGTCCTGGTAGATCATAGAACAGTAACAGCTTACAATCTCAAGATCTTGTCATTTATCAAAAGTGGCATGGACTCTTGGGATAGGGGTGTAATATTATCACTGTACAAGGCATTGGTTCAGCCTCACCTGGAATATTCCATTAAGTTGTTCTCACCAGACCATAAACAGGATGCCCTAAACATGGAGAGACTACAATGAAGAGCAACAAAAATAAGGGGTATGGAGCATCTCAGTTATGAGGAAAGATTAAAACAACTAGATTTATTCAGTCACAAAAAGATTAATTTGTTTAGATATATAAATGGTCCATATATTGGTTAAATCAAATCAAAAGACAAGGGAGCACTGTCTCTGTCTAGAGAAAACAAGGTTTAATCACCAGAGGTTTAATCTTTACTGTGAGAACTGTTAATCTGTGGAATAGCCTGCCTCAGGTGCTGGTCACAGTAGGGACAACAGAGAGTTTCAAGAAGGGTCTAGATGTTTTCTAACATGAAAATAATATTGACTGTTAAATGATATAGAATTGTGTTCCCTTACATCCCTTTCTCAACCAATCCCTTCTTTTTCCTTCCTTGGTCGAACTTGATAGACATATGTCTTTTTTCAATCATACTAACTACAGTATTTAACTATATGTAAATATGTTAAGGCAATGGTGAATTTGACAAAACAATTTCTGACATTTCTAAATTTCTATATCAAATCGGCGTATGTTTAGGTGCAAAAGAAGGATGGGCCAAAATAATGCCACAAACAAAGATACATCACCACATTTTTGTCTATTATTTGCCATGTATTTTGCCTTGTCTCTGTATCTATTACACAGCAATCCATAAAATAGTGGGTGAGGACCAGCTACTCTGAGAAAACATGGAGAAAATGTTACTAATTTCCTTAAGAGCAGCAGCATCATGTAAGAAATGATAAAGATGACCCACATGTCTCCAAAGTGTATGGGTGGAGCCGGACAACCAAATTTATTGCTATATGAAAGAGCCACACTTAAAGGGATCCTGTCACCACATTTTTCACAAATACAGCTAATGGCAGGTTCCTATAAAGCCCTATGAATTAACTGACACCCTTCTTTTGGCTAAAAATATGTAAAAATAATAATAATCTTTATTTATATAGTGCCATCAAATTGTTTCCCTCAGATCCCCATATAATCAACTTTATTTTACCTGTTTTTCAGGGATATCTATAACAAGTTGAGAGGAGGAGATGCCCTCCTGGGTCTGACATCATCACAGGTTCTTTAGCCTCCTCACATTATCAATTGTACACCATGCATATATCTGACCAAATGAAATCACAGCATGCCTGCATGGAGACATGGAGAGGAGTATTAAACTATTAAACTACTACAATTTAGAAACTGCACTCTCAATTTATGTAAACCAATGTTTAGAAAGTTTGTTAGCCCTCTAAGCGTTTCACAGAGGTTAATACAAAATGGAGGTGCAATTTGCCATTACACCGTATGTGGTGGTAAACACAACTGGGCATGAAGAAAAGGAGCACCAGTGCAGACGTCGTACACATCATACAAGCAATTGTGGAGATAATAAGGTTTATATTTTTCTTAATATGATGCACTTTCAGTTACAGGCAGTCCCCGGGTTACATACAAGATAGGGTCTGTAGGTTTGTTCTTAAGTTGAATTTGTATGTAAGTCGGAACTGTATATTTTATCATTGTAATCCCAGACAGAACTTTTTTTGGTCTCTGTGACAATTGGATTTTAAAAATGTTGGGTTGTCATAAGAATCAGGATTAATAATAAAGCTTCATTACAGACACCTGTGATAACTGTTATAGATGTTTATTGTAGCCGAGGACTAAAGTACAATAAATTACCAATATCCAGTGGTCCGTTTGTAACTATGGGTCGTATGTAAGTCGAGTGTTCTTAAGTAGAACACTTCATTTCGCCTGTACTTCATTTCGGGTGTCAATATTAATTTTTAACTCTTTGTGAGTGGAAAAATAGAAAATCATCAATTCATGTTTTTGATTTTTTGGCCGTTCACAGTACCATAAAAATAATATGTAATCTTTATTACATAGTTTACTATGATCACGGTGATAACTTATTTTTCGTTTTAAAATGTGCCTAAGTTTTATGAATAAAACCAAAATTGGAAATAATCCTTATTTGGTTTGATTCTCCATATTTCAGATATTTGTATTTTTTGTTGACATAGTTGGTTGAGGGCTTATTTTTTGCAAGAAGAGTTGTTCCTTTCAATGGTACCATGTTGGGGCACATATCTATTTGATCAATTCTAATAACTTTCGTTGTGAAGGGATGAGATGAAAAATCATAATTATTTGTCAGATTTAAATTTTTTCTTACAGCAATCACTATGTGGATCCAGTATTAGTCCAGATGTTCTGTATAGATCATTGTGAACGTGGTAATACCAAGTATGTTTTTTTTTTAAGATTTTGTTTACATTTTTCACACTGTTGTACTTGAACAAATGATTGTGTGAACACTTGTTCAAGCTAATACATTGCAATGCTGGTGTACAAGAGTGTAGAGAAGCTGTCAGCTCTTGCTAACGCATGAGCTTCCAGTAGTAGGCATTGGCATCGGTCAGCCCAGGGGTCCTTGATCAAACTCTGGGTCTGTGGAAACATTGTGAGTGGAAAGGAACCCCTTACATAGCAAGGTCATGCTTGACCACAGAATGTAAGGGGTTGACACCCACAGTTAGAATTATCACTGATTGCCACAGCAAAGAATCGGGTGCCATATCCATGGACTTAATAGTTGCTGTGCAACACAGCAATAGTATATATGCAGGAAGGGGTTAATGTCAGTTTAGTAGAGAAGGGAGAGAACCATATAAGCGGAGACGATATATATCACATAGTTTCTCACATTCACGTGATCTACTGATTTCTGGCAAGTTTTTCAAATTTTATTGGTCATTTAAGTGTTATAGTTTCACCTTGTTCCTAAATGCAGGTACATTCTCAAGGAAAGAAGATTACACAGAATCTTTTGAGATGCCTTTACTTACAAAATATACGAAAAAGCAAAAAACTAACTCACCAGCTAACACTTCCCTTTGAAATGCTAAAGCCAATATCACTTCTCTGCAGATTTCCATTAAAACATGTTTCCAGCTGTTTAACAATTTTAATGTCGTCTCAAAGAAGCAAAGATGTTTCAAGAAATCCAGAGGGAGTAATTGAGGATAAAAAACAATGTATGTCTATGTGTAGCTATTTGTCACTTTTTAGAGAAACAAGCTACAGGATCGAATGGGTGTTATTTTTAATCAAATAAAATGGTGATGATGTCATGAATATTATAGAAATCAATGGTTAACTAAATTAAAGTAATAGCAGACAGCAGCTTCCAGACTATGTGGTTCCCATATCAGTCCAAAAGGCCTTCCCTGAGGAAAACTTTATCTACTGATTTAATTTACTCTCCTCCCACACATGAATCTGAACATAATGTACAGCCCATTTCTTAAAGAATATTCTCCCAAGAAAAAAAGTAGAAAGCTTTTTTTTTTAATTCATGGAATATAGGAACATTTCTCTGTTGTGATACAAGGTAGGGTGAGTTTCTCTGTGAACCAAGAAAGGTTTCTAGGAATGTTATATTCTATTTTTACAATTGTTCCCAACATGTCTTTTAACACATTTGTTAAAGGGGTTGTACCCACTTTGCACGTTATCTACTGGATAGCGGTAACAAGCCGATTGGTGATTGTCTGGCTGCCATGGCCCCCACAGTTATCCAGAGAACAGGGTTCCCATTCTCACTAATGGGTGACCTGACATTCAATGTAATGTGTTGACACCTGCGATTGGAGGAATCTGTCAGAGGCAGGTATCAGCTGTAATATACAGCTGACACCCACAGCTTCCAGTGCCGGCTCCGTTCAGGAGCCCGTGCCAGAAGCCTGACGTAATAGTACTTCATAATGCGGGAACGCACCTCCCACCATAGAGTGCTATTATATCATATGGCGGAAAGGGTTAATGCAATTAGGTCTTGCATATTTTTACTGAATCATTGTAATGTTTTATCCAGAATTTTTTATGTATGGATTTTATTTTCTTATGAATGTATGGATTTTTAATTTATGGATTTTGATGATAGATGTCCTGTAATTATGCAATGCAAGCCCATTGCTTGGGTGGCATAAGTCTTTTATCAATAATAAAAAGAAAAGTGACATAAAAGGCATAACATATCATGACATTATTGATCCAAAAAATAAGGGGAAAATGAGCTTAGCAGCAAAATTACTTACCCCCCCCATTCTGTTTTAGTCACCCATTATGCTAGGATTTATTTGACAAATTGGATTTGTTTACTCTGTATCAGTTTATATAATCCAGATTCGGTGACCCCAGGAATATTGGGATATTCGCACATACATGTGGAAAATTACTTGGATGCTGTTATTAGATTTTTATTTTTATTATGCTTTTCTGATAATATTATCTAGCTATACAGTATTATTGGGATATTAGGTGCTTTAAACATTGGTGCATGTCATATTTAACAGCTTTTAACTTAAAAAATGCTGATAATTTTCCTTTTTAATAATTTTTCATGTATGCAGACATTCAAGGGATTGTTTGTTTAATTTTTTTGTTTTTTTCCAGGCACGTAGAGGATATTATTTTGTATTGTTTATGATCTGTCACGCACGTGCATGCAAATGAGTTATAGATTGTTTTCCATCACTATTCTATTAGAAGTAACAGGAATAATATTAATATATTCCCAGTACTTTGGATGACTGCCTCATCAATACAAACACATTTGTTCTAATGTATATACATCACTTGTGTTTCTATTTCATCTAACATGGCAGATGCCGATGTTGTGCATGCACGGTAACGCTACACTCAAGCCTTAAACAGTTGAGTGATAAAATTATTTATGGACTCAAGATGATATATTCTGCGTGCGCGAGTGAGCAGCTGAATGCGCGCGTTGATGGGACATAGATATTTTGCATGTTGTTATACTTGAAAAACTTATGTAATGGGTCCTTCTCATTAAAGACACAGGATAGTGGTTCACGTCTGTTTGCTGGGGTCTGATCTGCTCTTTAGTGAATAGGACCATCTTTTGGCAATTCTATGTATCCCATACAAATCAATAGAAAGAGTGCAGGACAAGTTACTTGACTGCACTAGTGGGGTATTCATTAACGTATTTTGATTTTTAGTGTCTATGACCCCTATTTACACACAGCCCTCTGGATATTTGTAATTTCCTGTACTTTAGTCTCTGGCTACAATGATCAGCTGTAACAGTTATCAAAGGTGTTTGCAATGAATATTAATAGTTAATATTGGTCCTTATAGCAACCCAAAAGTTTTAAGATCCAATTGTCAAAAAGATCAAAAACATTTTTGGCTGGGGTTAAAATGATAAAATATATAGTTTACATACAAATTCAACTTAAGAACAAACCTACAGAACCTATTTTGTACGTAACCTAGGGACTGCCTGTACTTTAGGGTATATTTTGGTTGGTCTGTGGTGAGAATCTGGTATACATTTCCATAATGTATTATTCTTAGTGGGTGAAAAGGGTAGAGTTTCAGTTTATAATATCTTGGGGGTCATTTATCAAAGTTGTTTTTCTTTCTTTTCTCTCCATTTCCTTTTTAAGCTTTTTGGGGCATATTTATCAGGGCCTCTGTGCCACGTCAGGGTTGTAGAGGCCCAGAAATAATCGCAAATGCTAGCCTATTGCTAGCACTTGTTATTATTTTGCCCTCTCCGCCACCTTCCCGTCAGTGGGGCGTGAAGGGGCCTGAGTGGGAGTGGACCTGCGCAGGGCGTCACTGTCCCCACGCCGGTGCACTGGCTGCTGTCAGCGACTTTTCATATGTGCCTTCACCGATACACAGGTGCCGTTGTATGATAAATATGCCCCTTTGTGTCTTTTTTGCTCCTATTCAACAGGTTGTACAAAATTGTTGTTTTCTGTTCGGTTTCTCCTATTTGCCTTAGCAGGACTGAAGTACTTGTTTGAATTGCACCATTTGTTGGTGCAAATGGTGGGGTAAAAGGTGGTAAAGGTGGTAAAAAGGGCACAAAGGTGCAAATTGTGGCTTTTTGATCAAAGGACTTGTGCCAAATTACACAAACATGAACAATATTGAACACATTTAGCATATAAAAAAAAACTGGCACCAAACTAAGCACCAAAAAAACACTGGAAAAAAAGAAACAACATAGGGATATATTAATTTTTAAGTATTTTAAATGACTCTTTGTACACTGCTGGATATTTGCATATTTGGAATATAATTTGTGAGCTCAGTTCTGGACACTCTTTTTTTCTTACGTTAGTTGAGCCAAATAGACATGATACTTGACAAAACCTTTAAGCTTCACAATATTGTATATGATTGTATATGATTTTGATCATATATCTTTAGTCAGGACCTTTTTGCATTTCTTTTCTTGTTTTTTTTCAGGGTTTGGATTTGTTTGGATTATTTCAGAGGTTGAGGCAGCTGAGTAAATGGTGTTTTTGAACCTTTTTACTAAAAAATTCCCACTAAAGTCTCAAATTCTTCTGCAACATCTTCTAATATTTTCTACATCTGCTCAGGACTGGAGTTTACTTGTGACTTTAAAGATATATCAGGCACAACATTAAAAAGTTCATGTGCGGCTAACTTTGCTAGGCAAGTGGAAAAGTCGCAAAGTTAGACACAAATATATAAAATGTGCTATAAAAAGTCGCAAAAATAAGAGAAAAAAAGGAGAAAATGCTAAGATAAATTACTCCCATTGTTATTGGCTTCTATAAAAGAACCTAAAGCATGTATTATTCCCAAGTGTAGTCCCATGAAAAGAAGTTTATGGTCAATCAATATCTTAAAATGTTACTAAAGTGTACTACGTTTTACTATGGTCCTAATGGTCCCTGGGCTCATTTAGTTTGCCATATTAACATTCATGAAAATTCTTTTTTCATGTACATCAAACATTCATGAAACCAAACCAGTCTTGTACCTAAAACTGCACACTTTAAACACCTCTCACACCACTTTGTAACAAAGTACTGTATGTAAATTATGACACTTTTATCTTTACTTTCCTGCAATAAGAAATATCTAAAATCTGCTTCTCACTAAGAATAATAAAAATAAAATTGATTGGTTAACTGGTCTATATCTTAGTCATAATTAGTTTTTTCATGTTTTTTTTTGCCTATACAGACAAACAATATAAACATATTCATATATAAACTACATAAACATATCTTTCATCTTATGCTATTCTTTTTCTCTTTCTTATATTTGGATTTTTTAGAAATATATAATTTATATATTGTATATGCGCCTAAATTTGTGACTTTTCCACTTGACAGAATTTTTCATTGTTGCACCGGATATATTTTTAAAATCAAGATGTGGAAGAATGAAAAAGTAAGGGTACGCAAATCATGGTACAAAGTTGTAACTTTGGCACAAAGCAACTCCAGTCCTGAGCAGGCACAAGTTTAGATGGGATTGCAGAAGAATTTGCAACTTTTGTGTGATGTTTTAAAAAAACATAGAGGTAAAAAACCCTACAGACTAAGCTGCCTAAGATTAATGAAACAAATCCAAAACCTGGACAAAAAAAGACATGCACGAATGTCCAGAACAAACATGAATGACCCCCATTTTGTTGTGAATTAAAAGAAAGGATATGTCTGGGCATAAAGATGTTACGCTTATAAAGACTCACTGGTTGTCTGTAAAAATATGTTCTCTATTCTGCTATCATTGAAAAGAACACATTGACAGACCTGCATTCACAAGCCCATGACACACAAATCAGCCTCACATTGATATTTTAAGCCATAGTAACCACTAAGTGACAACACTTGGCAACTGGCGCTACAAAAGTTCTTAATTATTAGAACATGATGTGTGAAGGTAATATGATTCAGACGCTTTCTACATGCGTCTTCAGTCTAATTAAGATGCAATGTTTTGACTCATTTTATCCTATAAGCAAACGTTTAATGTGCTCCCTTCTAATTATATAAGGTATTTACTTAGGTATATACTTCTTGGAGGTATATTATGTCTATGCTTCCAAAAATTATCAAATTTGTGTGCCAATTAGGTTAAGTAGGATAATTCTGCAAGTGTAATACATATAGAAAAATGGTAAATTATCAATCTGTTGATGCATTAAAAAAAGTCATATAAAAGTCAATGGGGGTAATTTATCATTAGTATTTTTGTCTATGTTTGGCGTTGTTTTAACGCAAGTGGGTTTTTACACAGATTTGTTGCACCTTTTCATTGCCACAAATGAAATAAACCATTTCAAAGGGATTTTGACGTGGACCTGGTTTGCCCCAAATTCCTTATTTTGTCTTTGCTTATGTCATGCTTTTATGCATTTATGTTTTACGTAGAAATAGGACAATATCCACTACCAAATTTATCAAAACCAATTGCCTTTCAGAGGGACATGTGCGCAAAAAAGCAATATTATGTGACAAACAAAAAAAACTAATGCATAGACTTACTTTTAATTCAGATAAAACAAAAATGGAATGGAACATAGACAACCAAGTCAAAGACAAATAGTAATACTAAAATACCTCCAACAAGTATAATTGTTGCATTACATTTGTCTATTTAGTGCATTATATTGATTTTTTTTACTGTTTATCATGCAAACCATCTTGGATAAGTCTTTTTCTGGCATCCATACGATATGTGCGAATAGCTACAGAGCTGTTCCTTTATGTTTGTTTTATTGTATGTACTTGGCCATTGAATAAAATCACACTACGTCTTGAACTCTAGCCTGTAGTGTTTGATTTCACAAAAACATGTCAGCATGCCAACCCAAACAAACATCCAAAGGTATTATTTCTCCTGCCATAATAATTGTAATTTCACCATGACTACAGAAATTTACAGCCGTTTTCAGGTCATTGGAATATCTGTGTTGCATGCCATGTTATTGAATACATTATTAAAGCGTTTCATGCTTAGGGCCTTGTTTTAATACAGTTGAACTCTGTAATGTAGCTACAACAATGTCAGAGGTCAAATAAAAATTGTCCCCAGGAGACCCATTTTGGAGAATTGTGTAATAAATTTGAGAAAATTGCTGTGTCACAGGTAATAGACTAATGATCACTAAAATGTAGGAATTATCGTGGTAACCTTAACATTGGAGAATGTAAAATGTTTTTATTGAATCTTTATCTATAATTGTTCTACATAATTAACATATATTTCTACAATGTAGATTATCTTTATTCTTCATGTCTAAGTAGGAATATCATTGAAATTGTACAGCTTATATATGGGCTTTGCATATGAGAAGCCTCTCAAATATACATATTAAAGGGGGTGCCTCTAAAGGAAATCTACCCTTAAAATTAAGCATGGTAAACCAGGGACACTTACTCATAAATCCAGGGGCAGGGGCAGATTTAGTAGTTTAATAATTAGTCAAGACGATCTTAACTTGTTGATAACTGCACACTATTTTATTGGGTAATAAAGACCTTGTGTATGACGCAGTATATTTCTGCATATCTGCAGTTGCCCCTACTTTTGTAGGAAATAGGAACATCCACATCCAAAATTCCAGATCTATTACAGTTGTTTGTGGATGCCAACATCTAAATGTAAAATCAAAGTTTTTTAGCCATTTTTCCACCCATATATCATTAATACAGTAATTGTCTTCTGTATCCAAAATGGTGTCAATGAAAACATCAGTTGATCGAGAAAAAAAAAAAATATCCAATACACTTCATGTACCTCAAAGTGTAAAAAGTTATGTGTGTCAAAATGGAGCATGACGAAAAAAAAAAATCTTCAAAAGTTTTAAATTTTTTTATGGTATTAAAATTTCAGAAATACCATGGCTTTGTGATAGCCAACAAAAATGAGGGGATGTGCTATTTGGGCGGCACAATTGCAACCACAGTTGCACCTAATTTGGATTTTTTTTACAGCTTCCCAGTACAGTGCATGGAATAGTAAATAGTGCCACTATGCAAAACATTTTGTATTGAGGAAAACAAGCCCTAATTCTTTAGGAATGTGTGGAGTAAAAAATGATGACGCAAAAGCAGAAATGGCTGAACTTGAAAACCTCTTCCGAATCCTAGCACCGATTACAGGTGTTACATAGTTACATAGTTTATATGGTTGAAAAAAAAGAAACATGTCCATCAAGTTCAACCAAGGAAGGTAAGGGATTTGATGAGGAATGGATTTAGGGGAAAAATAAATTCTTTATAAGCGTTAACTGTTTAACATCGCATCAATTTAAATGCAGCAGGCAACTTTGCTAAACACCTTCTGCTTTCTTGTTTGTGTATGTGTAAAAACGGCATCACGTAATACGGACAAAAATGGAAGCAAAACAGAGAAAAAGCAACAGATGCGCAGCCAACTGGCAATATGCACGCCAATGTGAATCGACCCTTGTTGTAGAACATGGCTTAAAGTATCCATAAATATGGTAATAGGTCTATGCACTGTTTCTACACAAATATCCCATTGCCTCAGTAGAGGAAAACTTAATGTTCTGGTGAACCGAAGATGTCCACTTATGAATTGGACTGATCATCATGTGATATACATATTAATAATAATTTTATTTATATAGTGCACACAGATTATGCAGCGCTGCACAATGCATGACAAACCCAGGCCCCATGGGGCTCACAATCTAAACAACCTACCAGTATTTTTTGGAGTGTGGGAGGAAACTGGAGTACCTGTAGGAAACCCATGCAAACACCAAGAGAGAACATACAAACTCTTTGCAGATGTTGACCTGGGTGGGACTATAACCCAGGATGCCAGCACTGCAAGGCAGAAGTGCTACCCATTCAGTCACCTATAACAGCTACTTAAAAATGCCGCCTACCCTGGCTACCAAGGAGTAGTCTGCTATCTAACCAGGCACTGCACTGGTGCTGATGATGGCAATACAAGTGCCAATTGTCACTAGACAACCACTTAACATTAGATTTCCTAATTTACTGTCATTTTTACAATGGCTTTTCATGATACTTTCACTTTATCATTAAAAGGCAAAAAGAAGCTCAGCCATTAGATGTTCACAGAAAAAGAACTTCATTAATGAGGACATATTATTTATAAGTACATGACTACATGGCAAGCATTAGCACAATACAAAATCATCTCTCCTGAAATGTTCCACTTGGTTTACTATTAGTTATTTGTACTGAAGGCATTGATGCTCACAATATTTTTGTGTTGTTAAAACCTACCACTTCGGATAGGGCTTCTAAGCAGCACATGCCGTGCACCAGCTCAGGGTGAGCTGGTGCCGGCACTTATCTTTGTTATGTTTTTAAACGTTTTTAAAGAGTTTTAACACTTTATTAATCTTTATATCTGAACTAGCTTCCCCGCACCATGGTCCGCGCACCATGTGCGCCACCGTGCTTGCACCTGAATAGGAGGGTCCCATATACCTCTGTGAATGTATGCTCAGCGGAAGTCGGGGCATGGATGCAATACCATCATAGACTCTTAAGTCTTTATTGAGTGTGTATGTCTCTCAGCAGATGAAGCTTGCTGCATCTTTCCATCCTAAGTTTCCTTCAGAATACAATGTATACTGTGCAAAAAGAATGCATCCATCTGCCAGTATATGTCAATGTATGCACACAGCCAGGAGCTTTCCTGACATATACACTCAGCATAAACAAAAACCTGACATAAATGTTGCCTTATTGTTCAAGTTCTTCCAAACTATCCTAACAATCATTTGTTTCTTTATGTGTTGAATAGATTTTAGTATAATATAAACTTGTTTCTGGCATTTCTTGGTTTTTCACATATTGTTAAATAAACTGTTCACCGAGAAAACTGTCAGCTATAATACAGAAACTAATACAAATCACTTTGTTGAGAATGTGAGGAGGTCAGTTCTCAGTTTTGATTGTATTGATTCCTCCTCGGCTACACAAAGTACAAAGTGACGTAAATCCTATTTTCCATCAATAACCAAAAGCAAACGAAAAACTTGTAAAAAGCTCAGAAGTTCCTGTAGACTTTATGAAGTATTTTTCATTTCCTGATTATCATTGTAAATGCAGAATGCTTCATCAGTTCTATGTAAATTGTGATAGAGTATCACGGCTACACTTACCATAAACCCTAATACATTTCCCAGAAATAGTGTTATAGGTTTGTAGCGGATAGATGTACACACAAATAAAGGAATTAGGTTAAGATTAAGTACTCTACTCCCTATTTTTCAAGAGCACACGGTCCAGCACAAAGACCATACTCCAATATATCATGAAACAATGGTGTCTCTAGCTTATCTGACACATCCATTAAAATGAACTATGGAAATCTAACGTGTGAGGCAAAATGAATGTAAATTGCATTATTGTCTTCCAGGATCTGTACCATTGTCCCACTTTATCAATTTTGTGCTTGATATAGCTTTTTCAAAGTGTTTGCCAAGCCGATAATCTGAATCAATATGAATATTTATATATATATGTGTGTGTGTATATATATATATATATATATATATATATATATATATATATATATTGTAATACAAAATATGCATAAAATGCAATAATCTGTACATAGAAATCTTAGTAAATTGCCCCCACACTATGCATCACTTGTACATTTTTATTCTCATCTATCTAGGAATGTAGAAAATGCTTACAGAAGTGTCTCTGCCTCTGCCTATTCTATTTCATAGATTAAAATATCCTGTGTATTTGTATTGGCCGGTGTCCTTCATTCTTTCTTTTCACTGTAGATTACTATATAATATAATAATCTCTGTTCTGAAGGTATTAGGGGAATAAAAGGCATTCCAGCCTTAAGCTTAAGTGGTGTGTGTTTATCAAAGGTTTTATCATGGGTCTCCAGAAGCTCTGCTCTAGGTTGTATATGACTATCATTGTCGTATTTAGTCTTCAAGCTGTGTAAAATCTTAAGTTATTACCTGTTTTAGATGCTATTGAAGGCCATGGGAAAACCTTGATGATTGTCAATGAAAAGAGCAGGATAATTGATATATGAATGTGCTTTGGCTTCATAAGTTTAACAGTAACACTTAAATATAACATAATAAATGTTATTTTACCAAAGTATAGTTATTTGGGGCAAGACTCCAATGCACATGAGAAGAAAGTTGATTGGACCAGACAATAATGTGTATGGGGCATTATGGCTCTCGCTGTTTCCCTTTTCCTCATTGAAAACACATGCATACTTGGCCATGATAATTGTACATGTACATGTATATCGGTATATGGGAAGAATAGCCTTTGGCAAATGAGCTATTAAAGGATCACAAGATCTTTAGGGCTTCTACACAAATCTCGAGAACATTTATCTCATACCGTTGATAATAGGTAAAGATTAGTTGAATAAAATAGGAGAATTCATTCCATAGCACTTGACCTCCCAAATATTAATCATTTTCTAATTCCTTTTTTAAGTCCTGTAGATGTCAAAATGAACAACATATGCTTACTTACCTCTTTATTCATTTTGGGATCTAGTGACTGGTCTCTTTAAAGGACCCTGCAGCTGGCATACCAGCAAGTTAGCCAATAAATGGATAAGTGATGAAATTTCATTCAGTTGGAGCATCATCGCTCAGATGGAGGTCCCAGAGGTCAGGGACACAGAGTGAGTAAGTATATTTTGTTATTTTTTGACAACTACAGGAGTTGTAAATTCTCACACACTAGATGCAGGAAGAACTACTCATGTGAGGAGTAAATTACTGATCACCTGGCACCTGATATACTTTATGAAAGGATCACCATGCAAAAATACCTCACAAATCACATTCGCTGCCTCACCAAAAATGTAAAAAATTGGGAAACCACCCTCCACCCTCCTGCTCTTAACCTGAAGTAAAGGTTTTCTTATAAATACCTCATATAGCTACCCATATCTAAATTAAAATATGATTTTAGTTCGGCCTTGTTATTGTGAATAACTACACTTTGCCATGACCTGATATTCTGTCATGTGGACCTATGGTTGTAAACGTGATATGTACAGAAATTATCACTATGACACTTTTACAGTGGTGGCCAATTCTGTCAGATAATACACAGCTTTTTCCAAAAAATTATTGCAATCTGAAATTCTTTGGAATTATTATCTTCATTTAATTTGTCATCAATGCAAAAGCACAAAGAAATTGTCAATAAGCCAAATTGTATATAAATCCACACCAAACAGGGGGGTGGACAAAAGTATTGGCACTGTTTGAAAAATCATGTGATGCTTCTCTAATTTGTGTAATTAACAGCCCCTGTAACTTACCTGTGGCACCTAACAGGTGGTGGCAATAACTAAATCACACTTGCAGCCAGTTGAAATGGATTAAAGTTGACTCAACCTCTGTCCTGTGTCCTTGTGTGTACTACATTGAGCATGGAGAAAAGAAAGAAGACCAAAGAACTGTCTGAGGACTTGAGAATCAAAATTGTGAAGAAACATGAGCAATCTCAAGGCTACAAGTACATCTCCAAAGACCTGAATGTTCCTGGGTCTGCCGTGCCAAGTGTCATCAAGAAGTGTAAAGCCATGGCACTCCCTAGAAGTGGATAGAAAAGAAATATTGATGAGAGATTTCAACGCAAGATTGTGCGGATGGTGGATAAAGAACCTCAACTAAAATCCAAACAAGTTCAAGCTGCCCTGCAGTCCGAGGGTGCCACAGTGTCAACCCGTACTATACGTCGGCGTCTGAAAGAAAAGGGGCTGTATGGTAGGATACCCAAGAAGACCCCACTTCTTACAGAGAAACATAAAAAAGCCAGGCTGGAGTTTGCCAAAACTTACCTGAGAAAGTCTAATACATTTTGGGGGAATGTTCTCTGGTCAGATGAGACAAAAGTAGAGCTTTTTGGGAAAAGGCATCAACATAGAGTTTACAGGAAAAAAAGAGGCCCTCAAAGAAAAGACCACGGTCCCTATAGTCAAACATGGCCCAGGTTCCCAATGTTTTGGGGTTGCTTTGCTGCCTCTGGCACTGGACTGCTTGATTGTGTGCATGGCATTATGGCATTAAGTCTGAAGACTACCAACAAAGTTTGCAGCATAATGTAGGTGTGAGAAAGCTGGGTCTCCCTCAGAGGTCAGGGGTCTTCCAGCAGGAAAATGACCCAAAACACACTTCAAAAAGCACTAGAAAATGGTTTGAGAGAAAGCACTGGAGACTGGTAAAATGGCCATCAATGAGTCCAGACCTGAATCCCATAGAACACCTGTGGAGAGATCTCAGAAGTTTGAAGAAGGCGCCTTCAAATATCAGGGACCTGGAGCAGTTTGCCAAACAAGAATGGTCTAAAATTCCAGTAGAGCATTGTAAGAAACTCATTGATGGTTACCGGAAGCAGTTATTTTGTCTAAAGGTTGTGCTACCAAGTATTAGGCTGAGGGTGCCAATACTTTTGTCCAGCCCATTTTTGGAGTTTTGTATAAAATGATCAATGATTTGATTTTCTTTCCATTCTTTTTTGTGTTGTTTCATTGCAAGCTAAATAAATGAAGATATTAATGCAAAAGAATATGTGATTGCAATAATTTTCTGGGTGAAAACGAGTATTATCTGACAGAATTGCAGGGGTGCCAATACTTTACACCACTGTACATGTGCAGCTTTGATGTCCACTCAGTACAGTGTCCTACAATATAATGAAAAATAGTATGCAAATGTGCACTATATATATATATATATATATATATATATATATATATATATATAAATAATAAATAATTAGCTCTTTTTGTGTATATGAATATACAATGCCCATTTTATGTGGACTTCTAAATTATACTGTACTATAAAACTCTCATTGCTTCAAAGGTTGATATTCTAGTGTAGCTGTGGTGACCAATTAGTTCATCCACCAGGTCCCTGGAAATACAGTAAGCACTAGTTGGTACAGATGGCAGAGAGTCTAATAAGCTGTCGTCGTGCTATGACTACTCCTGGATGCATCTGCTCTGCTTCTCATGACTCAGTGGTCCACATTCCCTGTTGAGGATATCCATCTAAGAACAAGTAGTAGGTAGTTACTGAGACATGGACTGTGCTTTTGAGCACTAAAGCTAGTCATACACATTCCATTATCATGGATGAACCCATTGTTTTTCATTTCTGCCAGTTCAACTTGCCATCTAATGTGAATGGGGCTTTCCTACATCCACTGTAAGGGAGGGATAGAGATTGGGCTCATAAATTCCAATTCCTCTGATCCTTTTGTTCTGGAGGGAGATAAAGTGCTGCTAGACTTGTTGCCATGGAAATATATGGATTTGGGAGTAAAAGGCTAGAGATGTTGAAAAAATAAAAACTTTTGGCTGAACAAGTGGCATAGCTCAAAAGTGATTGGCAACAGCTATCTGGTAACCACACAAAACTGGAACTTGTCTACAAGAATGTTCTGTATACACCGGATGCAGTTCTGTATTAAAACCTCTTTTTATTTCTTTACAAAGCATTTTGGTTCTGTAGCAGAGCCTTCATCAGGTAAGATCCTTATATGATGAAAAGTCTGAAATGCCTATTTATATCAGACAAAATGTGAGAGTCACTCCTATATTGTGAGTAGAATTTGATGTTATATTGCTCCACTTTAGTCTGTTGCATTTTTGTCCCATTTACTTCCCCTTTTTCCGCAGCCTTTGAGATTCTCAAGAGCCCTCCTTCCCAGCAACCAGCCATAAACAGCTACCTGGTGTGCATGGTCAGCTTAAGAAAATGCATAGTTATGAAACAAGTTAGGTCATGTGCCAAAAAGATTATACAAAATAAAATAGAATTAATCCTCTATGCAAATCTACACTGGAGGCTTCAATTGGAACCTCTGTTTTGGACCCCTTAGAGAACTTCTAGCACCAGGATGAAAGATTGTAAACCAAGGACACTGACATACTGGTGTGTGCCCCCTCTGGCAGGATCTGCTCTTCTTTTAGCTTCTTATGCCCTGGGTTTAAAAAAAAGGCATTTAAAATTATGCAAATGAGTCAGAGGGGCTACAGGCTCCATTAACACCTCCATTAACCCCTCAGTCCCATTAACATAATTTTTAAAGCCTTTTTTCTTAACAAGCCTTTTTTCTTAACAAGAGCACATGAAGCTTAAGGGCTTAAAGGAGAGTGGATCATGCCAAAGGGGGTACACACCATTATGTCAATGTGCTCGTTTTGCAATCCTTTATCCTGGTGGTAGATGTCCTTTAATATTTGACTAGAAGAATTCCTTATGTTTATATCTATGACCATTGACCATAACATTATGTCTGCGTCTGATGTATAATAAACACAATTTTCACCTAATGAGCTCTAGTCATGATTACCCAGTAAGGTAAATTTGGGCTATTTGGCTTAATAATAATAATAATAATAATAATTTCTTTATTACACAGCGCTGCAGAGAGCTTGCCAAATCAGTCCCTGTCCCCAATGGGGCTCACAATCTAACAACCTACCAGTATGTTTTGGAGTGTGGGAGGAAACCAGAGGACCGTAGGAAACCCACCCACGGTACACCCGTGCTCCGCTGCCTGCCGGTTCCCGTCTCCCTGCCCTCACTTACCTCTCCTGGCTCCTGTCTGTGCTCCAGCTCCCGGCGTGTAGGCCGCACTCCTTCTTGCCTGCAGTCGCACGCTCTCACCACTAGAGGGCGCACGCGGACTTCTCAAGCCTTAAAGGGCCAGAGTCCTCCTGATTGGCTCCTGCTAATCCAGCTTGCCCTTATAATCTGGCACCTCCCTTCACTCGCTTCCGGATCTTCTCCTAGGATCTCCTATGGTTTCCATGCCAGGCTTCCCTAAGCCGTTCCTGTGGAAGAGAAAGCCCATTAGCATTTCCAGACGCTTTCCTGTGTTCCTGTGTGTCTCCAGCATTCCCATACGCTCCTGTCTCCAGCGTTACCAGGGTACCTCTGTGTGCTCCTGCCATCCTGTGTCAAGTCTTCAGTTTGCCTCCGTGCTTCCTGCTGTGCCTCCCAGGATTCCAGTCTAGCGGTGTCTGCAGTCCATGCCAGCGTTACCAGTGTTCCTCTGTGTTGCTGCTGTCATCCCAGGCTTGGACTGTTTCCTGCACTTCCCTGTACCTTGGCTGCCACCGCAGGCCTCATACCATCTCCTGCGGTGGTCCAGAGGGTCCACTGGTCCACAGACTCCTCCCTTCGGACTCTTCCCATAGAGACTTTTAGTTCCATTGTCTGTGTGACCCGTTACACAGACAAGTAGGAAAACAGCATGAAGATGGTAAATGTGATGCATTTCAGGTGCAACTTACTCCAGCTTTCTGGTGTATGCTTACTGATACACCTCCCACATTGGGGGGTCTTTATGATTTGGGATTAAAGATTTGGTGCACAAACCAAAAGGTGAAGAACTGACTCTAAATTCAAGCAGCTATTAGCTGCTCTAATTTTGTTGGTCTAAAACTGCAACACAAAACAAGTGACACATTCACATGCAGTGCCACAATTTTGTGGCCCCCCAAAAAACTAGTCGTGAGTGCCGGAAAACCACCAAAATTGTGGTGCTGACACTTCATAAATAAGGCCCAAGAGGTGCAGCAAGGAAAAAAAATTCTACCAGTTATCCGTTTGAAAGGCGATAATAAATGCCCCCCTATTGTGTTTTGATGCCCCCCCCCCTATTGTGTTTTGAACCATCTAGGAAGTGCAGTTTATAGAGGACCAGGAACTACAGTACTGGAGTAGCAAAAATGAGTATTATTTGATTGTATTGCTGGCCCCTAGCATAAGTTTTGTTTGCTGAAAAACTCAATAAGACATTCTTTTAAAAGCTGTAAAAATTGCTACCTTTTTCATGGAGATCTGGCATATGTAATGATTTGACACTATACATACTTGACACTAGCACTGTAAGTTCCTTAAATACTCACATATAATTTTAACACCTCACACCTCCGCATTATTGATTGGCTTTCAAATGTTATGTGTAACTTTCTAGTCTTGCCTTAATCCTATGAACTTCTTTATTATAATGTTTTGTTTATGTTATTTCTTTTCCTCAAATGCATGAAGCATTGAACAGATGGAAACAAAATGCTTCAATGACCCATTTTACTTAAAACACATTATAACTCTGCCCAATTTGACATCTAAGAGAAAGAGTGTGTATAGGTATATATAGATTAAATAGGTTTTCCAGGATTTCAAAATTTACATAGTATCTTTTGCCCACTTGAATGTTAGCCAAGCTGTAGTTACTAATGTCACCCACTATACCATGTATTGCCTAATCTGTACTTTGTTTTCTTCTGCTAATGTCAGCTCATCATGGAAGTGCTGTATGTTGGATCTAAAAACTTATATTAGGTATAGGTCATCAATATCAAAAAATAAAATAGAACTAGTTACTTCTGGTATTGCCAGCCTCAAGAGTGACTTGGTGCTTGCTTTCCCTTCTCCTTCACTTAATTCATGGTGGTTTTCTGTTTTCTTCCACACTCATGTGTATTATTTTACCTTTGCTAAAATCATAATGTACTGTTAGACTTCTAGATATGTTTTTACATAATGTTTTACCCCCATCATTCCTTCTTTTACAAAAGATAGAACATTTTGTTTTTAATACTAAGAAAATCAGTTTTAGCACCATTGCTTGGCAATCGTTTGGAGTAAGCAGCTTATATCAATGAAAAGACAAGCACCCATGTTCTGTCTGTGTATAATTTAGCAGCGTGGTAATGATCACGTCATAATAGAGCGGATTGGACTGGCTTCAAGAACAAATGGCCATTTAACAAAAATATGCATTATAATTGAGGGAGTAGATATGGCTATCGTATGATATGAGGAAGGCTAAATTAAAATTGCCTACAGCTTTTAAAGGACCCGATCACCTGTTTTATACTGGTTAAAATCAAACTTTTTGGTTTTGTGATTTTAAATTCTAACTTCTGCACATGAAATGTGGGTGCTAATTCCACCATAGAAACCTGACATTAACTTCTAAGACAGAGTTATATGTGATTTTCCTATGTTCAGTGTTTAGGCAGTACTTTGTATCAGTATTTGGAAACCAAAAGCAGGTCCAAAACACAGAAATTTAACAACATTTTTAATGATCCTTTTTATCTTTAGTTTCCACTCCTGTTTATACTGACAATTATTGTAGCTGAATACTGAACAAAATGCTTGTTCAGTTCTTATACTGTAAGTAGAAATAGTGTAGGGTGTTTTGCATAAAAATGGAGGACTACGAATTAAGAAGTCACAGCAGCCCAAACTAGTGAATGAACCAACACTCACATATTTTGACCTAATGCCAGCTCTAGGTTTAAGTAGGACTCTGTTCAACAAAGCCTAAGTTTGCCTCCTTCACTGAAATATGATGACATTATTTTTGCCCTTAGCCCACCCCACATAAAGTGGTGCCCCATCTCCTATCACATTGTGCCCTCTCCTAACTGCATCTCACATTGTGGCACCTCTTACATTATGCCCCCATCTCCTCTGACTCTTACAGCTCCCACTCATATTGGGGCTCCCTCACAGTGTACCCCCTCCATCTCCCTTTGCACATTGTGTTCCCCTCACATCGCAACCTCATATTGTGACCCACTCATAAACTGGCCCCCTGAAGGTGTGCCCTTACATCTCCTCTATACATTGCAGCCCGACTGAAATTGTGACCCACAACACCTCCTGATATTGTGGTCCCAGTTCCATTTGATATTGTGGCCCCCATCTTCCCCTAATATTGTGGCAGCAGTTCCATTTGATATTGAGGCCCCCATCTTCCTCTGATATTGCAGTTCCCAGCGCCTCTTGATATTGTAGCCCTTCACCGCCTTTCCTTGTTACTCTGTAATAAAAAAGTAATATAGATAAGTTACATAGCTCTCCCCATACCCCCTCATCTCTCCCCAGAGTTGAAGTCTCCCGCTGGCCTCAGTGGGCCCTTTAGCAATGGTGTTCCCAGGCACTTGCATCAGTATGCCACATGGTGTTGCAAGGGGCTGGGTTCTAATGTCACCTATGCCCTATTGCCTAATATTGCCGTGCTGGTATTCTAGAAAATATTATCTCAATTTCTTCTAGTTTCTTACAACAGAGTATGTAGAGAATGCAGGCCAGGAGGAGCCTAGTAGAAGAGATAATCATACAAGACAGGGTATGCCCGGGACTACAGACATAATTCTGAATGTACAGTAAGCATTGCACATGCATTACATATCACAAAATCCACTTAGGGCCAGGAGGAATAGTAGACAAGGATGGGTACTCTTCTAGGGTGTTGCCCCACCCTTCCAGCTGGAGGACCCAGTTTCATTGTGCTTTTTGTGGCATAAAACCTTTGTATATATCTATTCTGATAGAAGGACCTGTACTGACATCAAATCTCAGGTCTGCTAATTGAGAGATAAAAACCATATACTTGTAGATGCAATTTAATTATAGAGCTTAAGGATGTGTGTTCATTGGCTCATCAACATAATGAGTGGTCCATTAACCCCTAAACGTCTGTAATAGTATAGCGTTGTGGTAACTAAGTTTTCATAAATGCTGTATCAGAGATAACTCGATCGTAGGTGTTAACTTCTTACATATTGCGGTCAAGCTTCCTCCATGGACTTTCCCTGTGCCACTTATAGAGTGGATTCAATCCTGTCCATGACAGCCCTGGGGTTTGATGTGTACCGGTGGGCTGTCCAATGATTTCAGCAGTCAGAACTCTTCCAGCTCTCACCTCTTGCAGGCTCAAAAGGTTACACTGGTAATATACTGGTATTGCAGTGCAGTGACTTGGACTTGAACAAGCGATCAGTGCATCACTTGTTAAAGTCTAAGTGTACATAAGTGAATAAAAAAGTTAAAAACATTTTTTGAATAACTAAATTAAAATTTAAACCCCAAAGTAGCTTGTTCCCTTAAAAATATCTAATAAAGTATAAAAAAAATCAAGTACATTACAAACCCCCACATACATGGTATTGTCAATCTTTACAAGAAATCTGAAGACAGAGCATATATAACACATATATATACTGTCACTCTGGCTATTATGATGACTAAATGAGTAATAGAAGCGATCACTATACAAAAGGAAGTGTCAGGACTATTATTCTGCTTAGTAGCCAACTTGAATATTTGTGACAAAATTCTAAAGAAAACTTAAAAATGAATTTAAACATTTTTTTAACATAAAACTTTTGAAGAACATTACGTAGTCACTTGTCTCTTTTTACAAGCAGAACAAAGTTTGTACATTTCTATTCCATGGCATTAGGTTTGTAATTAGATTCAAGCAAACCTGCATTAAATGTTCATGCCAAAAAGTAAGCTGAAACAATGAAGCAGTATAAGGCTAATGCCACTTGTATAACATAATGTGATTTTAGAAAGCATTTTTAAATATTAAAAAAAAAACTTTAACTACAGTACTATAAATACACATTTGGCTTTTCTGGCTTTACCTTACCTACTATTACCACCAAGCAGATCTTATAGCTAAGTCAGGTGTGGTAGTCTTGTGTGACTGTCCCTGTTCTTCTCAGAAGAGTGATGTTACCTTGTTGAGTAAATTTAATGATGAGGCTTCAACATCTTATCCCAAGCTGTTTCCATTCTCAGTGAATGCATTCAAATACTTTATGTTCACAAATGAACTGATATTCATGTCAAGGTTCACAACAAGTCACAAATGAAGATTTAAAGCCCCCATAACAGTGTGGGGACAGTACTAGGACCAGAAACAAACTTCTTTATATAGCCTATTAAACCCAACTGTATGTCATGTAGTTGAGTTAAACATAAATTTATAAAAAGAAACAATTCATTATTCTTCACCACTGAGCTTGACTAAAGTAGTTATGGGGGTGGATGTATAAGGTCAAATATTATAGTGAATTGTCGATATTGATTATTATACACAACATCATTTATCATTTCAGTCGTCAGTTGTCTGTCAGTTGAGTATTACTTTCACACATGACAATAAACCCTATATTTCTAGTGAGGAGCCGACTTCCAACAAGGCATTCATGAAAGTAATCTCCTGGATCAGCAAAAGATCACTGCTCATAAAAGACAAACACCTAATAGAAAACCTAGAAATTACAAGTTCATAGAGTCAAATGGCAATAAATATTCCATATACGATTATCTATCCCATTTATAGGAGCTTCACTTTTCACTTAAATGGTAATACATGATTTGCAACTGAACTAAGCCTCTTTCATTCATTTCCACAGTAAAAAATAGTATATCACTTCAACAAACAGCTGTGAGATATACTTTACTTTTCAACCTCCGAAACATTGCTACTGATCAAAGGAGCCAGAGAGCCATGTAACACAATTATCTGCAAATCTACTCCTACTCTCTCTATGTAATTGCTTCATCCCTTCTTCACATACATTCCAATGTGTAAAACTAGGCTTATTTGTTATGTTATAGCAACATTTAAGTTGATTTTTAGAACCGAAATAATGAGTGAATCAGTCAGATATGATTTGCAATGGAGAAGAAATAATTTATGATACATAATATAGTAAAATTTACTTACAGTTCATTCCAATAATCCAAGCTAGATAGATAAGGAATCCTGGTAGCATATTTGTCAGGCAGTGGGGACTGAGTAGAAGATAGGCTGTCTTCCTTGTTTAGAAGGCAGATCGTTTGGTGGATTTAGTATCCAGTATTTCTGGCTGCAGCACCAAGAGCTCACACAGCAATCTGCCCCCTCCCTCTCTAGCCTCCTCTGGTTCTGTTTGTTCAGCTACCTCTTTAATTGCTCCTTATTCCTTGTCTCCTTTCTGACCCTACTGCATGCACATAGCAAAGTGAATGAGAGAAGAAAAGAGAAGAGAGGGAGAAGTGAGGGGGAGGAGATTGGGCGAATACCAGAATAATATGAAGAAAGATTTACCTTACTTATGGTCAGGTCTGAGAAAGTTGTAAATTGACTTGAGCACAGACTATTAGCGGTGCTGTAAGTGCATGCAACAGATTCTTAGTGATTAAAGGATGTGTCCTAACCCCTCATGTAACAGGTTACCAGAACAATATAAAATGTATCACTGCAAAGCTCCAGGGTCATCACACTTAAGTGTGGCTTCATGGAAAACTATCGTAGTGTCTTTTCAATCTGGAGGACTCTATAAAGGTGTAAGATGTAGAGGATGTGTTATCAGTGTGCTTGTTAAGTGGCAAGAGACTGCGCTTATTTACAGAATGTTTATATGGCATTTTTTCTATAAGGTTAATTCTATGTGATGAGCCACAGCCGACATTGGAAAACCGTGGTTCAAACCTCTTCTGCGAATTCTGCTGCAAAAGATTTGTGGAAACATATGGTAGAGGTTGAATCTTGTTCAGAGAATCTTGGCTTCCAGGTATACTTATATTAGTGTGTTTTATAGAAAGCTTTTTATGTGCTAAAACAAAACCAATGGTCCATTTACTTCTGACTTTATTCAAATGTATGGTGACCTTTGCCATTCAAAGCAATTTTCTCATCAATTCCTTTTGATAAAAACCCTTTAAGCTGGAACTGATAATAAAACAGAATTCAAGTTTGGTGAAACTTCTTTTCAGAATATTGGCTAATGACGTGATGATAGCAAAGGGGTAGGTTTTGCAATATAAGAGAAATATTTTTGTGATAATTTCTCCGATAGCTCTAAACCCGAAGCAATTTCATTATGTAAACAGGCAGCTGGTATTATACTATCTGTAGCTCCTGGTGTTGCCCGGGATAGGAAATAATTAATCTTGGCTATAACAAAATAGAATGGGTTAATAAAAATTTTTTAAATGTATCTATTTCTCTCTCTCTGACTGTCTCTCTCTCTCTCTGACTGTCTCAACCTGTCTCTGATGGTCTATCTCTGACTGTCTGTGACTGTCTGTGACTGTCTCTCTGTGTCTGATTGTCTCTCTGTCTATGTCTCTCTATCCATATAACCTCACACATAAGCTGTCTTATACTCTGTCTTGCATATAGTAACCAATCAAAGCTAAGAGCTCATATTAATCACCTGTGGCCAAATAGCAGCCGCTTGTGGCTCAGATTCTAACTGCCCCAGCTGTCAGCAGACAATGGCTCCTGTATATGGTGGTTAATAAATGTACTTTGGAAAGCAAGTTTTTTTACTCAAAATCTAATCTATAATGTTCCCTGAGTCACAGGCAGCGGCTGTGCAAAATTTGGAGATTATAAACATGGTGCAGATTCCTTTAATGAACATACACACACAGCTTTACATATATATATATATATATATATATATATATATATATATATATATATATATAGGGAAAAAGCGGGCAGAACTCCAAAGTTCAGGGTTGAGAAAGGTGTATTACACCGAAACTTCGCCACTTGTTCCAATAAAAATCACCAATGTTTGATCTGAACTTTGGAGTGCTGCCCGCTTTTTCCCTATTTGTATACCAATGCAAGGACCTGGCCAGGACCTTTGGGGGCGCTGCACCCCTCCTTCTGAGGAGCTTTAACTGTGCGGACTTGAACCTTACTTAATATATATATATTATTCCCTCACATCGCAACCTCATATTGTGACCCACTCATAAACTGGCCCCCTGAAGGTGTGCCCTTACATCTCCTCTGTACATTGCAGCCTGACTGAAATTGTGACCCACAGCACCTCCTGACATTGTGGTCCCAGTTCCATTTGATATTGTGGCCCCCATCTTCCCCTAATATTGTGGCAGCAGTTCCATTTGATATTGAGGCCCCGATCTTCCTGTGATATTGCAGTTCCCAGCGCCTCTTGATATTGTAGCCCTTCCCCGCCTTTCCTTGTTATCTCTCCCCAGAGTTGAAGTCTCCCGCCGGCCTCAGTGGGCCCTTTAGCAATGGTGTTCCCGGGCACTTGCATCAGTATGCCACATGGTGTTGCAAGGGGCTGGGTTCTAATGTCACCTATGCCCTATTGCCTAATATTGCTGTGCTGGTATTCTAGAAAATATTATCTCAATTTCTAGTTTCTTACAACAGAGTATATTGAGACTGCAGGCCAAGAGGAGCCTAGTAGAAGAGATAATCATACAAGACAGGGTATGACCGGGACTACAGACATAATTCTGAATGTACAGTAAGCATTGCACATGCATTACACATCACAAAATCCACTTAGGGCCAGGAGGAATAGTAGACAAGGATGGGTACTCTTCTAGGGTGTTGCCCCACCCTTCCAGCTGGAGGACCCAGTTTCATTGTGCTTTTTGTGGCATAAAACCTTTGTATATATCTATTCTGATAGAAGGACCTGTAATGACATCAAATCTCAGGTCTGCTAATTGAGAGATAAAAACCATATACTTGTAGATGCAATTTAATTATAGAGCTTAAGGATGTGTGTTCATTGGTTCATCAACATAATGAGTGGTCCATTAACCCCTAAACGTCTGTAATAGTATAGCGCTGTGGTAACTAAGTTTTCATAAATGCACCCCTTCACAAGCAGTGCAGGTGCCAGAAGCTACAGGTGTTAGAGCAGGGTGCAAGCTGTATCAGAGATAACTCGATCGTAGGTGTTAACTTCTTACATATTGTGGTCAAGCTTCCTCCATGGACTTTCCCTGTGCCACTTATAGAGGGGATTCAATCCTGTCCATGACAGCCCTGGGGTTTGATGTGTACCGGTGGGCTGTCTAATGATTTCAGCAGTCAGAACTCTTCCAGCTCTCACTGCTTGCAGGCTCAAAAGGTTACACTGGTAATATACTGGTATTGCAGCGCAGTGACTTGGACTTGAACAAGCGATCAGTGCATCACTTGTTAAAGTCTAAGTGTACATAAGTGAATAAAAAAGTTAAAAACATTTTTTGAATAACTAAATTAAAATTTAAACCCCAAAGTAGCTTGTTCCCTTAAAAATATCTAATAAAGTATAAAAAAATCAAGTACATTACAAACCCCCACATATATGGTATTGTCAATCTTTACAAGAAATCTGAAGACAGAGCATATATACAATTATTAAACATATAGGGGCACATTTACTAAGATTGTCAGAAATTTCTATAAAAGTGCTATTCCCGTTTATAATGCTGGGTGCAACACATTCATTAAGAACATGCGTCAGAAATCATGAATCTGTCGCTTCCCTGCACTGGCCCAACAGAGTTCACCAACTTTTTTGTGGTGCACCTTTAACAAAGGGCGTGCGACACAGTTTGCATGTTAAATACGGTGTTTAGTCCGACCGAGCGATGGAACGCCCCCTCATTTGTGTCGCATGGCGGCTAGCGCAGCTGCAGCACGAAAGGGTCACGTGCGACACAATAGTGGCATGAACAGTTCTTAAATACCTGTGCAAGCAGTTTTCGCCTAAAAGCCCTTAGCCCTGCTTCACCTGAACAATACATATACATTAACCCCTTTCATGCTCTGAGCAGTACATGTACACATTCTTTTAAATTTACAAAATGTATTAAAACACAATAAAACCTATATAAATTTGATATCACTGTGATCGTACCGAATCAAAGAATAAAGTAGACGCATCATTTGAGGTGAAAAGTGAGCCCACAAGAAAGTGACCCAAATACCTTTTTTTGCCAATTTCACCAAATTTGAAATTTATATCCAACTTCCCGGTAAACGGCATAGAATAATAAATAACATCACTGAGAAGTAAAATTTGTCACACATAAATAAGCCCTCACACAGCTTTGTACACAGAAAAATGAAATAGTTATTGATTCTTGAAGGTGGAGAGTACAAAATGAACAAAAAAACGCTTTGTCCCTAAGAGGCTAAAGTGCAACGTGCATCCACTCGGATGACCAACACCCCTTTTGACCCCAACACTGATTTTGGTACGCTGTCTTCATCAAGGGGTAACGTCAGCCAGGAAGAAATAGGTGTATAAACAAAAAAAAGCCAATGAGAGGTGTTTTTCTCACCTATTGTGTATAAGAAATAATGGCCCGTCCATCAAATCACTCCGGTCATGTGATCCAAGCACATCACATCACAAGCACACCACACATTACATCAGGATACACACTCAGGCTTAGAGGTTGTGGATACTCTGAACCACTGCGGATGATGGCACAAGTCGCTACCTGGGACCGGAGTCTAAGTGGTATCGGGTTGACCTTGCTGCGGGGTGGTACCACCAGGTCGTTCCACAGGCGTGACGTGTCCGCAGTGGCAGCCAAGGTCGAGGTACAGAAACGGCAGGCAATCTCGTAGTCAGGGACAGGCAGGAGGTCAGGACATGCAGCACAGGATCGGAGTCGGAGATGCAGCAACAGGTCAGGGCAGGCGGCAAAGAAGCGATGTCAGAAACGGAACCAGGGTCACAACGGGAATTCACAGAAAGAGCACAGGGCATCAGAAAAGCTTTCTCTAGGGCGCTAGGCACGAAGATCCGGCAGAGGCGTGCAGGAAGAGGCAGGCTTAAGTACACATTTGCGAAATGGCCAGCGCCAACTAATGGCACGCTTGCCCTTTAAATTTTGAGAAGCTGCCGTGCGCCCTAGCATTCAGCGGCGCGCGCGCACAGCGGAAGGGAGCAAGCCTGGAGAGGTAAACAGCGATGGCGAAGCACTGTCGGGGGCAGAGAAGCAGGGGTGAGCCTGCAATATGCGTCGCAGGACCACCCGTGACACACACTTTACAGCGAGATCCAGATGTCGGAGAAGGGAGGCCAGTCCGCACATGTGCACAGCATCAACCCACATAAGAGGTGGATGAATATTCTCAAAGGGGTACACCTGTCACCATAGAAACAGGCAACAATTCTGTTAGTGTTAGCATAAAAGATGTTACATCTTGCTGATATACAGTGTGTCACTATCGATAAACAGCAATTAATGTAATACCGATAATATGACAATAATTCATATACAATAGGACAATGATACATATATAAAATACATTGTGACAGTGAATAAATAACAGTGACATAATGACATGATTAAAATAAATGACATGTACTCACAAGTAGGTATAATAGTTAATAAACCTACAAAGGACCATGTGTTGATACATGGATTAAATATTAAAAAAGATTGTGGATAGTGAAAAACAATAAATAAAAAGTGCTAGTTGAAAGTGAGATAAAGTGCTGTGCATCACACGGTCCTCATATGTAAAAGAACAAGCTATGTGTTCAGCAGTTCCTCATATGTATATAGCATATAATCTATAAAATGTATTGAATTAAAAAGAGGAAGGGGAAGGGAACATGCCGCCACCGCCAAAATGTAATGTGGCAAAATGTCACTATAAAAATGTATAAGAGGTATATACACCTTTCATAAACTACATATCACCATGTTACCTATGTCCAGTATGCCACTAAATCAGCTTACTATGAAAGGTATATATGTAAATTGATACAACAACATATGCCGCATATAAAAATGCTATACATAACCCCCAACACATCAATAATTGACATTTGTAATAAAAGAGTACCTATAGAGAAAATTAAAATCCAGCCATAACTAACATAAAGGAGGATCCATTCTTATCTAAAATAATGTTCTCCAAGCTGAAAGAAAAGCATTCTTATCAATGACGGAAGCTAATGCTTCAGGCTATCATACAGCTGGATTTATCAGACAAGACCAGGAGGCAGAACCTAACGAACAGAGGACCCCCCAGCCTCAGGGAAAACGCTGTACCCTGGGGCCGCAGCAGGAAGAATCGGATCCTGCGGTAAGCTCACCAGGCAGTCCAATGCAGGGGGAATACATGGCATGTAAAGGGATAAACACCTGGGATTTGAGTTTTTCTGATCCTGCGTGTTTATGCCAGGTCTGGGCTATGATGCAAAGGCCGAAAATCGGACGTAAAACCGCTCTCATCGTCGGACTTGCATGTTAAATCTGGCGCACGGTCCGACTGGGCACCGGAGCGACCCCTAATTTGTGTCACATGATTCCTATTGCATCTACGCCACAAAACTGTGCAAGCAGTTTGCACTAGAAAGAATGTACAAAGTCCAACTAAAATCTTAGCCCTTAGTAAATGTGCCCCTATATGTTCAATGATTGCTATATATATTGCTTTGTTTCAGTCTGGCTTTTTTTATGTAGGTGTTTAAATACATGAATTGTAGGCTTCGCAGCAGTTTAAGCTTAAATTTGCCTGTAAAGGAAATTCATAAGTAGATATTTAATACAATAGAAATAAAATATTAGATTTTTAAAAATGTTTCAACAAAAATGTATGAAATACAATACAAGCCATTCTTTTTCTAAGCCTTTCAGATTTTTTTTCATAGTATATATATTCTATGTTCTAATTGAAAATCCATGAAGGTCACAAATGCAGTGAGGTGACAATTTATAAGCACTATCTTGGAATCTCTATAGAACATCAGGACATATATTGCTTACTTTGGGAAGTATTGTTTAGTGCGAGTCACTCAACTTGGATGTGGATATACACAATTACCCCTCTAAAAGACTAATTTTAGAAGACCAACTGAGTTGCAGTTAATGCAGTTCCTAAGCTACATCTTAGAATGTCTTGTAAAAAGAGAGTTGTCTATCAAGTGTCTAATTCTCCCTAGATGCCCAATCTCCTCAGCTCACCTCTGCCCATGAAACAATTATCGCACATGGTTGCTTTCAGGTTTTGAAAAGAATTAGGTTATTAAGATTTTCAGCCGTTCTTTCCACTTTCTGCTTCCTGATCATATGTATTATTAACACTAACATTTTCAAATGAATCACACAATGTAGAGGAGTCAGGCCCGGATAGGCAGCTTACACATACCTTAGTCTACCTCTAACTGGATGGTGGTTACATTAACTTGCACAACTTGCTACTGACAAATGTATAGTTTCCTAAGGGCACGTTGGGATTACTTCATTACATACTCTTAAAGGACACCTGCCATCAGCTCTGTGTCACTAGCCCTGTCACCTCTACCTATTGGAGCAGCTCACAAGGATCCCATCACAGCCTTAATCTAGTCATCTCATACATTAATCATTGTAAAATCATCTTTTCTTTATTATGTAAATGAGGCAGGTCACATGGTAAGAGGCAGTGATGTCACCCCTGTTACCCCTCCCCCTACTCATGTCTGTGTGTAATGTATAGTAAAGCATTGCTGGTGTGTGTGCTGCATCTGCTGACATGCTGCATCCTCTTAATACACAGAGACACAGACATCAGCTACACAAGTACCTGACATGTTCTGCTATAACATGGCTGCATCCTGGAGCTGTTGTATCTTTCACATACACACACACATGCACACACAGGCTGCAGGAGGCGTGGCCACCAGCAAGCACATGGAGCAGTTATTACATGGAGCAGCTGTCAGTCAAGCACTGGGGGTGTGGCTGTGCCTCCCACTCATGAATAAGCTGGACAGCTTGAATATGATGATGACTCATTGGACATTTCACAGGTCATTTGCATACAGCTTTAGGACTTCATTGTCCCTCTACATGCCTGTAAACCTAAGCAATGAGGTCCTAAAGCTGTATGCAAATGACCTGTGAAATGTCCAATGAAGCATTAGCATATTCAAGCTGTCCCCCATCTTTCTTCTGTATTTAAGTTATTTATGTGAATCAGCTTTCTGTGCTTTACTCCGCTAACAGGTAAAGAAGTCTATTGTGTCACCCCCTTCATCCTCATAGACTGTAAGCTCTTGCGAGCGGGGCCTTCACTCCTATTGTTCCATATGACTATTCGTACTTTGTAATGCAATATTATATTTGTATATGTCCCCTATGATTTGTATTATTATAATTTACAGTCACTGGATAAATTAATCTCCTCAGATGAATTATTAAGGGAAATATACTCTAGGTATGTAAAGAGTTAATTTTTAGCCTTTGTCTGAAGTGGACGGACCTCAGAAAGCTTTCTGAGCTTTTCTAAAGAATCCAAATGACAAAGGTCAGAGTCCAATATACAGACCATATACAGGCCATAAGTCAGTCTTCAACAGAGAAGAATACGAATAAGCAGAACAGAAAAGTAGCCATTGTTACACAATACCAATTTTGGAACATCTTCTCCAGAATTGTGCAATTTTTCTGTTTATCTTTCTAGAAATCTATAATTTAACTGACAAATATTTATTATTGTAAAACAAGTCTCCTACCTCTAAGCAATATATAACTATAGTCACCATGTTTCAGTGGCCTATATTCACATTTTAACCACTTAAACCCGTTTTTCTGTTTTACAAGTTTTCCCTTGCATCTGTAAGAGCCTCAGTTACAAGGGAAATGACCACCTGTGACTGGGGATTCTGATCAGAGCCATAATGGGTCTACCTAGACCCAGCGGCTATGTTTAACTCCTTTAGACCCAGCGGTCATGTGGGGTGCTGTGAGGAGCGGAGGAAGGTGAAGTGGTAACAAACTGCATCTCCCTTCACCCTAGGGTCTCTGGGTGTCTCTGACATCCAGAGGCTGGGTCCTGTTCCTGTGGCTAGCGTAGAAGCAGTAGAAAACTGCAGCGACATCTAAAGTCAGCAGGCCGCCCCAGATGAGTTAAACTTACCTTTATCTGCAGAAAACTTTGGTACATTCTTCATTAAAGGGGTATTCCCATGAAGATGAGAGGATAACAAAATAACACATTCTTTAATATACTGCTATTAAAATAAATACTGCATTTCACAGATATAATTCCAATCTGTCTCCATCAGTACTGATGTTTACAATTTTGGTTGTCCCTGGATACCACCATTAATCTTCTGACTATAGTCAGATTATTCTCATGAATAGCTTCTCTTGTCTGCACGATTAAGTGCTCTCTGCCTCATGCCCCTCCCCTCTGCATTGAAAGAGCAGTTCAGACACAGGTACTTCCTGCTAGCAAGCAGCATGTAGAGACTTACTCTAAAAACTACACACAGATAGGTCCTAACTTGCGGGATAGGGCCTAATTTGCTGATAAATGGGGGTCTCAGTGGGGAGACCCCGCAGATCGCAAAAACGAGAGGTCCGTCGGACCCCTCGTTGCTCCGTCAGATTAATGGAGCTGATGACCGCGCTCACTGATCTCCGTCAGCTCCATAGAGATTAATGGAGCAGAACGGTGATGCGTGGCCGTCTGCTCCATTAATCCGACGGACCCCTCCTTTTCGCAATATGCGGGGTCTCAGCACTGGGACCCCCATTGAACAGCAAGTTAGGCCCTATCCCGTGGATAGGGCCTAACTTTCCTTTGTGGGAAAACCCCTTTAAAGTTGGAGGTTCCATCTAAGGAATTTTAAGTACAGGGAGGCTGTATATGGGATTATGTATATAATATATAATAATGGGGAGGGCTGTATATAAGTTCATTAGGGTAATGTTTTATATATTAGTTAATAATTAGCTAATAATTAAATTATTGGGGGCTGTATATTAAATTGTTTAGTTTGGGATATGTAGTACTTAGGAGAAAAGTGTTGTTATCCAGGTGACATATTGTAAGTGATTGCTATATTTTTATGGGTACAGTGCGGAGATTCTGCATGGAGCTAAAGACATCTGACCATGAATTCAACAGTGATTGTCATGGAGGGGAGAAATTGTAATGGAAGTCCTCTTCCTGATGGAGCAGATCATCACCTGTAAGTTACCGATGTCACTAATGTCGGTGTCACTGACTGATACTAGTAGGTGAGGCACCGTCAGCCTGTGTAGGCACTTTGTGAGGATGTTATTAATAATGTTGTCAGCAAACTTTAAGCAGGTTCTAGATGCTTTTTTAAAGTTGCAAATTTAAATTCAGTGGGATGAATACAGGAGGAGATCAGAGCTAGGCTCTTTTTTTGGAGGGGGGAGGGGGGTAAGCAGCATTTCAGTTTTCACCTCAGGGCGCAAAAAAGCTAGAATCAGTCCTGTAATACTGTAGTTACATCCCTGCACAAATGTACAATTAACACCTCCTCTGCTGTATACCATAAACAGAGGGCAATGCAACAGAGGTGTTAAAATAAACATTCTAATTCTAAGTCAAAGGAAACCTACCATTTGATTTGATCCATTATTAAGCAAATATAACTTGAGAATGCTGTAGCTTCACTGATGCAGGATCATATCTTGGTTAATACTTGAGCTGAGTGGTTTTCCTGAAAATTATAACATCCAGGACCTTGGGAAAGCTGGATCAGTATGGCTGCCTTGATCAACACTGAGCTTGTAATTACAAATGAAGGTTAGTTAAGCATGACTAATCAACCTGAGCTGGAGCACTCATACACAGCAGCTGGGGGATGGTGCAACAATTGATTATTCTGTCTGGCAGGAAGAAGAGTGATTGCATCGTCTTCTTGACAAGAAAAGTTCACATGCTAGGAGAAGCATGGAAGCTAGTGCTGAAGAGCCATAGAAGGGACAGAGCTCCATTATCATAATGTTATATCTGTTTTATCAACAAAACCACTCAGCTCAGGGATTAACCATGATATGTTCCTGCATCAGTGTAGCTACAGTAATCTCAAGGTATGTTTGCTTCATAATGCATGAAATCAAATGGTAGGTTTCCTTTAATCTTCTACGTTATTCATTGTAGGCCTGGTGTCTACCATAAAAGCTGTTATAAAGAAAATTTCCTGCCGCAAAAAGACAAACTCTTTAAGCAGATGGCGCCCCATTTATACTAGATATTTATGCACTGGATTTGCAATTCCCCTGTCTTTTGTGGACGTTGATATACTATATATTTTTATATTTTATAGGGTTTTGCATGTTTAAACAATACTGTCCTAATCCTATTTTCCTAAAGTGATGAATCTAAACTACTAAGAAAGAAATGCCATGTATTAGCTAAAGCATTAAGAAAGTCGTGCATAGTGCCATATGGATAGAATTATTATAAAGTATAACTTACCGTAATCGAAAAGATTACCAGCTAATACTATAATGCAAGCATAAGTCAAAGAAATCTAACAGCTGCCTTCAGATTCTACCATTCAGGTAGCTGTCAGAAAGGAGCTATGAGCAACAGCAATATTGCTATTTAAGGCTTGTATGTTGTTACATTGAATGCTATCCCCTCCATATTTTATTGACTTTTGAGGTGATACAGTGTTATTTTCACGCTTTTACAATGAGTGTGACATTTACTCAGGAATGGTGATTGATCTGAAATACATATGTTATTCAGTTTCGGACCAACAGATTTATCCTGTAGTGCTTTAAATAGAAAGCTTGTACAGTCTGTGAATATAAACTTTTCTAATACATGAAATACAGTCAACATATAGTAAAAACTTTATACTAAATGTATTTATTAATAATGTACATTACAAAACCAAAATCTTCTTTAAAATTGTAAATAGATATCTCCCAATGAAACCTGTAGCTTTGAATAATACTGTAACAGTAAGCCAATAAATATATACAAAAAACTAATATTTGGACAATGTTGCACATTTGTAGTAGTAGCTGGCAATTATTTATAAAGTACAATGAATTTTAATGTCCTTGCAGCAATGGTAGTAAATTCTCTTTGCACAATGTTTTAAGAACCTTTTGTGCCAAGTTTTTGTTAATGTATAACATTTCTTTCTTAGCACTGTAGATCCTATGGTACTAACAAAAAGCACCAAGGCGTGCAAATATAAATCTCTAATTATCACATTTCATTATGAAAATGATTCTCAAAATCTGTATAAAAATAGAAAATAGTAAACTGATGCAAACTTTGTTGCGAACAACAGGGTTATAAGTTAATGGCTTCCAATGTTCTAAAAAATTGCATTTGTCACAGTGGTATATAAAAGCAATGAATTAAAGGGGTTTGTCCAGGGATACAAAAAAATTAACTTAAAAACCAAAAAACTACTTATAAACACCTCCTCCGGTGCTTGACTTCCCCTACAGTGGTGTGCTCAAAGAGGCTGGTGGTGCCATCCCAACCACAGACGTAAGACTGCTTCAACAGGAGTTCAGGCAGTAGCACATGTGCAGCAGTGGACGGGCCGGATTCTGTAGATGAACTCCCTTGAAAGAATTGGGGCACCTGAGGTGGGCGTGGTAGTAAGCACACAGTACCATGTAGAACCTGATACTGAAGAGATGTTATGTAGTATGGTGTTCACCTGTGTTCTGTGATACTGAAAAGAGAGGACAGCATAGAGTTTAGCTCAAAAAGAAGGCATTCTGTCTGCAGAAAAAAAAAGATCCCAATAGCCATGAAGGATGGCAAAGGCCAAACTTGCAAAGTTAGAGATCTTGAGCATAGTTGGCCTGCAATTACCAAGCATACGCATTGTGTTACCAGAAGACTAGGAACATAGACCAGGAGGAATAGAAAATTTGATTGAGCCATTGTATTTTGAATTAAATAGCACTTCCCCCAGATGAACCAGTGAACTAACAGCTTGTGGTGGCCATTACTGGGTGAGTGTGTTATCCCAGAGATGGTGGCGGCTGGTGGAAATTAAACAGTTAATACCTACGATCAGCAATATGAGGTGTTACTGATGTGCAGTTTCGGTTAGGGGTCCAAAAAGAATTTCATGTTCGGACCTATATAGGTCCGCTCATCACTAGTGGTCTGTTCAACTTGGTCTGTTAGACAAGTCCATTGATAAGGGCAGGAGTAGCGGCTGTTCTGGAGCCCAAAGTGTCAGTGGGGCCCAGCAGCACAAACTAGCTGGTACACAGTAGTTTGAGGTGAAGGATGTACAGCATTACATGCAGAACATTTCAACCGCAATTCTCTTGTTCTTGCAGAATTCTAGAAGATCTCATTACAGTGCCCATACTTGTGTCCTTGTGGTGTCCATGTAGGACTGTACCTGTACTTACTTCTGTCTAAATATAAGGTCCTTGCTGGCAATTTATGGCAATTTTTATGTGCTTACTATTCTTGGGATGCACTGTGTTCGAGCACTCGCGTCACAATTTCAGCCTTTGATGGTCATGTTTATATGGCTGGGCCCCAATCACCAGTTACACCCCTTTGCTTTCTTTATTTTACAGTACCGTATTTTCGGACTATAAGGCGCACCGGATTATAAGGCGCACCTTCACTAAATGCCTGCTAAAATGTCTAGGTTCATATATAGGGTGCACCTGATTATAAGGCGCACCTGATTATAAGGATGAATGACCAGCAGGTGGCAGACCTGTGCATATCTCAAGGCAGTTGTTGTCTGTAAGTGCGGTTCATATATAAGGCGCACCTTTGATTTCTGAGAGAATCAAAGGATTTTTTGTGTGCCTTATAGTCCGAAAAATACGGTACTCAAATCTCTAAAATACATTATTAGAACGATTACTTAATTTCAAAATGTGTACTTGAAGTAGCAAAAAATCAATAACCATATTAATAGTTATTCCCATTTCTTAGACAAGTAGTGTTTCCATGTGCAAGGTGACCAGTTTTTCTTGTAAAACCATTATATTCAAGAAATATTCACTATTCTGCTGTCGCCAAAGCGGAGGGGGATTGGGAGCATACATGTTACAATGTTGTTGTTACTATAGGTATTCTGTTACAGTTTATAAGTGTCAGGTCAGCCCCACTCTAGTCCAGGGTGTAGAAAATGCGGAGATAGATCTCCAACCCCCCCAAAATAACTTATCTTTGCACACGCATGACAACGAACCTCCATGTCAGAGCTTAGATTCCTTACATGGAACGTCCGCAACCTTGGTAGCCCTAATAAGTGCCTAATGGTAGCTACACACATAAAACAACTGAACCCACACATAATATGTTTGCAGGAGACACATCTTATCCCATCCAAGGTACAAATCTTACACAAACCCTGGGTCCAATGGGGAGCACACTCCTGCTACAATACCTCAGCGAGAGGGGTCTCGCTACTGGTACATAAAGCGGTGCGATGGGAGGTGAAAACGCAATCAACCAACGCAAGGGGTAGGTTTGTGTTTGTGCATGCTCACATAGACGGCATCCCTTACAATGTGATGACGATATACACTCACCGGCCACTTTATTAGGTACACCATGCTAGTAACAAGTTGGACCCCCTTTTGCCTTCAGAACTGCCTCAATTCTTCGTGGCATAGATTCAACAAGGTGCTGGAAGCATTCCTCAGAGATTTTGGTCCATATTTGTCAGCTGCACATCCATGATGCGAATCTCCCGTTCCACCACATCCCAAAGATTTTATATACAGCCCCCTCATAGTTATTTTATATACAGCCCCCTCATAGTTATTTTATATACAGCCCCTCATGGTTATTATATATACAGCCCCCTCATGGTTATTTTATATACAGCCCCCTCATGGTTATTTTATATACAGCTCCCTCATGGTTATTTTATATACAGCCCCTCATGGTTATTTTATATACAGCCTCCCTCATGGTTATTTTATATACAGACCCTCATGGTTATTTTATATACAGCCCCCTCATAGTTCTTTTATATACAGCCCCTCATGGTAATTATATATACAGCCCCCTCATGGTTATTTTATATACAGCCCCTTATGGTTATTTTATATACAGCCCCTCATGGTTATATTATATACAGCCCCCTCATGGTTATTTTATATACAGCCTCCTCATGGTTATTTTATATACAGCCTCCTCATGGTTATTTTATATACAGCCTCCCATGGTTATAGTATATACAGCCCCCTCATGGTTATTTTATATACAGTCCCTCATGGTTATATTATATACAGCCCCTCATGGTTATTTTATATACAGCTCCTCATGGTTATTTTATATACAGCCCCTCATGGGTATTTTATATACAGCCCCTCATGGTTATTTTATATACAGCCCCTCATGGTTAGAGTATATACAGCCCCCTCATGGTTATTTTACATACAGCCTCCCCCATGGTTATTTTATATACAGCCCCCTCATGGGTAATTTATATACAGCCCCCCTCATGGTTATTTTATATACAGCCCCCTCATGGTTATTTTATATACAGCCCCTCATGGTGATTTTATATACAGCCCCTCATGGTTATTTTATATACAGCCCCTCATGGTTATTTTATATACAGCCTCCTCATGGTTATTTTATATAAAGCCCCCTCATGGTTATTTTATATACATCCCCCTCATAGTTATTTTATATACAGCCCCCTTATGTTTATTTTATATACAGCCCCCTCATGGTTATTTTATATACAGCCCTCTCATTGTTATTTTATATACAGCCCCTCATGGTTGTTTTATATACAGCCCCTCATGGTTATTTTATATACAGCCCCTCATGGTTATATTATATACAGCCCCCTCATGGTTATTTTATATACAGCCCCTCATGGTTATATTATGTACAGCCCCTCATGGTTATTTTATATACAGTCCCTCATGGTTATATTATATACAGCCCCTCATGGTTATTTTATATACAGTCCCTCATGGTTATATTATGTACAGCCCCTCATGGTTATTTTTTATACAGTCCCTCATGGTTATATTATATACAGTCCCTCATGGTTATATTATGTACAGCCCCTCATGGTTATTTTATATACAGCCCCTCATGGTTATTTTATATACAGTCCCTCATGGTTATATTATGTACAGCCCCTCATGGTTATTTTATATACAGCCCCTCATGGTTATTTTATATACTGCCCTCTCATGGTAATTTTATATACAGACCCTCATGTTTTATTTTATATACAGCCCCTCATGGTTATTTTATATACAGCCCCCTCATGGTTATAGTATATACAGCCCCTCATGGTTATCTTATATACAGCCCCCTCATGGTTATTTTATATACAGCCTTCTCATGGTTATTTTATATACAGCCCCCCTAGTACCCTATAGATTCATTAGATACAGCGCCCTCACCCTCATGGATGTACAGCCTTATGTGGCCCCCAGCAACTCTGGGCCCTGGCACTTTCCCGGGCATGCCCAGTGCTGGCGCCAGCCCTGTTAATATGGTTGAAACACAGCTTCTGGTGTTGGAGTACCGTAATGTGTTTAAAACCGACAAAGCAATGCTTTTTAATAGATCTCTGTAGCTTTAGATCGGCCAATCTTCACTTGATATCACTAAATTCGTTTCGAAGCCTCCGCCTCAGAGCCGAAACACGTTGTGTTGTACCAACCAATTAAAGTACTTTCATGGATATAATACCTCAATTACATTTCTGAGTGAATCAGCGCCTATTTCATCGGTACTACAGCTCGTGGATCTTTGCCGAGGCCGCATTCTATAATGCTACATTCTGGTGTAATTCTTTTGCACTTAAAAATAGCTGCACTTAGAAAAAGACGCACTGGGTAAGACCACCATGTGGGCCATATAACGAGAAAACATACACAATAAATATTTAGAATTCATCATTAATACTTTTAAAATAAAATAAAAAAATCCCTCTGTACACAATCATATATACATCGCCAAAGTCGCCCCGTTGGCCCTAGACTATACATATTATATATCATGGTCATTTTGGGTTAATTCGAAAATGTAAAAAAAAAAAAAAAAATATATATATATATATATATATATATATATATATATATATATATATATACACACTCTCCGGCCACTTTATTAGGTACACCATGCTAGTAACGGGTTGGACCCCCTTTTGCCTTCAGAACTGCCTCAATTCTTCGTGGCATAGATTCAACAAGGTGCTGGAAGCATTCCTCAGAGATTTTGGTCCATATTGACATGATGGCATCACACAGTTGCCGCAGATTTGTCGGCTGCACATCCATGATGCGAATTTCCCATTCCACCACATCCCAAAGATGCTCTATTGGATTGAGATCTGGTGACTGTGGAGGCCATTTGTGTCCAGTGACCTCATTGTCATGTTCAAGAAACCAGTCTGAGATGATTCCAGCTTTATGACATGGCGCATTATCCTGCTGAAAGTAGCCATCAGATGTTACAGGGTACATTGTGCTCATAAAGGGATGGACATGGGCAGCAACAATACTCAGGTAGGCTGTGGCGTTGTACCAAGGGGCCCAAAGAGTGCCAAGAAAATATTCCCCACACCATGACACCACCACCAACAGCCTGACCCGCTGATACAAGGCAGGATGGATCCATGACACCACCACCACCAGCCTGACCCGCTGATACAAGGCAGGATGGATCCATGCTTTCATGTTGTTGATGCCAAATTTTGACCCTACCATCCGAATGTCGCAGCAGAAATTGAGACTCATCAGACCAGGCAATGTTTTCCAATCTTCTACTGTCCAATTTCGATGAGCTTGTGCAAATTGTAGCCTCAGTTTCCTGTTCTTAGCTGAAAGGAGTGGCACCCGGTGTGGTCTTCTGCTGCTGTAGCCCATCTGCCTCAAAGTTCGACATACTGTGCGTTCAGAGATGCTCTTCTGCCTACCTTGGTTGTAATGGATGGCGATTTGAGTCACTGTTGCCTTTCTATCAGCTCAAACCAGTCTGCCCATTCTCCTCTGACCTCTGGCATCAACAAGGCATTTCCGCCCACAGAACTGCCGCTAACTGGATGTTTTTTCTGTTTCGGACCATTCTCTGTAAACCCTAGAGATGGTTGTGCGTGAAAATCCCAGTAGATCAGCAGTTTCTGAAATACTCAGACCAGCCCTTCTGGCACCAACAACCATGCCACTTTCAAAGGCCTCAAATCACCTTTCTTCCCTATACTGATGCTCGGTTTGAACTGCAGGAGATTGTCTTGACCATGTCTACATGCTTAAATGCACTGAGTTGCCGCCATGTGATTGGCTGATTAGAAATTAAGTGTTAACGAGCAGTTGGACAGGTGTACCTAATAAAGTGGCCGGTGAGTGTATATATGTATACTATAAAATGTAAAAAAAAATCATTTTTTCCCCACTTTTTGTAACTTTAACCTCCCTCCCAAAAAACTAAAAAGAAAATGAGGAAAAGGTCCATTATTTCTAAATTAGCTCTATGTGTCATAATGAAAATGGGGCATAATTTTGAATGCCCCAGCAGGAATACACAGCGGACGGTTGTGAACCGGTTAATCTTGCCACAAAACATTACCTCCCCCCCTCACATTTATAAGTCTGACAATTAGGTGGGCAGTTGTCATATGCTACTTTAATGGGAACCAATTGGTTAAATTAAACCCCAAAACTAACTATATTTTCATACATTGGGGGTCATTTACTAAGGGCCCGATTCGCGTTTTCCCGACGTGTTACCCGAATATTTCTGATTTGCGCCGATTGTACCTGAATTGCCCCGGGATTGTGGCGCATGCGATCGGATTGTGGCGCATCGGCGCCGGCATGCGCGCGATGGAAATCTGGGGGCGTGGCCGAACGAAAACCCGACGTATTCGGAAAAACCGCCGCATTTAAAAACCAAAAAAGTGTCGCTTGGGGAGCGCTTACCTTCACCTGGTCCGAGGTGGTGCATTCCGGCGCGATGAGATGACTTTCAGCGCAGCAGCGCCACCTGGTGGACGGCGGAGGAACTACCTTCTTAAATCCCGGCCGGACCCGAATCCAGAGCAGAGAACGCGCCGCTGGATCGCGAATGGGCCGGGTAAGTAAATTTGCCCCATTGTCTCTCTCCGTGCCTGTAAACCTAAACATTCAGTTTGTAAATCTGTATGCAAATGACCCGAGGTGAGGCCAATCAGCGTCTTCCCTGAAGCTGCGTCCAGCTGATTTGTGAGTCTCCTCCACAGCCACGCCTCCCAGTCTCCTGCCAGGCCACGCCTCCAAGTCTCCTGTTGAGCCACGCTTCCCAGTGCTTGATATGATGATCCAAAATGCAGAGCTCTCTGTAGTCCCTGTCCACCAGCTGCATGTAAGAGGAGTAGAGATCCAGCTGCAGTGTGAGGGAAGTACATGATATAATCCTGTGTGAGGGGGAGGAGATGTCAGGTACTTTGTGTAACTGCTGCCTTGTGTCTCCTACAGGCAGCAGATAAAGCAAAATAACTACTAATGCTTTACTTTACCTTACACCAGAAATGAGCAGGTGGAAGGGGATAGGAGGACAAGGAAGTCTCCACCTGGCTTAATTTGCATGATTAAGAAAAGGTAAAGGCTGGGATGGAATCCTTGTGAGCTGCTCCAAAGGGTGGTGATGTCAGAATAAGTGACGGAGCTGACAGGTTGCCCTTAACTATAGAGAAAAAAAACAAATCACTTATGGCTCCTTTCTTGATTCGAGGGGTTTTTAAAAATTAAAAAGAGAGTTCAGGAATGGAAGAACACGGTTGCTTTCTCCCGGAAACATGACCCAACCTGTCTACATGTATTGTATTGCAGCTCGGCGCCACTCACTTCAACAAGACCGAGCTGCAAGACAAGACACCAGTGATGGAAAGGCGCGGTTCTTTTCTGGAAGAAACCAACCAGATCTTACTTATCCTTCGAAAACCATAAATAGTCATATTCTGATGAATTTTGAAGATTGTAACTAATTCCATCTCCTTACAGATTAGAGGCGGCCATGGCTTCCATCACGTACAAGCATCTTTGCATATTCGTCTTCCTCGCTTTGCTGTTCCTCTTATCGTATATGTGGAGCCACCAGAACATCACCACAGAAGTGTCAACGCATCTTCAAAAGTTGGTTTGTAATGAGAAACAAGGTCAGAACACAAGCAACACGTCCACCCCACAGAAAGAGGTCGAGGAGATTGTAGGTCTTATTTATTAGCACAGAAGAACAAAATATCACTTTACCTGGGACAAGCAATGTGAGTTCATCAAACCCTTCAGCTAGATGCAGCTACAGCTAAACTGTAGCAGGAATTTAGGAATGGTGAAATCCACAGGTTGAGGTCTTTTCTTCTGCACACTACATAGTAACCTCAACCATATTTCTAGCCATGTTCGATGTTATTTTGTCAATTATAATATGAGTCTCTTCTTTTAACAGCAGCACTGTATCTGTCCATGGGTTAGTTTTGACATCTCAAATTTATTTTACTAAGCTGCAATACCACATACAACCATTGGATGGTTATATGGCACTGTTTATTTATTTAAAGGGATTTCCACTTTAAGCACGTTCCAGCAAATAATTGATATTGTTTGTGGAATGAAAAGTTGTACAATTTTCCAATTTACTTTCTGTATCAATTCCGCACTGTTTTCTAGATCTCTGCTTGCTGTCATGCTATAAGAAGCTTCATTGATTACTTCTGTAGATAAACACTAGTCCATGATCATGTGATGTCACACAGGTGCATGGCTTGTTAGCATCACACAGCTTCGATTACACTGTGTGATATAATGAGCCATGCAGTTGTGTGATATCATATGATCATGGACTATCTAAAGGAAGTAAACGATGAAGCTTCCTGTTGCACAACAGCAAGAAGACATACAGAAAACAGTGAAGAATTGATGCATAAAGTACATTGGAAAATTGTATAACTTGTATAATAATAATAATAATAATATTATTATTATATATTATTATTATTATTATTATTATTAATACTATAAATTGTATAATAATAACATCAATTATTTGCTGGAATGTGTTTAAAGTGGACAACCCCTTGAAGAACCCAGCAATCATTTTCTAACCCTGGATATATAATTTGCAGACTAAAGAATTATAATGTGGAACAAAAACAAGGGAAAGGTTTTAGTAATAGATGCTTATAACCACAAACAATAAAAAGGAGCTGAAACTGTTGAATCTTCCTTTCCTTTCCACTATTTTCTAAATGCCCTTTACCCATAGCACAGAATGGGTGGCCTAGAAGCCCTAATATACACCCCCCTTTCTTTCTATAGCAAGCAATGAAAGCTTCAATATATTAATGTATATAAACTGCACAATAAATCATGTGGTACATTTGGTAATTGTACAACCACTGCAAATTGGAAAATTCTGAATCAGATAGAAGGTTTGTGTTCATGTGAGTACATGTTATATCTGCCTGAAGTAGAACACTTAAAATTCAATTTTATTATACTCTATTAAAATAAGGGCCACTCTTCAGCCACTAAACAATCAGTTCAGGCTTTCAGTGTGCATAGGGGAAAATGAGACCCAGGATAATCAAATCCTATCGGATCCCACTGTCACAATATTGCCCCCACGCTGAACTAAAGTGCTAACAGTAGTCGGTTTAGGGCATGTGTGTCAATCAGCGAGATTTAGATATACCCAGTTTCGCAAGATCTCGCTCTCATCAATTCCAAGCACACTGCACTGGAACACTATTTGAAAAAAGAAGAATAGCTAGGCTACAATCAAATCCTTTTGCGGATCATAATGTTCTGCCTGCTCTGCCTAATATACCCTATGCTTGACACATTTCTACAGCCCCCCTATATGGGCGCTGTGTCATCAGAGGCATATGGATGCATAGAAGGTATATATATTTAAGTGCGGCTGCACATCACATATTCTTGTATGCAACCGCTGGAATGCTGTCGGCACTGTTAGAAGCCGGACAATTTCTGGATTTTTTTCAAACTTTTTTTATGGATTCCTACTAAGATTTATCAGTGTAGTAGCATGTGTAGGTATCAGAAAAGGAGATCTGAACAGCTTCATGTTTTCATTTTAGCACTATGGGGCACTTTTTCCCGATTCTGACGGATTTCCCGACTATTTCTGTTCTGCGCTGAATTGCACAGGGGATCGTGTCGCATGCAATTAGATTGTGGCATTTCGTCTCTGGCTTTCATGCAACACAAATCAGGGGGGTGTAGCCATCAGACAACCCGACTGATTCGGACAAACCGCGGAATTTAAAATTCAAATTGTGTCGCAAGATAAGCACCCACATACACCAGGAAGAAGATGGTGAACTCCGGCGGACCTGAGCGGGGAAACGACACATTCAAGAAATCAGGTGCATGCTGTAGGTGAATTGCGGCAGCACCAAATCCTCGTCGGACATTCTGGATCGGCAGCCTCAACGGGACGGGTAAGTAAATGTGCCCCTATGTTGGTTTTATTTGAACACATTTGGATATTGTCAGTGGTAGATCTGCATAGAAAAAGTATGGGTATACATTGACAAAACCAGGTCTACATTTTATGTATACCATGGCTTATTGCTGCAATTTTAGAGTAAATCTCTGTAATGAGTAACTGACATGTCTGACAAAGTCCTAATTTGTAGAATTCTGCATATTTCAAATTCACCACAGGAAAATACAGTCATACAAAATTGCTAATGAGTGTGAGGTATTCAGCAAAATGTTACATTTTCTGTATACCATGGCTTATTGCTGCATTTGTAGAGTCATTTCCTCCAATGTGTAACATCCATGCAATAATATATATATAGTCTTAATTTGTACAATTCTACATATTTCTAATTCACCATAGGGAAATACAGTTATACAAAATTGCTAATGAGAGTAAGGTATTCGGCAAAATGTTCAATATTTCAAAGATTTCCTGCTGTGTACATTGGCACTTGGATTTTTTATAACTCTTGCTTCCATTTAATTACCTGTATTTACGATGTATAGCTCTGTACATATAGTGGCGATAAAATAAAAAGGCCCGAGGTTCTGTTGATGTCATTTCATAATCCTTTATAAACAGCTTTAAAATGCATTAAACAGTTATCTCCTACAGCACAACAGTGTTTGGTCGGCTAAATCTATGGTCTCCAGATACCTTATTTTATTTCAGATAGTTAACTACAGTTCTGTGAAAAAGTCAGAGACCACCATTTTGTTAATTTAATTTCTATTGAAAAGGCCATTAAATTATTAACTCCTCACTGTTGGGAAAAAAGAGAAAAAAATGTACCTATCTTTCACACAGAATTGCTAAACTAAATGTAGCATTAAATATTTTAGGATATAGTGCCAACTTTTTTGCTTTTACATCTGTAGTTCTTCCTGTTATTTATAGGCACCTACGATATTTAGCTCTACATTTTTCAGAGTGTGTTGCATTGTGTATTATAAAGTAAACGCTAAAATGTACTAACTTAGGCCCCGTTCACACGAACGTAATAGTGATCGTGATCTGGCTCCACTAAATGCGGCCAGACCAGGGCCACAATAGAAGTTTATGGCACCGCACCGTGACCAACCCGCTCATCTTTCTATGGAGAGGGGAGGGGTGAGGAAAGCTCACTACCCCTCCCTTCTCTAAATGAGGGGTAGTTCTCTTTTCTGAAGAAAGATGGTTTGAAGATTCTGCATATTGGGTATTCTATTTTGGTTACAGATAAGTTTTATTTTTCTCTTTTTATCATGCAGTATGAGAAGCACATTTAGAGGACTTTGGTGCCACATTAAGCAACATTATATGATGTGGGTGACCACAATTAGGGGGAAATTATTTAGTGTGGAGCAGTATTGTTTTATAATTCATTAGCCCGTTAATGACTGCCATATTGTATTTTTATGGTGACCATCAAGGATACTTCTTCTAATACAATGCCTTTCAATGGTTCCCCTGTCAGAAGAAGATTGTAGGACATTGCATCCTGCTGGTGCAGATAACACTGCACTAAAATCTGGATTGGAAACACCATTATTCTGAGTGTTTAACTCCTTTTACACTACGGTCAAACATGAACCCCGGTGACAAAGCGGCTGCAGAGGAAACGCCACAGGGTGCTGATAGTTTTGCTGGCTACCCAGGGTCCAGTGAAGGGCCCCAGGGTTGCCTCCAGCCTGGCCTAATGGATGCCTTTTTGATAGCATGTAATGTACTGCACTAGATAAGTTTTAGATTAGATGAAGCTTTAGGATACAATCTGTAGGTGCATATTTTGCTTTTGGGTCAAGCTTTTTCTCCTGATGTGACATCACCTCCCTCTCTCAGCATGGTGAGGATGTGCCGACATCTTGTCCCCGCGCTCCGTGTTGCTTTTTATAACTTTCGTGTCTAGGTGATCTCGGCGTATCAAGCTTAGCCCCGGTAATTGGAATGAAGAGGAGCTCAGGTGAGGTTGATTTACTTTAAATACAAGACACTGGTTGCTGGTTATCGATTGCTTGCTTGACCGCACGCTCAGGATGCAACATTTAAGGGGTTATTCTCTTCTGGGCAATGGAGCTCAGAAGACAATCATAGAACTGTCCCAAGGGCCTGCCTAAAAATTTAGTTTACAATGAAAAGATAAATCCCCTGTTACAATGAAGTCATTGCTTAACACTGCTGCAGAAGTCAGACATTTTTGCCTGCCTCATGCCATGTCATGCCACTCAGAATTGCTGTGTAATGCCTATGGCATTTATTTACTACATCTAACTTTCATCTAGCTTTTGTTTTCCAGTAACAAGAAATCTTTTTAATAAAGGACTAAAACAGAATTACACAATCTTCAATGAATGATGCAAAAGTAAAAGATAATATAAACAACTGGATAAGAAGCAGAAAATAGCATATAGCACATTCATTTACCACTTGTCAGGCTTTTTAAACATTCTCATACACTGATTCCTATTTATATAGCAAAAATTACTTATTTTTTTAATTTTTTTTTCAACCGCAGAGAACAGAAGCTACAGACTAGTCTCTGGAAGACGCACAAGTGCTCATGTAGATTTATGTTCCTGAGAAATAGCAGGATTATATTCTCACAGGGAAAAGTAACATATATTTTCCAGTATTTAACCTATTATCATGTTTATAACCTGGCAGATATTTTATCATTAAATCAATATAATTTCTATCAATTGAAAACACTTATAGATATCTTTAATTGCAACTAATTCATTTTAACATTAGTCTAATAATTCTAAACTTATTATTGTAGAGCTTGTAGGATCTCACAAAGAATTATACCCTGCCTCTAGAATAGATTATAAATAACAGATTAGTGGAGGAATGATTCTTGGTATCCCCAAAAATTTGTTGTTTTAATGGACTAGGAATGGGAAAAGCTATAATTACCGATCTACTAAGGTGACGGGTGTATGGAGTATTGTTACAATGAGGACAACAGCTGTTAGGCAGGGATGCCGAGTATTCACATTAATACTGTGAACCTCGAGAGAAAAATAAAGTGAAAAAGAATCCTCTAGACAATCCTTTTGTTAGTGGGGATGCCTAACAATAGGCTAATCATATTGTGGATTGTGTGGGGATGCTCAGTTTCTGACTCTAGGGGAGGTCATTTTCTCTATATTTTTACTTTCCTCAACTGAAACCTATTTTTTGTGATATGTGTATATTTGCAGGAAAGATATAAAACTTTTCATATTCTATACTACTGAGTCTCTTAATGATTATTCTTTTATATTACGGAAAATCCTGCATGGTCTTGAAATATTGCTACATAAAAAAATCTTCTATATAAAATGTGTTGTTTAGGTCACCACGCTGCTCTTTCTTTTTCTTGTTATTGTTGCCACCATCTGGACTGAATTGAATTCTCCATTGTCCTTGAACTATAACAATCTTCTTTATGCAGTATCAAAAATAAAAAAGGAATATTGTCAAAGTAAATTGCCAGGACCACAACATATAGTTTGAAACCATGAAAAAACACCTGTGGTTTACTTACACATCTTCCCTTAAATAATTTAAGAATGAGATGAATGCAAACATTCAGTATTCTTACAACATAAGAGATGCTTTTATCTAATGGTATCATTAGACCAAATTCTCTGGAAGGTGTTTACTGAACTGCAATATATTTTATTCTTGTCATTTTATAAAATATTCTGGTTTCCAACAGATAGTATATTCCGTTAAAGTGCTACTAAATAGTTGTAATCTTGAACATTACCTCATACAGACATATTGCTTCATTTTCACATTGTAGCAAGCTTTTATTATACAGTATTTAACATAAGCAGAACATGATTTCCTAACTTTGGGAACTAGGCCGCACCAGTATTCCACCATGATAACAACCCCAAACATCTCCAAGACAACTACTGTCTTGCTGAAGAATCTAAAGGCAAAAGTGCTGGACTGGACAAGCTTGTCTCCAGACCTAAACCCCATTAGGCAACATCAGATACATCCACCAGCTCTATGATGTTGTCATGGAGGAGTGGGAAAGGATTACAGAAAGTTAAGGCAGTGCTGGGAAATAATGGCTCAAAGGTGAGAGTTCACAGTTTACAAAGAGTAACTATCTGTAAACGCTACTTACAACAGTAAGGGGAGATTAGAGGAGAAAAGGTAACAATCTCCCCAATAATAAATAAAATCCAAAATTACATGCGGGGTGTAGAGTAGAGATAAGCGGTTGGTAGAAATACGGGTTGGGCAGGTCTGTTCGAATTTTGCGGAAAAGTTTTCTTTGAGACCCAGACATCAGGCCGAACTTACAAGATAAAATGGTTGTAAAATAGAGGTAGTAAAGGCTAAAGTGAAGAAAAAAGGAGGGAATAACAAGACAAGTTGCCCATCCCAAAATGGGAAACAAAACAATGCAAAACCACAAATCCTTCCTTCCACTGCCATTAAAATTCTGGAAGTGTAGATTGTCAAAATTTCAAGTTCATGTTTCGGGAATATGGAAGGTCAAAATTTTAAGTTGAAGCTGCAGGAATGTGGAATTGAAAATTTTTAAGTTGGAGTTCTATGAATGTGGAATTATAAAAATTTACAGCAGAACTTATTCAGACACTGGCGAAACCAAGTTGCTTGAGATCTATGAAAAGTTCATCTTAATAAAGGTTAGGATGTCCACATCGGCTGAAGACAGGACAGGAACTGCATAGAGGGCAAGCTCTGGCCATTTGTCCAATTTTCCCACCCAGAATTTCAGTGGGGAGGACCCATCCTTTAGTACCAGGAGACGTGTGGACCATGAGAATCACATTCTGCCTCTTGGTACTATGTGCGTGGAGGTTAAAAAGCCAATCTTTCTCTTCATCTCAAAATTTTCCTGCTGCATCGGCGACTTCCTCTCCTTCTCATGCTGCCATTGAGTCCTCAAAGTCAGAAGAGGGCTTCACCAATACTGCCTGTACCAAAGTGAATTTGTACTCCTTAATTTTAGTCTCACACTTTAATGTTAGAATGAAGGATGATTTATGGAAACATCTGCAATGTGTTCTTCAGTGAAGTATGTGAAGGACAATAGGTGTGACGAACACATTGCAGATGTTTAACACGGGTCATTCTCCTTTTTGAAGTTCCACAAATATTCCATTGAATAAAAAAAAACAAAGAAACAGGACTGACTTCCTTATTTCTCAATAAAATGACACATTTTATTGGTCCCCTTGAAAAATGCTCGAGACTCCCATTGACTTCAATGGGGTTCGTTATTCAAAACGAGCACTCGAGCATCGGGAAAAGTTCGATTTGAGTAACGAGCACCCAAGCATATTAGTGCTCGCTCATCTCTAGTTGTAATCGAGCGTAGATCAACTAGAAGACGTTCCAGTATTTCCAAATTTGTATTTTGACATCTTCATCATATACACTCACCTGCCACTTTATTAGGTACACCATGCTAGTAATGGGTTGGACCCCCTTTTGCCTTCAGAACTGCCTCAATTCTTCGTGGCATAGATTCAACAAGGTGCTGGAAGCATTCCTCAGAGATTTTGGTCCATATTTCGGGGGGGCTAGTCTGTTTTAATTCAGAGACGGAGGACAGCTAGGCAACCTAGGGTGAAATACAAATAAAAAGAAACATAGCTAGCTAGCTACTGGCATCACCGCAGTATTGAATATCTAGACTACTAGACAAAGGACATTGGCATGATATACATAGCACCGTGGGGTTGATACCTTTGTAACACTGGAGGGCTAGATCTGTGATCCCAAGGGCAGTATGTCTGGACATCAGTTTATACTTAGCCGTGACAGTCCAACACATAAGTGGGTCGTAGTAACCTAGTGTGAATTGAACTCAATAAATAAATATGGATCGACAATTTTTTTCGGTTTACATTTGATTTAAACCCAGTAACAATGTGGTCTACATAAAAAAAACTTTTCAAGTTGTTTTGTATGCAATCGGATTTTGGCATCAGGGGGGGCGGGCTGTCAGACGATCCAACGGATTTGGACAAACTGCAGAATTTAACTTCAAAATTGTGTCGCACGCCAAGCACTTAGATGCACCAGGAGGAAGATGGTGAACTCCGTTGGACCTGACCGGGGAAGCAACAGATGCAGGAAATCGGGTGCACAATCTTAGTAAATCGCGGCACAGTGCATTCTGGACAGACAATGCACTTTTGGGATCTCCAAGGGACCGGGTATGTGCCCCAATGTGTCAACTGCAGGAGCAAAGAATGACAAAAGGGTAGTAAGAGGTTCAAGACAGAGGTCCGGTAGCAGAAGAAAATCAGTAAAACGAACAGAACAAATGTGTATGAAGCCAGACAGATAAGGTCATGCTCATCTGTAACTATCCTTAGCATTAACGTTTTCAATGCTGCCATTTTTAGGAGTTTGAAACCTTTTGATCACTTTTATCAAATTTTTTATATTTTTCAAAATGGCAAAGAAGTCCCATTTGCGACCTTGGGCGCTATTTTTGTTACATGGTCAAACGCAATGAAAAACTGTTCTTATATTTTGATAGATCGGGCATTTTCAAACGCGACAATACCTAATGTGTTTATGATTTTTCCTGTTTATTTATATTTATATGACTACTAAGGAAAGGGGGGTGATTTGAATTTTTTGTTTTTTTAAATAACATTTTCTTTTTTACTTTTTTTATTTTTACTATTTTTCAGACCCCTTACAATACTTTAACCCTTGTTTGTCTGATTGATCCTACCATATACTGCCACACTACAGTATGGCAGTATATGGGGATTTTGCAAACCATCTATTACAGTGTGCAAATCGCACATTGTAATTGATAGCCCAAAACATTATAGCCTCAGATCTTTGTGTGACCCGAGGCTGCCATGGCAACGGATCGCCGCTCCCCGATGACGTCACCTTTGCCGGCGGCGATCAAAGAGTTAACACCCACGTCAGGTTAGTGACGGGTGTTTGCTCCAGTGTGCAGCAAACACCCGTTGACTATGAAGAGGGCTCAGCCCGTGAGCCCGCTTCATACTCCCTCCTACGCAACAGCACATACAGGAACGTCTTTTTGTGTTAAGCAGCCACACTAAGCCTTACTGTATCCTGAACAAATTTCACGAACTAAAATTTGTAACATTCACGTATCAAAGGACAATATAATTCTTAATTTGTAACTAAACACAATTTCATAAATCAATACTGCAGATAAAGACTTAACTGTTTACAGACACAAAAAATATACAGAATAGCATGTTGGATTGTAACCTAACTGAAATAACCTATTGGTTTTACTTAACACCAGTATTCTTCTTGGTAAAATCACTTAATGTATTCTTGTAAATAACATTACATTTTGAGCCCTGTTCAGAAATAAATTGAAGGCAATAAAATAGTAATAAATTAGCTCAAACTTGCACTACGACGTAGATAGTATCGCTGAAAAAAGAGCAAAAGGATAACAACAAACAGCTCCATCAAATCACAACATGAAATGAAAAAGGACGTCATTCCTGGAAACCCTGCCTGATGGAGAGATAGCATATGGCATGGGAATGCAGCTTCTTTATCACACTTTACAATAAAAGCACTGATATGTAAAATATTGTTTGATAATGTCTGCTAAGTCAATGCAAAGATGTTTTCAAACAAGCCTTGCCGCAGACTTCTATAGTGTTCTAATAATTGAACATTAACTTGTGCATCATTTCAACCGATAACATTAACACCTTGTCACTGAGGCCCTTTTTTCTTTTTGCATCTCCATTGTTTGCTCCCATCCTTCCATAACATTTTAACGTAGACGAGGGCTTGTTTGTCGCAGAACAAATTGTACTTCCTTTCGTCTGTATCTAATATCCCATACAATGTACCATGAAGTTCCATTTTCTTGTGGGCTGTTTTTTCGGATTTCAATGTGCGGTTCAAATGAAAAAATCTCTTTGTTTTTCCGCCATATTCTGACAAATAATTTTTTCATACTTTTGTGTACATATCTGTGTTCAGACATTTGGACATTCTTTACCATAATGAGGCCCAACACAGAGAGTAATCATTTTGATAGAGGCATTTTGGGACACAGGGAAAAAACATATTGATAAGAATAAAAATTAATAATTCCTTTATTTATGCAGCGCTGCACAGAGCTTGCCGAATCATTTATGAGGTGGTTATGTTTGTTTAATGTTTATTTGGTTTTATTTATTTATTTTTCTTAAATATTTGTTTTGGCCCCCTAAATTACTGGAACCCTTATTGATTTGATAGCTCATAAAATATAATTCTGTTTTAATAGTTTTTATTGATTTAACAGATTAAAAGCTCAAACATCCAGTACATTATAGAACATATTAATGAACAAAAATACAAGCATGCATCTTAAGTCTTACATTTCAATTACCAGACACTACATGTTATCTTAGGAGTTATGCACATATTCTGGTTTGTCCGCAAGAGTTCAATACTCTTCTATAATATTATATTCAATATAATTCAATACTACTTTGTAGTATTCAATACTACTGTTTAATTCAGATCACTCTGGTACCGGCCAGGGAGTCCCGGGGAGTAGTCATGCCAACAGCATTTATGTTCCAAAGGCAGCTTTGTCCACGGCACTAAAATAGTTAACACATGTGATTGGTGTATAATACAGCAAACGCCCAACATGTATGGTGAGGGCTCAGCTTGTTGTTAAGGTGTTTACGTTGACCTGTCATCTCACCTGACATGTCTACTTTAGCAGAGGTGTACCTTACAACATATATGATATGGGGCAAGATTTCATCGTGTGTACCTCTAACGATTCATATTATATATAATTTTTATAATATTATAAATTATATTACATACTACATGGTAATAGTAACAAACCTAACAATTATATATAAAATTGCCCTCCTCATGAATTATTTTATACATTTTATAGTACCCTACATTCTACAAGGATAGGTGGGAGACTAGATACATATTGGTTATCAAAAGCTATAAAGAAAAAAAAACTTTATTATTTTCCTTAGAATGAAAATACAAAATTAAGTTCTGTCTTATTGTTGGAGTTAAAAATAGTTCTGTATAATAGGGTTGACGTAACTATTCTCCATCCAATAATGTCGTTTTATTACAGTGTTAACTGTAAACATTGTCACTTCGTATCTTTGTATTATCTAAAGATGTTTCCTCTTCTTTATAGGAGGAATATATATATATATATAAATGACAGGTTTAGGAGAGACAAGCGCCTCTCACTATGGCTGAATAATCAAGGCTTTATTGAGCCCATAAAAGGATTTTGAGTAATAAAAAATATTTTATTACTTGCCGAGTTTATGTCATTGTAGAAGCCAGCAGCAGACAGATGTACTGATACTAAGCAGAAGGAGAATATAAATCTTTTGGGATATTTAGTTCAATCCAGAATCCAGATTTTGTCCTTACGTAATCTCAAGTGAGGTAAACTGATATGCGTACTTTCCTAGTGATCTAAGGAAGCAATGTCACTAAAATTTAGAGCCGAACAGTAGGTTGATATTTGATCCCTCATTGTTCTAATCTATAAAGGAGAGGTGGTCTAGAGTAAATAAGTGGTAAAAATTGAATCACCTGCATTTAACAGGGGATTTTGGCACACGTGATCGGATTTTGCCACATCGGCGACCGGCTTGCACACGACACAAATGGGAGGGCAGGCCGCCAGACAATCCAACGGATTCGGACTGCCCGCGGGATTAAACATTTGAATTGTGTCACAAGACACACACTTAAAAGCACCAGGAAGTAGAAGGTGAACTCCGGCGGACCTCAGCGGGGAAGCGATGGATGCAGGAACACGTGCATGAGCCACGTGAATCACACCGGACTTCATCTTCATCGGACTGTCCGAATCGGGGATCGCGAAAGGACCAGGTAAGTAAGTTTGTCTCAATGGCTCCTGTATATGGTGATTAATAAGTGTATTTTGGAAAGTGGGGGGTGAAAAGTATGGGTCTCAAAACCAAATCTATGACATTCCCTGAGTCACAGAGAGTGGCTGTGCAAAATTTGGTGATTGTTAACATGACGGTTCAGTGATAGATTTTTCTTTAGTGGTTAATACATATGGGAATAGGGTGAATCAGAAAGTTTCATTAACAACAAATGGAGCGATTGTGGTGTCTGACTGCATGAATTGTAGATCTTCTCCTATTTAACTGACATCAAATATAAAGTTCTACCTTCCACATTTATTCAGGCCCTACAGGTAAATTCTACTGCTGCTATAAGCTGCTCCAGACTACATGTGTGTCATCTTCTCAGTTGGATTTAGTGCATGTAGCATAAAACAGGCCATGCTGTGCGGGTGTCCATCTGTAATCCCTTGCTAGTAGAGCCCTAAAGAAAAATTGGAGTGGGCCAGTAAGTATAACTCATTTATTTTTTTAAGCAGTTATGTCTCCTACTGTTTGCAACAGAAGTGTCTATACCTCCATAGAGGTTGTCTATTCTCTATATAAAGATAAAGGTAAATAATTATAGGAGGGTCTGCTACAACTTTTAAGTTATATTTATGCTCATCAGCTCATAAATTTATACCAGGTGATCAGTATACTGTATGTCAATATCAGGCACCAAGGATAGTGGACCCACTCTACCACTGCAGACGATGACGTAAGCCAACACCTGGGAGTGGAGTCTAAGTGGTACCCGGTTTTCACCAAAGCCTGCCGCAAAGTGGGTTGGACTTGCTGCGGCATGGTACCACCAGGTCGCTCCACAGGCAAGACTTTGTCCGTTGTGGTGGCCAAGGCGGGGTGCAGCATTGTGAGGCAGAGACAAAGTCAACGACAGACTTGAGGTCAGGACAGGAAGCAGGGGATTGGAGTGAATTCAGGTACGGAATCAAGGTCACAATGGGAAATCAAAATAAATGCAGAGGACATAGGACACAAGCTTTCTCTAAGGCACAACGCACGAAGATCCGGCGGGGCATAAAATAAGAGGTTGGCTATTTATTAAGTACCAGGTGGCCAGCGCTAATTAGGGGTTTGCTGGCCCTTTAAATTTTACAGAGCCGCATGAGCGCCCTAGGAGGCGGGAAGAGCCGTGGGAGACACCTCTGGAGCATGGAGGGGTAAGTGAGACTGCACCCTACAATGGCACACGGAGGCGCATACGACCCGAGACATCAAGCGCTGGGGCACCCGTGACAGTTAAGATCCCATTAGACCTGCAGAAGTGTAATACAAGTAGCAGAATCACATGCAATTCTAATTGTAAAAGTTATCCACTTCATTTATACAAATACCATTGTACAAGAAATACTTCTCTTTTATCAGTAATACCTGGCTGTGATGACATTCTAAACCTAAGACCTGACTTATATGTCTTGACAAATCACTGCTGTTGCATGGCAGTCATACAGACAATTTTACAGAGTCTTTTTGAGGCTAATAGAAAAAAATAAAGCATTATTTTAAAATAAACTGCTGTTTTTTGAGGATATATATGGTATTGGTCAATTAGTTGCAAATTACTTCATATATTTATAATATACATATTTTCATACAGTATCAAGAAATATTAATGTATGTCAATACATAATGAAGTGCATTACTTAAAACTCACCAAACGCAAATGGATAGTGCCAAAACACATAATATAGATATGTACATAAAATGAATAACAGCATATCCGTGCCATTGCTTCTTTTCATATCCTGTTTTGTATTTTTCACATTCTTATTCGGTTTTGTACAAATTCCTCAATTAGATGCGTGTGTTCTTGCCAGGTGTTGGTACAATGTTCTACTCTGGTGAATAAATACAATAGACTGTTCATGTACCCATCAGTCCAGTTTCTTTGCAGCATTCATGTCTTTTTAACCCTGCAAACCTACACGTAAAATGAACAAACACGTTTCATTCTACTATTTTAATAAAATAGTCTTTTATTTTTAAATATTACTCCCATTTTTTCACATCCATTATTACATGTTCCCTGCTCCTCCATGTGATGGAGACTGTCAGGTTGCTACCATATACATCCTGTATGTGCACTGTGTAGTATTCAGTGGATTTATTTGTGGGAACCTAAATGCATTTAATGCTAAATTACTTTGAGAGAGAACATAAGGCATCCTTGGATCTGTGGGCAGGTTGAATTGGAGTCAACTTCATTGCATAGTCAGGTAGTTAGTCGTTAGTCTCCGCCCACTTCACCTCTGGTAAGAAAGATTTTTGTCAAATACTTGAACAGAAAATGCCATAGCTTTGGAAAGAAAAGGCCAAGCACCACAATATAGGCATTGTTCTGTTTGTTTTTAAAGTGTGGATCACATATGAGAATTTGATAAAAATAATTATAACTTTACAGTTACACTTTAAAAGGATTTCTTTAGCAATGTGTGTATAAAAAAGTCCAGTAACTGGTGCTTCTGATTCTGATCTATATCAAGATTTCCCCTAGCCACAGGACAGTAAGATGGGTTATCCGAATTTATGACGTTATCCCCCATCCACAAGATGATTGTTGTGGGTCCATTGGGTGGAACTACCACTGATCACAATAAGAGGACCCCCAGCAATCCGGAGAACAGAGGTCCTGTAACTAATGTTTGCTGAAGGTTAGCCATCTGTAATTTACCAGTGGTTCAACTTCGTGGTAGAGAAAAGGAACAAGATGAAGCGCTAACTCAAAGCGCGAAACGATTCGTCCCTGGTGATAGAAGGCATCCTCCTTCGCTACCCTCCCCTGTTGTGTATGCCGAATTTTAAAATGGATTAATAAAAGTGAAGAATTTTACTAAAGGTGGTGAGTGCCAACTTTTGTTCCTTTTCTCTACCACGAAGTTGTATACTAATGACCTGTTACTGCAGTTAGAGCACCACACCGAAATCTGTATTCCTACATTTTTGTCTCCATGCAAGCTATACGCTGAGGTTTTGTCTCCTCTGACGATACAGAATTTACTACAATAGTGCCCTCGAGCACCCTCTCGACTATAATCTCTTACCAGTGGTTCACCTTCAACCACTGGTGCAACCTCCTCTGATCAAAATGGTTGCACCAGAGGACTAGTAAAAGCAAGATTACATGGAAAGGAACTGCCTGCATAATCCCCTTGGCTTCAGACTCCTAACAAACAGCTAGCAATGCTGCAGATTCATAATCTGCAGAATGACTATTTTTTGCTGCAGTTTCTGATGCAGAAATTAACCTCTGCAATGCCCCTCTACTGCAGCACAAACTCAGCATAAAACCACAAGAAACTAGCTGTTTCCTGATCTCGGCTTTTTTGACACTTGTGTTGGGGTTCTCGGCAGACCCTCTGCTGTAAAGTGTGTGTTGGGCACAGTGGGGAGGCATTTATCAGGGCTTGCGCACCAGTTTTCTTAGTCTATTAGTGCACTACCAGCAATTTATTTCTTCCTTCAAGACACGTCTACAGCAAATAAGCATAGGGGGGTAAGAAGAGCGTCTGCCAGGGGCCTGATGTAGAAATGTATGCCAGTGCAGCCAGTTTCCAGATACATTAGATACGTTAGCCTCCTGATATATCTGGCATGGTGGAGGGGCAGATTTTTATTCACAGGCTGGAGCAAAAGTCTGCAGACTTAAAGGGGTACTCCCATGGAAACAAGATTCTTAAATATACTCAGGATAACAAAATAACAGAATCTCTAATTTGCTGTTATTAACTAAAATACAACATTGCACAGATATAATTCCAACCTGTCTCTATTAGTTCTGGTAAACACAATTTCAGTTGCCCCGGCTTAGGGTTGGGCAGGACAGATTCTTCTCATGAATAGATTCTCCTGTCTCACACTGCAGTATCTCTGCATCGCTTCCTAGACCAGCTCACACACAGACTCTCACATTTGCTGCCGGCAAAGCAGCGTGAGGAGAGTAAATCTACAAACTGCAGGCAAGATAAGATCTTTATATCATGGGAAGGAGGTACAGCAGAGCTGACTGTGCATGTGATAGCTGTGCTCTCTGTAGCTGAGCTAGCAAGAGAGCTGAGAGTGTTATTGTGAGTTATATGCATCTTATGGATCTCATCACCTTTCATCTCTGATCTGTTTCATCTCTCTATTTCTATGTGTCAGATACTAGTGAATGTTCAGAAGCTAAATGAAAGTGTAAATAAACTAGATGAACTAGATGGATCATAATGTGTCTGCTTAGAGAGTCCCCGTCCACACCCTGGAATAGGAGCTAAAACAGCAATAAAACAAAGTAAAATTGTAAAGTCAAGGGGTAAAAAATCTTTTTATTGTAGATACATCACTAGGGGGTTAAAATTTGAGAACTTTCTTTCATCCGCAAACCTCTTTAATGAGCACAGGCAAACAGAACCCATCAGACACTATCAACCAAATGTTATGGTCTAAACAAGTACTTTCACATATGTATCAAGATGTGATGAGCCTATGGAGTCAACCCTGCTAAATCTGTGTTACATTTATACTGGAGTATTCAGAGAATGCAGAAAGAGAAAAGTAAGAATGATACAGCACCTGCAAATGACACAAACTTCTAATTATTTGATTAAATCAGCCGGCACAATTCAACGCAGGCCCCAACTGATAACAGAATGTTCCTCTAGGTCACATGCTAGCACACTTTATCTTTTACTATTGCATTCTATCCAAGAAATAGAAATTCAATGGGAAATTAAAGAAACATCACCATGAAAATACAGTCCAATCTTCTAACAGCAAACCATTGAGCAGGAAGAGCTCAGCATTTTTTCATAAAACTCCTCCACATTTTGGCATTAAGAGCCACTCACTCTTATCATGGGGACTAGGGGCCAATGGACTTCAAACCCCTTAAATATTAATAGTATATTTTACAGAATCTTTTCCCTCGTGTGAAAGAGCTCAAGAGAGACAGACCACTATTTATAATCTGCTCCACTCCTCCTGCTCTATTACGTGCTGTCTGACAACAGGACACTTTGTGGAATCTAATCTGCTCTGTCTGCTCTATAACATGCTGTTTACTGATAGGTCACTATATACAACATGTTCCCATGCTGCCCATAGATCAGATTGCATTTCACGGCTTTACAGCCATGTTCCCTTCAACATTTTTACAGTTTCAATGTTCATGTCATTCAAAAAGTGATAAAATATAACTAGATTATGTGTCCCAAATTCATGGTTGTCTCCATGGCGAATCTCACATCAGCTCAGATAACTGGGCGTGAATAACCAATTATTGGTTTGACCTCCTGTTAATCATCTTTAATACATAATCTGTGACATTCACACACTTGGCTTCAGGAGCTCTAATTATATTTTACTGAACAAGGAATTGTTAGAGCTGACATCACAATGGGCTGTCTCCACATATACAGGAAATCACTCCAAGCTCTTATCTATGGAGAAGCCCTGGGGCATATGATATCAGGAGCTTGTTTGTGTTAAGAACACCATGTTCTTCTAGAGATAAGTACAAGAATACAGCATATATCTTCTAGTGCCCAGATTATGTCAGGGTCCACATCCCTTCAGTGTTGTTCGGAACTACTGAAGTTTCACCAAATTATATTCAAGCATATGTCACTAGAATTGAGAAAAGACAAAGGCTGCTAACATGAAATGGTATTCTGTTATTTACATTAACTTGTGTGTAGATGTGGCAGTGTCACTACAATGGGCTGGACAACCGGGTATGTGGCCATTCCGGCTGTCAGGACGGGGCACTTGTATTTATTAGTTGCTGGACTGAACTGGACAGAACTGCTCTAGTGTAAAACATTAAATAGACATATGCATTTAAAGGGGTTTTCAAAGCAAAAAGTCAAACTGGGACAAACGGATGACATGAAAGACACTTTGCTTTTGTAATGTAAGCAATTCTGCGCAATTTCCAGCTTCTCTGGTGGGCCATGTGACCTCTCCTGACCCTGATTGCATCCTGTGATTTCTGCCTCTTAGTTTCTTTAAATTGAATGCAGGGGCTGACATGTCCAGCTCCCGCTTATAGGAGGAGATTTATCAAAAGACTGTCAAGGGAAAGCAGTGCACAGTTAGTTAGACAGGTTTATGGCACCGTTTTCTGATATGAACAAGACCATGATAGATGGTGCAGTGTACAACTAGATATTCTTTCATAATGATAAATCTAGTGCAGTTTAAGAATGTCTAGTCATAAACTGCACCATCTATTATGGTCTAGTTCAGAAAATTGTACAAAAATTTTCCCACATCCCTTTTGCCATACTAGTTGGAAAAGTGCCTAAAACTGTCTAAAATCCCTAGGCAACTTGCCCACCTTATTGTCCAGTTTTCTTTGCTGATATATTTCCATTTGGCTTACTTTTTGGATCCATCTATCTATTTTTAATTGACAAATTGCATCCATCTGTCAACTACTGTTTCAACTGACCCATTGTGGCACATGTATCATAGTTTTTCTGCTGCCACTTTTTCAAGTTTCCTGAAGTTGGCCTACTTAATCATTGCAATGTATCTGAAGTCCCAAATAGTAGGCGCAAAAGTAAGCCTAGGTTTATGATGCTCTGTTTTGCAACTTATTAGGCGCAAGAATGGGACAATATCAGTGCCCAAAAGTCACACAAGTTGAACAAGTTTAAAATGGTTTCTTAGGATACATGAAAGCCTCATAATACTTTGTAGATTTCAACTCCTTGCTTATGAATCTACAATTGGGGCCTTACAATACTTTTAGGGGGGTTTTGGAGTCAGAACGCCAACAAAATAGGTAGGTATTAGACAATTGGCCTAACATATCGTAATGGTGTTTGGTAGGAGACCACTGGGAGAAGACATGATATTATTAGCAAATATGTCCCCAACCTTGATGCATGTATTGCCATGCCCATCTCACATGATAAAGGATTGGAATTAGGTAGATATTCAAAAATAGCATACCAGCAACCACTCAGGGTCAGACTCCAGAGAAAGTCAGTCCACTTTGCAGAGCTGCCCAGGATTTCATTGGTTCTCTTACAGGGATCTCTCTGCCAATCTAATTAGTAAGAGGTCTGTTTTTCTTCATTTTATTTAACAGTTTTGCTTTTACATATGTCTATTTATTTCATAATTTTTTTCTAACCTGCAAGCATTGTGCCTTTGCATAGTAAACAGTCATTTAATATGTTTGCTGTGTGTTGCTCTATACAGTCCTAAATCTTTGGTATGAGGTCAATTTCTGTTGAGCCGTGTTGCCCTGTGAGAGTGTGTGTGCTACCAGTAGCTTGCGTTCTGCTTTAAAACAGGTGTGTCCAGGTGAACTGTATAGTAACATACAAAAATGCAAAGCACAAAATAGGAAACCAGCTCACTTTAGGGACTTTAACCTATCAACTGCTAAGACCTTCATGGTGGTAAGAGAAGACGTACGGCAGTTTCCAAAGTGCTTTGATCAGCTAGAAATGAGTTTTTCATGAGAATAAGACACCATCCATGTTTGAACTTCCAAATAGTACATCCAACATACACTTTTCATAACAAATCAAATAGATGACGTGACTGTATTATAGTTCAAATATGTATAAATAGAACAAGATTGATTACTGCTGTAAGAAGAATAAAACACATTCTTTAAAAATATATTGGCAAAAATTGCAACAACTATGGCCACATTTGACCAGGTGGATCCACAATTTTTACTTCCGATAAAAACGTTAGCTACAAACGAGCTAAAAACAGTAATGCCTTGTGTGGAAACAAAGACACATTGCTGATCTAAGATGTTGCTGACATAAGGATCTTTAATTTCAGAAAGAAAAGATGATTCTTAATAATGGAGACAATCTCCACATAATCATAACTATATGTTTTACTAAATACAACCCCAGTCTGGGCACAAGCATTAACCCTATTTCTATTTTTGAGTAATCCTCTCAGGATTTAGGGTATACAGACAGTCCCCGTGTTACGTACAAGATAGATTCTGTAGGTTCGTTCTTAAATTGAATTTGTATGTAAGTCGGAACTGTATACTTTATCATTGTAACCCGAGTCAAATTTTTTTTGGTCTCTGTAACAATGGATTTTTAAATGTTGGATTGTCATGAGAACCAGGATTAACAATAAATCTTAAATTGCAGACATCTTTGATAACTGTTATAGCTGTTTATTGTAGCCTAAGGCTTAAGTACAGTAAATTACCAACATCCAGAGATCTGTTTGTAACTAGGGGTCGTCTGTACGTCGGGTGTTCTTAAGTAGGGGACCGTCTGTACTAGATTTTTAGCTTTGGTTAGTGTATGAATATTGTATCTACGTTTAGATAGTCTGTAGTCTGTAATATTATATTCTATCATATATGATGTATCATCTTAGCAACAACGTTTTGTTGGAACTTATTCTCCACCTCAAGATTTCGGATAATGTATATATATATATACATATTATATATATTATTTTTCAGTTTTGAGCAACTATTTATGGATTTTTGTACTTTTAATTTCCTGTTTGTTGCTGTTCATTGTGCCTGTCCCCCACACCTCTTCCTTGGTGTGAGGATTTGTAGGTCCGTCCCTTGGCCCTTTTATCTTTATATGTTTTGTGAATATCTTTACATGAGCAGCCATCCGAAATTATTGCCAGCTCTACCATATTTCATCTGCACAAACTTTAAACTTTTGGAATAAAGTCTGAATTTTTGTTGGCCACACTGGAGAGCAATTTTTTTTTACACTTTTTTCTCTGCTGCTGATCACTGAAGCGGCGCGGCCTACATCTCTCTGTGCCTGAGTCCTGCCTTTTCCAACTGCTTTTCCAGTCTGTGAAAAACCGGTGAGCTGGTTTTCTACCTTGTGCTTAGCAAAAATGTACGTTACTGTACAGTTCACCTTGACACACATGTCTTAAAGCAGAACACAAGCTACTGCTAGCACACACTCACATGGTAACATGGCTTAACGGTAATCTTTTGGAATAAAGTCTGGATTTCTATTGGTCACAATGCAATTTTAATTTTGTGTATTTTTTAACTGTACAGTACTTAGAAGAATGTGTAACTGGGTGTATATGTAAGTTGCTGGTGTAGGCATTCTGCAGGCTATAATCAAAAAGTGGTTGCAGCGAAAAATTAGTGTATAGAAGAAGCGTGATTTTATCATTGAGTGTCGTTTTCATGACAGATGGAAAAAATTGAATAATTTTACATTCTTCTGTGTCTGGCAACTACTTTGTCCCCTCTCCCAGTAGATTCCAGCAAAGAAGCCGAATGCGTATGTTTATGGGGGCAATGGCTGGTATAATTATTAGCAAACACATTTTTTACCTAAGCTATTTGCATGTATTGCAAACTTGACATGTGAGCATCTTCGTTGTTTTGGATACAAAAACTATCACATATGGTTGTCATAAAGACATACAAATAATAAACCATTTAAGACATATTAATCTGGCTGTCCTCCTTTGTGCTTGGGGGATATTTAATAGACACAACATTGAATCTGCTCCTATTCTGAAAATATAAAAGTAAATGTAGCATATGACTCTGTATCCTAAGGCAAAACACCACATGTTCTCAGTCTTAAATTGTATCAGAACAGTCTGGGCACTGTGTCTGAGTATATAATCTTTGATGTAGGAAATGTTTACAATTTAAACAAAAATTAAATTGACAGTGAAATGCAGTAGAGCAGAGTATTATAGACACAGCAGAAGGAGCAAGTGGTGAGGGACTGCCGGCACTTTCAATTCCCCTTAGGTGCTTCCTATTATTAAAGGAAATCTACCACTAGCTAGTAGACGTGTTAAACTTCAAATACTTACCTACGCTCCTCTTGATGCTGATTGAGGAAGGGTCCTTCTCTAAACTTTACAGTAACAAGATGTTTGGTGCTCCGAGCTGCTAATTATGCACGCCTCCTGCATGACATCACCTCCTTCTCCAACATCTTGTCCCATGCTCGTTCTGGGCTGCTTAATATAAGTTTCTTTTTTAGGTGATCCTGGCATGTCAAGCTTATAGAAGGACACCACCGGCATCAACATCAAGAGGAGCGTAGGTAAGTATTTGTAGTCTAATATGTCTACCAACTATAACTTGCAAAGATGTAAGACGCCAGTAGTCAACTAAGTAATAAGTCATTGAGCCAATGGTTTTTCATTTCAAGACATAAAAATAATCAGGTTGTGTTTTTGCCTACCCACAAGCCTTTGCCAACCGCTGAGGAATTGACCAACGTTTGTTGTCAGGCAGGGACAAGTCCTGTTACATTGGCTGCAATGACTCTCCAGGAAAATCCAGGCAAGATTATAGTGAGTGCCTGGATTTTCTTCAACCGGTTGGCGGAAAAATTGAGAAGGCCCAATTATAGAAGCATATATAACAACAATAAATCACAGCCAAGGTTGTTAGCTACAATTCTCTACACTGCTTTACAGCTCACTATACTGGCAGCTAGGAGTCTATAAGAGGATGCTAGGTCTGCCAATTGTTTGTTGGTATTGAAGCCGGTCTTAAACCCCTGAGGGCATAGGAAATATGAGGGCAAATTTCTCCTTGCACACTGTAACAGCCTGTGAATCTGCAGCATGGAGGGGTTCTGGGAACTGCCCCTGTGGCCCTTCAGGCTTATTAGCATAATTTTAAGAGTAGATTTTAGAAGGAAGGAGGCCATGGATAACAAATATAAGAAGATTACCACAGTCACAGTGCCTGGATCTATGAGTAAGTAACCCTGGTTTTTTAATGTTTGATTTTGATGGTAGATTTCCTTTAAGATACGCAGTAACAGAGAAAGATGACGGCACTCACCGGTTCCAAAGGTAGGAAAAAAGTGGAACTGATGAGTGCCGTCATCTTTCTCTGTTACTGCATATGGATACTCTCTCGCACATACTGACAAAGCACCGCTGGAAGATCCTACCGCGATCACACTTGCCCTTGTACCTCATCCCGAGTTGCGGTATTGAGCTGTCAGCGGTAGTATTGCTATTAGTTTCCTTTAAGATACATGTGCCCCAATTTTATTTTGGCTGCACAGTGAAAGCAATAAAAAACAAAACTCATAAGTAAAGAGCATGACTTTGTTTTCCACATTTTTCTCAGGGCTCTGTACCAAATTTTAAAAAAAGACAGTTTAAAACATGAAACGTCAAGAAGAAAATTGTCTGTTTTAAATTTGTTTCTGCATTTCCGTGTGTAGTGTCCCTTTAAGCTGTAGCTTAACATATTTTTGACATAAATCATTCTAATTTTGCTACAAAATACATAATAACCTAAATAATTATGATTTCCATTACCTGCTGATGGCAGCATCTGGACAAAAAACATTTTCCACCATAGATAATGAAAACTATTTATATACAGCAACATAACAAAAACAGACAAATGTGATCTGCCTCATATTTCACTATGTGACAGGTTCAGGGGTCAAGGAGATGAATTTCTTGTTATGGACATGAGTATATGTATATGTCGACTTTAAAGACAATCATGAAATGAGACTGGTGATACTCATGACATGTAAGATTGATGAAATGCTGCTCATTGTAAATGTAATTCCAGTAGGGTTCATTTCCAGACTCCCCTTTATGAGGTGTCTGGATGCTGGTAAAATGAGAATAATTAATTAAGTAAATGAAATTGTTGTCCTAAAATAGGAAAAAAATGATTTCTGTTGACATACAGCAAAAGTGGCAAAACCAACAATCAATCAAAACAAGGAAGATATGTTTATTGTACATTGCTTAAACCTTTTCTTATTTGCTTATTTCAGAATTAAGTTTCCAGGTTTGCATTGCCAAAGCTACATTTTTATACACTCATCTTATTTTATCATTTTCAGTTTAAGTTATGGGGACAAAAATTATATGAAGACATTTTTTATTGCATTTGGTATGCTTTCCGTTATGTTTTAAACATTTTTCTATTTTTTTACTTATTGTGCTTCTAAGTACTTTTTTCACTTAAAACTATATTGTAATACTTCTCCTCTCGATAAGTGCAAATTGCAATCATGCTACAAAAAGGTTATAGCTTTGTCCAGCCGCATGTGCTGGAGCAGATAATAACTGGGTGACATGATGAAAGAGGATACGAAAAGAGATGATGAATAATAGTCATGCACAATTTTTTTCAGTAAAAGCCAGAAGTAAAACTAAAAGGAAATTAAGGTAAAGAAATTCAGTTTGAAGCTATTGTAATCTCTAAAATTTGATTAAATAGTTTCAAGTTAAAAGCTGTATTAATGCTGCTAGGACTCCTGGAGAAAGTCAGTCATGTCTTCATTCACCAACACTCTGCTGATAGGGAGTAAATTCTGCGTGCGTTTATCTCTGGGCAGGGGAAGCAGGACTCCAAATGTTTCTCTATGAGTCCTGGTGAGACTGCATCAGTTTTTATTCATCAAAATACTGAATCAAATAGAAATCAATATATCCCTGTAATCTGTCATCTACTTTCTTCATTTAAGAATTGCATAAGATCCCTGGCAAACTCAGTAAAGAGTTTGGACATGAGACAACTAGATCCCAAAAATTGTCTTTCTTCTTGTTCTAATTACGTTGTAAAAGTATTTTGGAAAAAGCTATACATGGCATAAAAATGTTAAAATGTTAATGTTAAAATTAAATGTCCCCATTTAATGTGGCTCCAATACTGCCCAGATCTTCACTGACTTTCATTTCCTTGTGGCTCTTGACTCGAACAGGAAATTCCTATGCCAATCCCTGTCCCCTGTCTTCAGCCGTGATGCCACGAGCATGCCTTTCTCATGTATGTGAAGACACCAAACAGTAAAGACCATTGGGAAACCAGACACAAGAGGAACAGGGAGAAGTATCACTTTTAAATGTTAGGGCCCTATGTTTAGTGCAACCGGCTGCTCGAAGTACGACGGGGTACAACAGATAGATCATGACTGTTTACCAGAGATAATTTTTCATACTAACTTCTTTCCTTGTTCTCATTTATCCTGTAAGATTCTTATCACAGTTGTTCTTGCTTTTCCAATATTTCTAGGAGACAACAATGGGTGGTCTCAGCAGCTTGACAAGCACTTTGAGAAGCAGTACGAGAAGTTTGGTGTCAATATCTATGATTCGGAGATGAAGGAGGCAGAGTGCTGTAAGTGGGCATTTAATTATACCGAAAATAACTGGAAGTAGTTTATGTTCAGACATCTATTGTCTTGTGCTTCTGTTAACATTTTGGGACAGTATGGTGGAGAAATCAGCCTGCAAACCTTTTTATATTTTTGTTTTATTTAGAGAAACAATAGGAAAGTATTATACATTGTTTTGCCTAACACAGATCCTGAATTACTTCTTTTATTACATAGCTCCCTAGTTTGGGGCTAGGGTCAAACCAGTGCTCTAGTGTAAAACTGATTAAACAGATTATGGTTTATTTAATTATGTGTGTGTTCCTAAACTATGAAAGAAAATGTGCCAACATTTGACAAAAGACATGCCAAAAGTAATTCACTGAATGTTAGTATTTCTGATCATTTATGGTGCACAAGGGCCTCGAGATGTGCCATAGTTAATAACGCTCTATCGCCTCATGGCCTCTTTACCTTTGGAAAACAAGTACAGTTTTTGAGCCGAAATCATATTGACAAAGTATTGACAATGAAATGTCAGTTCAAGTGAATGCTGATTACAAAACTCTCAAAGCAAGCGTTGAATGCTTCAGACAAGTGATATTTTAAAGACAGTAAAAACAGCCATGTTTTCATGCTGCTGCTAATGAAAAAATGTGGCAACAATGGAATATAGTGATAAGGTACCTAAAGTTTGGGTTAATGCTGTCTGTGAGTAACAGCTCTAATGTAAAGGTTAAAACACATTCATAATACGGTTGGTCTAAAAAATCGGACTTGCTACACCTCAGTTAACTGTCATGTCATTTTTGAGCCATTTATTTTTATTGTTTCTTTTTCTTCTTATAAAAGAAAACCTTCCTTCAATGTTCACCATGGTCAGTTTTTCTGCAGTTTTGTCATAGTTATAACCTGATTCCAGATCTTTGTTTTTAAGAGTCCACCGCACACTCCAGCCCTAACCAGAGTAACAACAAAACTGTGGTTCTTTGCAATGTAAAAAAAGGGTTGCAAATTCACTAAGTAGTTCACTCCCCAAATGCTAGATGCAACAAAATCTAAGATACATATGACTAGAGAAAAATCAGGAAAGAAACCAGATGCATGTACGCTATTGTCTTTCTTTGTTTTTCTGTTTTAGAAAAACTATTATTACTAATATGGACATTGTAATATATGACTCTAATACTTAACTTACAAAAAAGTATAAAGCCATGTTTTGCTGATAATGGTTCGAGCTACTTATAGAAAAAGTTCTACTCATTAGGACAAAACAGTTTGAATTGTATTGTTCCCTGCTAAGATTCTCTGTTAAAATGAGAAAGATTCAGGTCTCCAATTTAAGATGCTGCACTGCTAATAAGAGTACACGGCTCGGCTGAGAATAATAGGTCATTGTTGATGTTCTTTGCCTTTTTTAGCACTACACAATAATACATTATGCAGATTATGTTGGTGAGAAATCTGTTTTAGTCATTTCTATATGCCAATTTCCATAACCTTATCAAAGCAACTTTTTAAAATAACACATTATTTTGTGATTATTTGTAAGTAGTACTACTACCAGCACTTGGTAACATACTTACCGTACCATACAATGCTTAACATACTTGAAAAAGGTTGTCTGATTTAAGGTAAGAAGGAAATTGATTGTTTTAATGAGGACCTTTCACCACCCACAACTTTTTAAATCTAACATCTGAGAATTTGGTGGCTTGCACTTTGAATTATATTCCTGGCCTCCACCGTTAATGAGATATGAGCGCCATTCTGTGACCATTCAATGTACCCGATCGTTAGAGAGGAGGTGCTGCAGCATGTGTGTATGCTTATCTTTTCTGAGACAGTCCAATCAGTGGCGGATGGTGTCAGAGAAGATTTTCCTTAGGTCCCTGCTGTAGCACCTCCTCTCTGATGATCCGGTACATTTAATGGTCTTAGAATGGTGCTCATATCTCGGTAACGGTGGGTGCTAGGAATACAATTCAAAGTGCCCCTGAATCAGTGTGCAATCCCCTACATAGGATTAGGGAAATACAGTTTAGGGTTTAGAATGTAACTAGGATCCTACCATCAGATCTATATTAGAAGGTAGATTTCTGATGGTAGGTTTTTCTTTAAAAAAATGCAAATTACCCCCTTTCCCTGGAATACACAAGATAATAAACAAAATAATCTTAAAATAATAGATATCTTCACATCCCAAAATACATGATATATTAAAATATTATTAAAAAAAAATTAAATTATTTATAAAAAGTCTGAATCAATGCTTTTGCACACATATGTCTTTAAGAGAGGTGGCAACTAAAAGAAAGGGAGAGCAAATATTAAATTCTACTGTTTCCCCAATATTGTGATGTATTTGACTGTTGGTGGGATTGAACATCTCACATCTAAATCAAGGAACTCCACAATATGTGTGAGGATAAATATTATTTTAGGGATTTTTTTCACTGATGGAATGCTATTAGATCTTCGTATCCTATCACACTGTTTTGTTATGTCTAAATACAAAATAGAGCCCTTTAAAATAAATATGAGATAAAACTTTGATTTCCCCAAAATATTGATTTGTTCCACTAGGTGTGGGTGTGTGAAAGGAATGCTTGATGACGAGTATCGGTATGTTTCTGAAATAGTTGAATTATTAATAATGCCCTAGCTTCAGTTTTGGAATACATTATAACATCCAAGTACTGTCAATGCATCAAATACAATAGAACAGTAAAGCTCATAGTGATAAGCAGTATATTTGTTTTGATGGACAGCTAGCAAGACAACAAAGAGAATACGTTCCATTTAAAGCTTATGTTCTCCTTTTAACAGCATTTTGTAGTTTATGCATAAAATCAGTCTACATCGAGAGATGAGAAAGTGTGTGAATGCATAAGATGATTTATTGAATACTAATAAATAAAAACTACTGCATATTGAGATAACAGAACAGATTACTTATTGGACACGAATGCTCCTAGGAACAAAATTGGCCCAGGTGGGATTATAACAATAATAAGCAAATGCCTGTATGCATATCTTACACAGCATACCACTTTGTTGCTACAAGGGATGTCCCTAGGTGATGTACAAGATAGGTTCTGTAGGTTTGTTCTTAAATTGAGTTTGTACGTAAGTTGGAACTGTATATTTTAGAATTGTAACCCAGGCTGGAATTTTTTTAGTCTCTGTGACAATTTAATTTAAAAAATGTTGGGTTGTCCTAAGAACCAGGATTAACAAAAAAAGCTTAATTGCAGACACCTTTTACTAATACAGCTGATCATTCTAGACTGGGGCTAAAGTACACTAAATTACCAACATCCAGAGGGCCCATTGTAACTAGGGGACGTCTGTAAGACGGGTGTATTAGGGGACTGCCTGTACTTCATGAACCATTAGTGAATGTGGTTTCATTTGTGGAAATACTTACATTAGGTTTACAAAATTCCTACCCTTTAACCTTTTTTCTCATTTTTATTCACTTACAGTCACAAACTTAGATGCATTTAATTTATACTTTGTAAAAGTTTATGGTTTCGTAAGTTAAAAAGGGAGGCATGGACATGTATGCAGCCTTCCTTGAATCAAGACATTATCAACCACCTTCAGCTGCCATGACAGCTGCAAGTATGGTGGGATATATTTTTTCCAGCTTTGCACATCTAGTGGCTGGAATTTTGTGCCTTCATCTTTGCAGCATAGCTCTAGCTAGTCAGATTGATCGGAGAGCATTTGTGAAATGCAATTTGCAACTTGGGATGCAGATTCCTAATGGGAGTTAGTATGGATTTTACTGGGCCTTTATAACACCTGAATAGGTTTTAATTTAAACCATTCCATTTGTAACTTTGGCTTTATGTTTAGGGTTGTTGGCCTTCTGGAAGGTGAACCTACACCCCAATCTCAAGCAGGGGTTTAACTAGGAGAGGCACGGCCCACAGCAGACTTCTAAATAGGGCCCCCTTTGCCACTTAAAAGATAAACATATTTGTATACTCACACATGCGAGTGACAATTACACATTTATTCACTTACGCACATATAGAGCATATACACACATACAGTGCCATATACAAATGTACAGCATATATGCACACATACTGTATAATAAAGATTAAACACACCATATACTGTATACATGTACATCACATATGTTATATACATAATATTCTGTACAATGAGCAGCATAATATGTATATAATGGTGCACATCCTCCACAGATTGGATTATGGGGACCCTTGACACTGTGGGGCCCCATAGCAGTTGCTATCACTGTAATTATGCCCCTGGTCTCAAGTTTTTTTATGTCTATAACAGGATTTACAGAATTGTCCTGCATTTAGCTGTATCCAACTTTACATCAACTCTGACCAACTTCCGGGTCCCTACTAAGAAAAGCATCCACACTCCGTGATACTACCTCCATGCTTCATGGTGGCGATACTGTGTTCAGGCTGATGTACAATGTTAGCTTTCCTCCAAACACAGAAGCTGACAGTTTTGCAAACAAGCCATAACACTTGTAGTTTGTAGGGACACAGCAAGTATATAGAAAAAGGAACAATGGTCTAATTAGACAAAAATGTAACTTTTTGGCATAAATATCCATATGCCCTTGATATCAATAAATTTCTAAAGTTTGTTGAATGTTTTTGCAGCCCACAGTACATAAATAAATTGGTTGTGATATTTTAGTGTTGTTTTTATCAAATTACACCACAGAGATGGCATTCTTGGGCAACTTTTATGCCTATGCCCCCCCCCCCCCCATAATTTTCCCAATTTAATACCAAAAGAGGCACAAATTGAAACACACCACATAAAATAAAAAGCGTCATGCATGCTTTAAAATGCAAACATCCTTATGACAGGTTAAAACTATGTGGAGGAGAATATCAAGGCAGCTTTATTCAGAAGCATCTTCAGGGACAAATAGGTTTCTGTTATCTGGCAATGATCCAATGTAATCATCTGATATTTTCTCATATGTCCCTATTGTCACTTCCTGATAAAATCTGATTCTGGGTGTCAATTTTAGAACATAGTTTTGTATTGAATAGATTTTAATTTCATTATCTTGATATCTGTGATAAATACATAGAAGGAGATTGTTACTTATGTTCTCTTCTTACAGCGACAGAAAACTGTAACATTTGTTAAGAGCACTGTGAACAGAATGTTCTTGTAAATGTCCATTAATAATGACAAAAGTGCAATTAAGTACAGTACACTGAAAACAGCATGGAGAGAACGAATCCATGAACATTATTTGTAACAGACATGTAGGGATTGCAACCAAGAAAGAGCACAATAACGCCTCCAACAAATCTTTGTTTTCACTTACACTGTGTAATTTATATAACATTTTACATAATTCTTTGGTCATTTGGAAAATAACATATTAGTGTTCCCTCTGCAGTGACATTAAAAAGTAAAACCTAACCGCAATAATTACAAACAGTAGAATGACAAGAAGAAAAGTGTCCGACTATTCACACAGACGTTACATGAACAATAATTTGTGGTGTAATTATCCAGAACTCTTTAGGAAATGTTGTTATATAAACCTTCTATACCCTTGGCAGTGGGAAAAATAAAAAAACTATAATAAAGCTGTTCATTATTAATGTAGTCAATCAGGTAAATATTGTGTATATTAGATATCAAAACACAGATGGGGGGTTTATAAAGGCTTCTCCTAGCATAAAAGCCTTGAATAAATCACATTTGTAACTTTACTCCACCTCTACACCAAGTAGGATGGAAGGTGCCCCAGAGTAGGCCAGGCTGTGGAGTGGGGCAGGTGCACTACACACTGGCACATTAGCCATTTCCCATTAAATTGAACCTTTTTGGGAAGTCTACTACCTCCCCATGATCATTAACAAATACTGGCACTGTGTTTGACCACATAACACTGATCCCAAACATACCGTTTGCATGTTCATCCATAGGACAGGGGGACCAATATATACCTAGCATGAAGATGGCATTGCTGGGTGTTTTAAAGTGTTTCAAAAGGGGGAATCACATATAATAATTTGGTAAAATCACTATAACTTTACAGTTATGATTTGTGCTGTTCGCCCTTTTCTTTCCAAAGTTATGGCATTTTTTGTTTTGAAAGTGTTTGACAAAAATCTTTCTCACCAGAGGTGAAGTGGGCGGAGACTAATATCTGTCAGTCTATGCCCTCAAGCTGAGGCCAGTTATCCAACAGATCCCATGTTCATTGTGTTCTATCTCAAAGTAATTTAGCAGTAAATACATTTAGTTTTCCACAAGTAAATCCACTGTACGCTGCACAGTGCACATACAGGATGTATATGGCGACAGTCTGGCATCTTCCATCACATGGAACAGGGAACATGTAATAAGTGGTAAAAATAATTAGTACATGCAGTCTATGTATGTGTTGTGTGAGCACTAAGAGTTAATAGCTTATCTGCACAGAGCTGATACTGTCCATGACAAGGTGGGGGAAGGGAGCAGCATGAGGTGCAGAGACAGAGAGAGAAAGTTCTGTAGAATCACAGACTGGGATGGAGGGACTGATAGGGAAAAGGAGAGACCTTTTACCTCACTATTCTGTGCAGGAGATATCTGTATGCACCGTCTTGGACACATCCAACCCTGCTGCATTCACATGACCTCCTCCTCTGTGAACAGTGAGCAGAAGCTCCTACCCTCCCATGAAACTGACTGAGAAACAAAGTATAAAAAAGCACAATCTCCAGGGCTTATCAGCACATGGAGAGGAAGCAGCCAAAAAACTGCTGCAAAGAGGTAACAAAGATAACAGGCAGTCGTTTTACATCCCAAGAGCTATTGATTTGTGGAAAAAAAAACCTTTACAGTTACCCTTTAAAGAAAAACAACATGGTCACAAAACCAGTCCTACAACTCATTAGTTTTGTTCTGTATCATTTCTCATACATTTACTTGCAGTGTATGAGATGTGTCACGAGGAGCAGAATGTCACCTCACTATGCCAACCTGTTCATGGCCAAACTAGAGGAGGAGTTTTTTACAAGCTGCACCACTAAACCTATAGCACTTCTACAACATTGACAACTTGCTCATTATCTGGTCAGGATCTGAAAATGATCTGTCATTCCACAGAAATTTCAATTAATTCCATCCAACCATAAAATATACACGGACCTTCTCAAAATCCAAAATACATTTCCTAGACATAACCATTTACATGAAGAATAATACCATCTAAGCCTCAATCTATCATACTGTACACCCACAGGTCATCTAGCAATATCTATAGAAGGACAGCAAATATTCCCAGAATAACCTCTCCTTGCTTACAAACAACCACCAAACATGAGAAGTTTCCTGGTCAGAAGTCCCCTATCAATACCAACAGAGATGGACAACTTTCCCAGCAACAACAAAGAATGAAAGACTTGTGCTCACGTTCTGTTATCAAGCACAGTTCACATCCCAGACCCACAACAGGACAGTACCTGTCCCATTCTCCTGTACATCTTCCAATGTAGTATATATGATACTGTGCACAAGGTGTTCCAATAATAATATATACATTGGGGAAACTCAACAAAAACCTCAGGATGAATTCACACATGGAACTATAGATAAGAATATGGAGACACTTGTGGGAAAAAAAACTTCTCTGGATAAGGCACAGTATGAAAGATCTAATCTGAAAGATCACTTCAAGAATGTCAGACAGAGAAAAATCTGGGAATTCGAGGTGATGATAACCTCTCATCACTGACACAGGGATTTAGTATTGCACCTGGGTTTATCTATTGCCCTTCATTGTGTAACAAAAACTTTAGTATTATTTCCTCAGTTTATCTTAATGATGTGTAACTACATGACTTAAATGTTGTGTTTTTCTACACAACCTAGCCTGATGAAGGGACCTGTGTGCCCTAAAAGCTTCCAATAAATATAATTTTTTTGCTTAGGTATCCTTCCTTGAGCACTTTTTTTTACAGAAAAGCATTTAACATCACAAAATTTTTTACAAACTTTGGATATGAGACTTTTCAAACTTCATTTGTGGAAACAGAATTTTTCCACAGTCTTTACCACATTCCGAATAAAAGGTCTATTAAATGTAGGGTTCTATAGTAAATGATGCCTGGAACAGTTCTGAGACATTTGGTAAGTAATAACAGATTTTACTGTACAATACTTTAACAACCCAGACTGTACCATTGTTTCACGTAAAATGCCCTTGTTGCTAGTGACAAGTCGAAGAGACTATTTGTGAAGTCCTTTGGGAGCGGAGTATAGCTAGGTGACCTTTATGCAACTCTGGCAATCTCTTTCTATTTCATTTTATCCAGTACTTGGGGAAGTTCCAGCTCAGTGTTTGTGCCGTGGATTAGAACTTGACTGTGATGGAGCCAAGTTACGGAGTGTCCCTTCTGTCTCCTCCAATGTGACCATGTTGTGAGTAAAGCATGACAGTCTCTTTATACAAACAAAAAAAACAATATACAATTCTATTTCATATACAAATTTTTGTTTTTATGCAAACTGTTTATATTTTATAAAGATTAAATTCAGAAGTCTATAGATTATTTATACAATATGCAAATATGATTCTAAGTATATAAATTGCAGAAACATTGGGGGGGATTTAACAACGTGTCTCAGGTTCCGCCAGTCTCTAGCTGGAAAACATTAGTCTTTATCACTGTGATGATGAATTCTGGTGCAGTAAAAGAATGTAGTTTCCTATTTTAGACCTACTTGTAGTTGGTCTAAACTGTGTGCCTGAATTTTGGGTGCACGGACGATTTCCTGCAAGGCACGTCCCTTTCCCGTAAGGCCACTCCTATTTCCCTGAAGGCAAAGTCGGAAAAGTGCCAAAAAAAGGTCTAAAAGCCTTGATAACTGTGGTTCAATTTTGGTGCAAAACCACCAGAATTGTGGTACAAGTGCGTTTATAAATCCCTCCCATTATATGTGCGGTTTAAGTAAAATAAGGATGATCTGAAAGTGATCATATGTTTGTAAGCCAGAGATTCACATAATGACTAAAACACAAGTAGGCTAAAAAATAACCATTCTACCTAAAACTGAAAGAGTCAGTGTAACAGTATAATACATTACATTACATGAATTAGTGATACTGATATCTTGAATGTTCTGCCTCTTCTTCAAAAAAAATGTATCTCTGACACAACAGTAAATATTGTCCCATCCTGGTGATACCAGAGACAATGTCCTGTAAGCACTCACACTGCTCTTGAGATAACCATACATTTTACAGGCAATATTTAAAATGTGAGATGGATTTGAACGTTCCACCAGCATAGTGTAGGCTGCTTCATCTATTTCCAGGCATACTGTTTCTGTTTCCCAGCAAACTGGCCTGCTAGGGAAAACTATATTTTTATATTTATGCCTATGAGCTTCTTGGAACAGGAGCATGCACCAGCACTTGCTCTCAACCTTCTGAACTTTATTTCTACATGAGATGTTAATACATGTGTAGAGGGTCGTAACCAGGTATTTATCAGCAACACAACAAGAAGACAACAGCTGCACTAGCACACAGACCTGGCCACTGGAGGACAATTAAACTTTTTTTCACTAAAACTGAAGATTTATGAAGCAAACATACCTTGAGAACACTGTAGTGACACTGATGTAGGATCATATCTTGTTAAATCCCTGAACTGAGTGGTTTTTCAGAAAAAACATTCATAAAATTATGATAATGAGGTTCTGTCACCCCTGTGACTGCCCACACCCTCACTATGCACTGCTCCAGCCTTGTCCTGCCCAACATAAGCCGAGAATACTCATCTCTGTGTTGTCCCTGACAGGCAGAAGTAATCAATCACTGCACCATCCCCCAGCTGCTGTGTATGAGTCATGCAGCTCAGGTTGATTTGTCCTGTCTGGACAGTTCAGGCAGCTCTTTTATGCACAGAAGAGAGTCTGCACCCAGCTTTCCCAAGGTCCTGAATTTTATATTTTTTTTTAGCAAAACCTCTCAGTTCAGGGATTGAACAATATGTGATTCTGCATCAGTGTAGCTACAGCATTCTCAAGGTATGTTTGGTTCAAAATATATAAAATAAATGGTAGATTTCCTTTAAAAGGTACCTTACATATTGCTGTCCTAGTTGCTTATTTACCTCACTAATTTGTGAGGTGACAGACTTCCTTTTAATAAATTTAATGCTACCATACAAAGTAAGTGCTAACAAATTTCTGCCAATACTGTACCCCTGATGTTATTAAACTGTTATCAGACTACAGAGTGCTTACACCAAAAATGTGTTTCAGCATAGATACTGTTGGAGATTTATTATGCCTTCTTTCCCGGTTTTTTGAGCAGAAGATATGAAAATCCCCTGTTCCCTGTTAGTTTCAGGGCTTTTCCGCCCTGTGAGTGGTGTGAACACCATGGCCCACCAGCAGAGACTGTGGCTGAAATCTCCACCGGGTAAGACTTGGTCTAAACAGGCCTGACCTGGCGGAGATTGCGTCTGCATCTACTAAAAGGCAGGAGCCTTAGTAGATCTGTTTGGTGTGGGGAATTTTAAGACTTGTGTAGCATGTATATGAGCATGACCAATTTGTCACAGCGTATATATATATATATATATATATATATATATATATATAGCTACTATTGTTATAGCTTTAACTTATCACAACAATTGATTGTTACTGTGAAGTAATAGTGGCTTGAAAACTTAAGAAAAACATTTATCATTTTCAGGTCATTGCAGCATAACTTATTGAAGAAACTTGGCCCTGATACGTTTTACCAGTACCCAGACTTACGTAAATTGTAAGTATGTTTTTCTATTTCACTTGCTTTGATATCACTCTCAACTTCTGTCTCATCACTGTTGATTTATTAAATACTGTGAAGTCAAACCTCTACAAAGCACCGGCAGCCTCTCACGTAGACCTCTCTATTATGTGTTCTTTCCAGTCCAGGACCAGTCATGTAAAAGAGCTTTAAAACTCATATTTCCCAATGAATAACAATGTGGAGCATCTTTTCTTACGGCTTTATGTTTTACCTATCCTATTCTCTCTTGAAATTAAACAACAAACTATTAGGGGTATAGGGCAGATTTAACATATTAAAGCTATGGTCCATGAGAGCCGGTGGGTAGTTTATTGTCCCATATTGTCCTTACAGGTTCCATTTAAACAGGCAATACTAAAACTTATGTGTCAGCAGATATAACGGGTCCACTTTAAGATGACCATGATGTGACATGTAATCTTTTTTATCTGTATGTTATATATTTACTTGAGTGATTTGTTAAATGTGGAACAATTTTGTATTTAAATTTTCCTCTTTTAATATATATCCATGAATGGTACTTATTCTCTATTCCTTTATTATGCAGGGCATATTGTGTAGTTTGAAGAAAAATTTAATGCGCATTTTAATGACCATTAACAAAATGTTTCCCAATTAGCAATGCTCCCGCTCAGTTAATGACTTAGGATGACTCAGTTGTTTTTTCTCCTGGCCTTTGCAAAGTCTTATTTTAAATTCTTGTAATCTTTATTATTCTTCAGAGAGTGTCAGTAAGTACATTTCAGTGCATTTAGGGGACGCATGCTTACAGAAGGCAAAAGCTAAAATGTAATTTGTCCATGCGAGAAACTATAACCCAAATTCAGTTAAAAATAAATACTGTAAAAATATGTAAAAGCTGCAGTGTTACATAACAGAAACAAGGCTCCAGAATTCTCTAGCTACACAGTAACAATTGTGAGTCCCATACTGCAATTTGACGTATCATTTTATTAACCCTTTCATGTGCGATGGTTATTGGTATCTAAATGTTTAGGTAAGCTTTTACACTCTTCTTTCAACGGTGATTGGAACAGCTTCATAATTATGTTATTAGAATTAGCAGACAAATAAATAAAATAAGTTTTTTGTTATGTTTCCATTAAAGCAGTAAGCTATAGTTATAGAAAATTGCCACCTAGAAACACATTTCTGATGTCAATTTAAAGAGGAGAAAAGACCTGTAACAGTTGGGAGTGGAAAGTGTGCATAGAAACTGCATTTATGACATCAGAGATGCATTTATGATATATTTAACGGTGGGTACCTCCAGTTCTGTGGAACCTCTAAACACAATCCTTATGCAATATAAGAGGGAAGATACTCCATTTTAAAATGACAGCAGAACTGTTTCTATGTGCCATTTTGATCATTGTTTAATTCAGTTTTTGGGAGGAAGTAAAAAAAAGGAAGCTTTTTTAAAAAAAAACATTTTCTGGGAAATTATGGAACTAAAAGCGGTTTTAAAAGTTTGTTTTAATATTTTTCCAAAGTTTGTGTGTCAGTTGATTAACTGACAGACATCCTATTAGATGGCTGATTCTTGGCATGGACTGCATGTATGTATGATAAATGCGTCATGTGTTGCATTAATGCCTAGCCATACGTTTACACCGTTGGTCAAAAAGGTTATATATTTCAATTTTCAAGTCTGCCCTGCCACTACAGCTGTCATAATTGCCTGTCAGATTTCCAATTGACAGCTTTCCAGTGACAGCATTTAATGACAGGCAACACTATATCTTATACACTGAGATAAGACTGTACATAGGGCTATAATGCATCACTTAATGGAGACTTTATGAAAATATGGTAGCAAGTTATTAATAAAGCTTTTAAGACTGCTTATGGCTCTGCATTGTTTGTAGGAAACCTATCATCAGGAAGGTCATATTTATATGACAGGTTCCAATAGCCCCTGGCATGTTGATTCTAAAAATGCCTTTGTCACACATCTGAATAGTTCCAATGCTTTTTAATAGGTTTTTTAACCCCTTTGTGACGGATGGTCAGGGGAGGATAAAGACTGCCATGGGCCCTGGGCTGTATTAATATTATAGCCCCTACAATTCACTTCCTACATATGGTACTAAAATCAAGCTTCTTGGGGAATGAGAATGCATCCCTTCTGCCTGCTTTCAATCTGTGGTTTTAGGACCTTTGGAGGCCTTCAAACGCCCTGAAATGTCTCTTGTGTACATGTATATTTGATATATAACTACAAATATCAATGGGTGCATGTACTTTTGCAATTATGCAAGTCTTTCCTGCAGCTTTTTCTACATTCTGCCTTCAGAATGTAGTTCTGCCTGTTTGTGTAAGGAAAAGTTATCAATATACATTATTACATTATATACATTAAAAATTATTACAATATACCATATATACTCAAGTATAAGCCGACCCGAGTATGAGCCGAGACCCCTAATTTTAACACAAAAAATGGAAAAACATATTGACTCGAGAATAAGCCGAGGGTGGGAAATGCATTGGTCACAGCTTCCCCAGTATATAGCCAGCCCTCAGTGTTATATAGCCAGCCAGCCCCCAGTAGTATACAGCCTGCTAGCCCCCTGCAGTATACTGCCAGTTCCCTGTAGTATACAGCCAGCCCCCAGTTGTATACAGCCTTCCAGCCCCCAGTAATATACAGCCTGCCAGCCCCCATGTAGTATACAGCCAGTTCCCTGTAGTATACAGCCAGCCCTCAGTAGTATACAGCCTGCCATCCCCCTATAATATAAAGCCTAGCAGCCCTCTGTTTTATACAGCCTGCCAGCCCCCTGTAGTTTACAGCCAGCCCCCAGTATATAATATATAGCGGCCCGGGCAACTCCGCTTCCATCTTCATGTTCGGGGCAGGTCCATCTCCAAGTTGTGGTCCTGGCGCCGGCCTGATGAAATTTTCAGTATAAAAATGGCTTATACTCGAGTATATACGGTACTATCTGTATCAATTCCTCATGGGTTTCTAGATCTCTGCTTGCTGACCTTCTATAGAAAACTTCTATCCTTACTTCCACTGCATAGAAATCTGTCCATGGTAATGTGATGGACAGGCAGGTGCATGGTTCTTTATTATCACAGAGAGTAATCAGAGCTGTGTGATAATAATGGTTTGTGCACATGCTTGTCCATTACATCACCATGGACAGATTATATCCCCTTGAAATAAAGATAGAAGCTTTTTATGGAATGACAGCAAGCATAGATATAGAAAACCGAGAGTAATTGATACAAAAAGTATATTGGAAAATTGGGTAACTTTTCCTTACACATACCATATCAAATATTTGCTGAAAGTGGATGCAACACCCCCCACCAGGGCCTAGCCTTTTATTGGTGGCCGGGGCCCTGAATACTGGAGTGGCTGGCTAGTGCGGCCTAGGGCGTGCTGATGTCATGGTGCTAGGTATTGGGACTGAAGGGCTGACCTACAGCCTGAAAGGTCTCCAGCAGGTGGAGTGTGCAAGAAATAAGGAGGGAGAGGCTGATGTACTGGTTTCTCCCTGGGGCAACCCCTGAGTCTCTGTAGAATGAGCCTTTGGGTAATGGATGGGGAAGCCCATGTTGGTAAGCAGCCGTCTCTAGGGATCAGATGGAGGTAATGTTGTGCAAATCAACTTACAGTTCTTTATTGAACAACAGGCAATGGCCAAAACAAGATTAACAGCAGATTCTGATTGCTGGGGTGGTCATGGAGAGTGGCCGCAGTAAAGGTGCACACAGACTGATAGTAGATGCAGGCTGGGCCGGTTCAGGTGGAACTGCGTCCAAGTGGTGGAAGCTGCAGCTCTGGGCTTGAGTCTCCAGATTCGCCCTAGGTGCCAGGCAGTAGGCCTGAGGCACTGAAAGTTCCTGGGATTGATATATGTGGCAGCACTGGCATGTGCTGCTCACTATGTCTCTTTCTGACTAACTGAACAGACCATGTGCTCTCAGCCAGCAGGGGTTTTTATACTCCCCCTGGTCAGGTGGTAGCACCTCTCCAATCATACTCCAGCTGACATAAAAGCCACATCATTGGATGATTACACACACCAGTTAACTGTTGCCCTTCCAGGCAGTATCTATAGCTGCAATTACCAATGCCCAGGTTCTAGAACTTTCCTAGAGGGTTTGCGACTCCCCCTAACAGCTCCTGACCTGGAGAGGGCGCTATTCGCAATTACCAGCCTGCCTATGCGTTGCCAGGGGTGTTGCATGGACAACCCCTGTAACCTTTCCAGGAAAAAAAAGCTTCCAAATACATAAACATACATAAATATAGTGAACAGTATGTAGGGCAGTTTAATTCTGGTAGATTTAGCTAAATAAATCTTTTTTCTCATAATGGTTTCCTGAAAAAAATGAAAAGCAACGCTCCTCTAAATCCAAAACCTCTCAGTATTTTACAAGTTCACTGACATAGAAGTATACTTCAGTTTCTTGATGTTATCTTTGCACTGGTAATGATTGATTCTTTTTTTTTACACTCTCTTTGCTTCAAGCTTTGACAACAATGGTCTGTAAATAACTCTCTGTACACCTTTGTCAATCAATAAGAACTATTACAGCTTACACATCTTCATTACCACCCACTCCACCTCCTCTGCCTATAAGAAATTGAAGCAGTTACAGTTATACAAAGTGGGTGCATGTTAACATGTTTAAAAGCTAATGGCATTTATTTCAAGGCAAGTTTTAGAGGGTAGATGTGCCATGCTCAACTGAAAGTGAATTTGTGTTGGATTGTGGCCAATATTCTGTGGTGTACTTAGGCGATAGGCACAATTGATTAATGTTGCATCACAAATGGTGCAAATACACAGCAGCTCTTAACAGCATCATATCCAACTCCTGGATAAGACTGCAGCTATGGATGTGACTGGAGTATCACATATGATGTGAGCAGTGCAATTGAAAACATATTACTACACATATAAGCTGCCTTAAAAATGATAACGGCAGATTGATACTCCAGTCACAGCAAGAGCATTGTAACTGAGAACATATTGGGGCAGATTTATAAAAAGCGTCCTAAGGTTAGACAGGGCAGAGTTAGACTAGACAGTCTTATTCTGCACCAGATTCATATAAGTGTCTAATGCTGGATGATAAATCTGTCCTAGTATAAGGCTGTCTAGTCATACTTTGTACCTCTTATTAGTTGGCTTACTTTCCGCCTCTATTCTATTGTATTCTCATCTCTGATGCCAGTAAAGTGATAAAACTTTCCAAGGTACTGAAAAAAGATTGTACTCGCTTCTCCCTACTCAGTAGTCCATGCGCATTATAAAAGTGAGTTTGTCCAGAAACATTTCAAAGGCGGGTGCAGAGGGCTGAGCCAGGTCTTGAGGAGTCTTTGCGACCTGCTGCTGCCACTGCTGTCAGCAATCGCAGAAACTTTTGGTGCCACGCTGAGTTTCTGTATCCACGAACCCACAGATTTCCCACAGTGGGTCTCCAGGGATATAATTTGTTAGATGTTTGGTAGTAAAGGCCATAATTAAGTTCCAGAAGGGTTGGATGACCGGACAATCCCACAAGAAGTGATAAAGGCCGCCACCATGGCACCGCCAGAATGGGGTTGTTTCATATATGCCTATGTGAAACCCTCTAACAGTCGTGATGTAGGAGCAGGGCCACAGCTGGAGGCACATCTCCTGGAAGCATGACAAAGGCACAGACCTGTATACATTAGGGAGCTGCAATGGGGTGATATAAGATTCTCCTGTTGCCACTTAGTCAGGGAGGCTAATGAAGTAGCATAGTCTGGTGGAAGGAGCATATAATTTTGTGAGATTTATTTGTAAGGGGCATTAGCCCTACTCAACTAGGCACGACAGATGAGCAAAGCCGACAGCATTCTCTCAGTGGTTTGCCACTTGAAAGGGAAATTTACTGTCCAAATGAGTCTCGCCAAACCTCTTAGCAAAAGCACATCCATTTTGTCTAGATTTAAGGAATACCCAGACAGTCTCCACACCCTCAGTATGTCCTCCAATAGGGATTGCAAGCATGTTTTGGGATCAGAGACCGCAAGCAATAGGTCATCCGCACATTGTCCCTGAAGCTAGGCGTGGGATGTAGGTGGTAAAGCAGGGGGTCTAATGATAAGAGGGGAGAGATTGGGCATCTCTGTCTTGTCCCCCTAAAAATATCTATCTGCGGGGTGTTTTGCCCGTTGACCGTGATCCCAGTGTGGGAGCCTGTGTTTAAGAGGTCAACTAAGTTAAAAGAATTTTTTTAAATCAGCAACACATAGGTTATTGGAACCGGTCATGAGTTAAAAATGACATTTCTGTTGACAGGTTTACTTTAATTTCTTACACACTACTTCTGCATTTTACCCTTGTTATTGTTAACGACATGGTGGTACAGGCAGTTCCCAGGACAAGATAGGGTCTGTAGGTTTGTTCTTAAGTTGAGTTTGTATATAAGTCGGAACCGTATACTTTATTATTGTAACCCTAGTCAAAATTTTTTTGGTCTCTGTGACAATTGGATTTTAAAAATGTTGGATTCTCATAAGAATCAGGATTAACACTAAAGCTTCATTACAGACGCCATTAATAACTGTTATAGCTGATTATTTAAGCCTAGGACTAAAGTACAGTAAATTACCAAAATCCAGAGGTCCGTTTGCAACTAGGGGTCATCTGTAAGTCAGGTGTTCTTAAGTAGGGGACCGCCTGTATATGTTTATTCCATAGTTTTTTACTGCATTGATTTTAAGGAGCATATACTTTTACTTTTACTGTATAGAATACAAATATACAAAATTAGGTTTTACTCAAATTTTCATAATACACTCCTACCCATTGCACAGCAAATTCAATTTAAAATACTAACCATGACTACAAAGTCATCCACAACCTGTCCCCTCCATATATCTCTGAATTCATCAGTCAATACCGTCCCACGCGTAATCTCCGTTCCTCACTGGACCTCTAGCTTCACTCTATTACTGTCCTCTCTTCTCACAACCGCATCCAGGACTTCTCATGAGCATCTCCCATACTCTGGAACTCTCTACCAAAATGTGTCAGACTGGCCCCAACTTTCCAGACCTTCAAATGTAACCTGAAAACCCACCTGTTCAGGTTCATTAACTGCACTGCTCTGCTCCTTCAGCTCATGTCTCCACCCCCCCCCCCCCCATATAGATTGTGAGACCTCAAGGGCAGGGCCCTCCTCCTACTTGTCTCCTGATCACAGAACTCTTGTATTTTGTACTTGCATTTCTTTTTGTCATAATGTTCTGATTGTACAGCACCACTTTCAGCACATTTTTTATATGGTTTGTGTAAGGAAAAGTTATACAATTTTCCAATATACTTTCTCTATCAATTCCTCAAAGTTTTCTAGATCTCTGCTTGTTTTCATTCTATAGGAAGCTTCTTTGTTTACTTCCACTGGATAAAAATCTGTCAGGAAAAGGTATTCTCCAGCGAATTAATTAAAAACATAAGAGTTTTATTCCATAATTGATTTAAAAAACATGATAGTGTAGACAATGTCAGAAAATAGTTGACGCGTTTTGGACAGGACACCGCACTTAGTCGTAACCAGTCGAAAAAATCAGTCCATGTGATGAACATGTATGTGCACAAACCGTTATTATCAGAGATCAATAGGAGTTGTGTGATATTAATGGCTCTTGCACCTGCATGTCCATCACATCACATGGACAGAATTCTATCCACTGGAAGTAAAAATAGAAGCTTTTATAGCAGGACAGTAAGCAGAGACCTAGAAAATCATGAGGAATTGATACAGGAAGTATATTGGAAAATTGTATAATTCTTCCTTTCACAAATCATATCAAATATTTGCTGAAAGTGGACAACCCCTTTAATGGTCCTGTATAAATAAATAATAATAACTAGTTGCACAAAATTCTAAAGTCCCCACACGGAATGTTGAGACATAAAAACACCTAATAACCCAAAACTGTACGTAGGTCAGTACACTTATCCTCATACCAACCGTACAAAGAAAAACACAAATGAACATTGTCAGAATTGTTTGGGTTTTTTTTGTCAATTCAGTTATGTCCCGAAGGAGTAAAGAAAATAAATATAGAGAATAAATAATATGTGACCCTGTAAAAATTGTTTGTGGAACATATTGGCGCAGATTTACTTACCCGGTCCCGTCGTGATCCTGTGGTGCTTTGTCCGACGTGGATTCGGGTCCAGTGCAATTCAATGCGCGGAGGTCCGCCGGAGTTCACCTGCTTCTTCCTGGTGCATGTGAGTGCTTGATCTTGCAACACAAAACCTTTTTTAAATTCTGAGGATTGTCCGAATCCGTCGGGTTGTCCTGGTCACGCCCGGCCCCCCCCCCCCCCCCCCCCCATTTCTGTCACGTGCAAGCCGGCGCCAATGCGCCAAAATCCGACCGTGTGTGCCAAAATCCCAGGGCAATTCGGCACAAAATGGAAATATTCGGGAAGCCCAACGAAAGTGCGGCGTTTGGACCCTTAGTAAATGAGCCCCATTGTTTAGGATTTTTTGCTTATCTTTAAAAATGTTTCTGTCCCCATCTATATTTATTAAAATAACAATATCCTACAGTTTGTACTTTGAAGGACAGAAGTAATACATTTCAATATCTTATTTTAATAAGTACAAGGGAAATTGGTAAAACATCCTATTTAAAAATTCAGATTGTCCTGGAAAAAAGAAGCCAGACTGACAAAAACATAAAACTTACTCTCTCAGCATGCAGAATTGTACCCAAAAATGTGCAAGAAATACATAGGTGTCATAAACTGTATTAAGGTATGTAGTATAATATGTATAGATCATTTAATATGTATGATATGTTTTGCTGGTTTATAAATACTTCACACTATGTAAGAAATCGTTGTATAATCTGTAGCACCATCTAGTGTTCTGCAACATATGAACAGCTGCTATATTTTATAACAGCATGTCCTCTTTTAATAGGTATCTTCAGCATAACAGGATTAAAACCATATCAGTGAATGCATTCAGAGGACTCCACAACTTAACAAAGCTGTATGTATCTGACTTATATTAGTGATGTATAGAAACATTTCTTACCCAGTCATTGTAAATTGATGGTTTTTCTGTTTTTTTAGATACTTAAGTCACAATTTAATAACAACACTTAAGCCCGGAGTATTCCAAGACCTTCATACCCTGGAATGGTTGTAAGTTCTTTTACTTTCATGTCAAAATCTTACTTTTTCCAGATGTTCAGACGCTTTGGAAACATTTGAATGTTTTTCTAATACAGACCACTGCCGTGGTCTGTTCTTACCTGTAGACCAGGTAACAGCAGGGATGTATTTATACAGGCAATCTATAATCCTTTATGTAAATAAGTCATGTTTCACCTTTGATATTTTTTCCCACCTAATTAACATGACCTTTCCTGTGCCTCCATGCCTATGTACCTCTTCATATGTTAATACGATGACCCCCTATTTCTTACTACTAAACTGTATTACTGCCCAAGCTACGAAGGATTTTCAGCTCATCTTCCCATTGAATTTATTGCCAGGTGTGAAGGGAAACGGCACGGGCCACCTTGCTGCTCAGGCATAAAGTATTCCATGGAAAGATATATATGTTTGTCATGATTAAGGGCATGACATTCCGCCAGAAACGCGTTGACACTTTTGAATTGTCTAATGGTGTACTGTTGAATAAAGATGTGTGAAACTGGATTCTAAGGCTGGACCGTGACCTTTTTCCACGGATTACTGCCCAAGCTCCCTTCCCTATATCTTTCTGTCCAAAAAAAAATGTTTATGTCCCCACTTATGTAGACCTCTTCTCTACATGTCCTCACTTCTTTGCATCATGATACTTCAGCAACCTCCCTTCTATATGCTAAACCCCAACTCCTACAGTTTATGACACATGTTAGTCTGTGTAGAAGGTATGGTCAGGGAGCCAACATTTTTAATAATGAAAAAAAATATATATATATTTTCTACTACATTGGATGCCGACCCAACAATTCGATACACTACGCTGAGGACCTCCAATATTAGTAGCAAATATGATCCACATATAACCAAACATTTAGTTGATGCAACTAAGACTAATCTATTGACAGTCAATGGATTTGATGCCCATTATCACTTATTGGTGTTATTTTTATGCTATGCATGCCAATGTTTTCCAAATGTATAGCACCATGGAATTAATGCTGCTCCATAAATAAGTAATAGTAATAACGTGATCTTCTGGAAATTTTAGAACTTTGAATTGTAGTGTAAATCTACTTTATATTATTGATATCTTTATTGTCAGATTGAATGTACTATATGTCATTTTACAACAGAGTCATTGAAAACAACAAAATAAGTCGGATCTCTCCTCAAATATTCCAAGGATTAAATTCACTCATACTGTTGTAAGTGACACCTTTATATACTTTGATGTTAAAAATTGTCAAAATTTTTGTCACCATGCCACACATGCAGGAAAAAAGTAGACAATTTAGTTACTATTAGGTTTTTTACAAATGAAAAAATATTTGTGTGCTTTCCCTTTGACCTAATACAAATAGCAAAAGTCATTAATTGAGGAAGAGATGCTAAGGGATATATAAATGGGGGAACTTATCACCACGTTGTCTAATCTTCTTGTGCTACTTTTTAGCTCTGTTGTGGCTCAGTTAAGACATGGGGCACATTTACTAAGAGTGGTGCGAACTGAACTTAATCCGGTTTGTCTGTGTAAAGTGCAGGGTGCACAATATTCATGAAGAACGGGCACCAGAATTCATGAATCAGGTGCCCCATGCACTGCCCCGAAGGAGTTTACCAACTTTTTTGTAGCGCATCTTTAACATAGGGAGTGCGACAGACGAAACGCCCCCTAATGTGTGTCGCATGATCCCGAGTACAGCTGCGCCACAAAAGGGTCGCAGGCGACCCAATTGTGGTGCAGATACTTCATAAATACCTGTGCAAGCAGTTTGCACCTAAAAGAACGTGACGTAAAAAGTCTGCCACAAAACTGGGGCAAAGTTCTTAGTAAATGTGCCCCAATGTGTTAATAAATCAGCATCCATCTTTCTATCCCACACTGGCTGAAAGTTCAAGACTAGTCAAAAATTGACAGGTTCCCATCAACCTAATGAAAGGTTTCAATAGCTTAAAAATCATATATATTTAAAAACAATATATTTTTCTCAAAATTTTTTTGAGTGCAATAAAACTTTTCCAAACACAGCAGCCACTAAAGGATTAGCCCTAAAAAGGGCTACGATGGCATTTATTAGCTGAACCTACCACTGGATCTACCTTAATAAATAGATCCAAGATGGTAGGGTTTTTTTAAAGATTTTTGGGAGAAAAAAAGGTGTGGTTTATGGCTGTTGTAAGCTATAGGAACATTTAAGTTAAAAAACTGATGACAGGTTGTTGTTGTAATATAAATATACCAGTGTCTTTAACAAAGGGTTTGCACTATGATTATAATTTTCATATTATGAAAGTAGAAACAGAGATGGTCAGAGCATAAAGTAATCATAAACCACAAAAAGGAACATTTTGTTTTTTTAACTTGGGTGATTTTATGAGTAGCAATTAGCCAAGATTCAAGATAAAAAAAAAAATCAATGTTTGTTCTCTTATGTAATTGTATGTGTTAGAAGAAATTTTGTCAACAGTTTCTTGGTGGGTTGGGATCAAAGGTGAATTGTGAGCTTTCTTTGCTTATAAAACATTATATTGTTGATAAAACATTGAAAAGAATTATGATACGCTGTGGACATTTCTGCAAATAATGTTTAGTAATATAACCATTATGAAGCATTTTTTATAAATCCTACTAATAAATTGACAAGTGGGTCTCACTTTTCCTTTTTTCAAAGTTGTATACCTTACATAGTTTGTCAACACTGACTGGACAAGGTCAGACACACAATCAAATGGTAACCTCCAGCTTTCAATTAATTCATAGATTAACAGTAAATAAATAATAAAGAAATTACACAAAAAGTTTTATGAAATTATGCTTTAGTACACTGGAAAGTACAATGTTTACAGAAACATTTGTGCCATTAGAACATATTATATACATCCTAGTACCCAAAAACTTACCTCCTTACTCTTTCGCAGTTTCATGATTTTTTCCACTGACAACGGGTCAGTGAAAATACAAGCCAATGTGAAAACACCAATATAAACCAATGGCTTTGTGAAGAACCCGTGGAAATCACTGAACCATAGACGTCAATGTGAAAGAGCCCTAAAGTGCAGTAAAACAGTAATGTCATGTTTTACACCAATTTAAAACGATATGAGATATAAATAATAATAATATATATATTAAAGAAATAAATAGTTGTAAGGGTTAGAATTAAAATTAAAGTATTTAAATAGCTTGTCTACTTTCAGAAAATCAATATAGCATGTGTAATCAGGGCCAGCTCCAGGTTTAAGTAGGCCCCTTATTGGGCCCCTTTTCAGTAAACTCAGGTCCCATCGACACACTTCCTCGCCCTAGTAGCCACACTGTCCCTTTCACAGTAGCCACACTGCCCCCCCAGTACCCATGCTGTCCTCATCCCCTCTCCCGTTAGCCACACTGTCCCCACTACTCTGGGGGAAAAACATTTACTCACCTTTCCTTGCTCCCCCTTCTTTCTGCAGCAGGAGGGCTGATAACAAGAGGAGCCAGAAGGTGATCATTAGTACCACTGTCTTAAAACGACGCTGGTTTAATTGATCCAGGGGGGGCAAATAAAATATTTCCTACCAAAGTGGGCCCCTTTAGCATCCTTGGGTTAGACTTGTCCAGGTAAACCTGCGTGTAATGAAAAGCTATACAATTTTCTAATATATCCTCTGTATTAATTCCTCCCAGTTTACTAGATCTGTTTGAAAAGATTTATCAGAAAACTTCTTTCATTGTTGCCAGTGCATAGAAACCTGTCCATGTCATAAGATGTCACACAGGCGCACGGCTCATTACATTTACAACACAGTAATCAGAGTTATGAGCTCTGCACCCGTGATACATCACATGACTGTGGACCATTTTATATCCACAGGAAATAAGCAATGAAGCAATAAGCAAGTAGAGATCTAGAAAAACTGATTGATACAGAAGATTGACATAGAAAGTATATAGGAAAAGCGTATAACTTTACTTTACAAAAACTATATCAATTATTTGCAGAAAGTGGACACCCCCTTTAAAGACACATAAATGACTTGAGGAAATGGTTGGTCGAAGAACTTGTGTTCCATCTTTTGCTTGGCCAAGTATCTATTTTACATTCATTAAAAAAGCAGGGAACATTGAATGGTTTACTTTGTTTTCCAGGGTCATGTTGAATAATTTCTTGGGTCGATTGCCAGACAAACCTCTTTGTCAGTACATGCCAAAACTTAACTGGTTGTAAGTATATTTTATGGATGGTAAAAAGGAAACTATTCCACAAATCATAACCACTGACATCCACTGTCACGACTATTGACAGCTAGTGGCATAAAAGATATGGTTATGTAATTTATTTGGGTGCTGACTTAAACGATTACTTATACAATGGGGTCATTTATCTTTAGCCAGGCCATATGTGCACGTCTTTTTTTTTTGCTATTCCTAGGCTTTAGACTTGTTTTACTTATCTTAGAGCAGTGGTGGCGAACCTATGGCACTGGTGCCAGAGGTAGCACTCTGAGCCCTCTGTGTGGGCACCCAGGGCATCACCCCAGCATGAAGTTCACCAGACAGGACTCAAAGAATCTTCCTACAGAATTGTCCTACAATAAGAGGCGAATTTGCCCTCCTCCTTTCAACTGCGTTGGTGTGTTTAGGAGGCTGAATGAGTGAAAGTTGTCAAAGAAAAAGGAGAAATAAATTACTGCTTAAGTTGCTTTGCTGGCACTTTGCAATAAATAAGTGGCTTTTGGTTGAAGTTTGGGCACTCGGGCTCTAAAAGGTTCGCCATCACTGTCTTAGAGGATGATATATCAGGCATGTGTGTCTGTTGGATCCTTGCACCTTTCTTTTTTCAAAAGTCTTAAAGGGGTACTCTCATCTGGACATTCACATTCAGTTTCATTAATCTGCCATATATAAACATTTATTCAATTGGATGTTATTAAAAAAACTGACCTGTGTGAAGATAATTTCTCATAAATGTGGTCCCTTAGAAAGAAGACTGTGGTAATGAACAAGATGCTTTTATTGTAATGTCACGATATTTTGTGCCTACAGCACACACTGTACTGTATCCTATATGTGTTATTTGAAAAAATAAAAAACAGAATTACAAAAAAAAGAAGAAACAAGACTGTCCTTGGATACGGCCACCTCTCCTAGAGTGATTGCACAAAAAAACAAAAGGTTTTTGTATATGAAATATCCGGGAGTTACTGCATATTCTACAGCCGTCCTGTGGTAATGATTGCTGAATCCAGGTGGTCGGGCAGGACTCAACAGCGCATGTCTGGCCACCGCTGCAAAAAATGTGAGGTGATCGTATCCAAGGAAGCGATCTCGTTTTTAAGGGACAACATGCCAACATTTATGAGAAATTATCTTTAAACAGGTACAAATTTTTAATTGAAGAAGCATCCAATTTGAAGAAATGTTTACATATGGAAAATGGAATAAATTCAATGTGAATGCCCAGATGGGAATACCCCTTTAAATTAATCTGTAACCCTCTTCAGGACTGGAGTTTATTTGCTGCACCATTTTACTGCAATTTGGGCCTTTCTCATACCTACACATCCGGTTTATAAATATATCAGATGCATCACTGAAAAATTCTTGTCTGTCTTTGCTAGGCAAGTAGAAGTCACAAATTTATCACAAATATGCAAATGCACCAGAAAAAAGTCACAATTATAAGAGTAAAAAAAGAAAAAAGCCTAGGATAAATGACTCCCAATGATTTATATTATTCCAAAGCTTTATTGCCCCACAGTCTAAAGCTATTAAACTATGCCTTTGGCCTGTGGAACACCGGCAGATTTTGTCAGACCCTCATTTTTTATTAAAATCCCTAGCACCGTGTAGGGCCCTGATTGGCTAACAAAGGATATCTTTTTATTCCATGAAAAGGTAGGTGCCCTAATATTTTTTTCTGGTTAGGCTGTAGGTTGAGTATAGTGTATGTATGCTGCAATGTTTTATTTTACCTTCTGGTAATAGTTTCCCGTTTAAATGTGATAGAATCTGTCCACTTAGTATAGCCTGCTCCTTCTCTTAGGTTTTCCTTCTCTTACATTGCTAGGTTCGGATGAGTCTACTTTCCTGTTCTCTTTATACAGATCCAGTGCCTGACTATGTCCCTTCTAACAGAGAGCACTCTCCTGGACTTTATCTGCACTCATTTTGTCAATGTTGTCTATGCACATACTGCCATGTGATGAGAGTGATTCATGACAGGGGGATGGACAACTTCTAAGTGTCAGATGATTTGTGCGCTGGGAGTGCACCCGCAGAATCATGGGTGCTAAAGGGCAGCCTATGTGATGTGATGTGTACTGGCAGATGTCATTTTCCCCACCCCTGCATTTTGAAAATGAAAACTTTTCTGAGGAGCTAAGAGAGGAGGCTGCTGTGGGCCAAATAGGTAGGAAATAGGTAGAGGAGTGCAATCCCCTCCCTGTGGGACAGGAAAGGGTTGTCTAGGGCACTTACCCTTTAAACTCACCAGATGGTGTGCTCATTATTGCCTGGTGCATGCAATGGATTACAAAAGCCATTGTATGTACACCTACGATTTACCGATTTTGTTTTTGGTTACCCTCATTTGTGGGGTCGATGGAATGAGAAAGGGGAGCCTAAGAAGTGATGTAACTGAAGGAATCAGGGACCCCTATTCATATGTTAATGTAACATGACACTTTATATGAAATAGTTTAATCAAATACATATGCTTATAACACTCATTTTCTGATTTTTTTGATGTGTGTTGTTTGTCTTATCCAGTTTATTATAATTTATCTCACAGAGATTTTGAAGGCAATTATATTCCCTCTTTAAAGAATACAACATTCAGTTCATGTGCTACATTAACTGTTCTGTAAGTATTTGTTTTGGCTTTACATTAAGACATGGATTAAATAATTAAACAGAATGTATAAATGCATACAGTGTCATAAAATATAGTCAAATTCGTTTTCACTTAAGTTTTATTAGTATTTCCATGCAAACTTTTCAATACTGATACATTTATCTACAGGGAAGAGACAACAATTGCATGATATGTTGTATAAATTATATTTTAAGAAACTCATCTCCACCTCTCATCCACATGTGTCATCCTAGGGAATTATATTCTATTCCAGTTATATAAAGAAAGTCATAATATACAGTATGTCCCAAAACAGTGCTGTGGGCAGTGGTAAGATCCTTTGATTTTAAAAATATCAAGAGGCATTTAAAAAAGGGTGGACTATTGCTTTAATTTTTCTCATCAAGGAATTTGATAAATAAAAGAACCTAATTTATCCATAAATGTCTTCATTATGGATTCTTTAGGGAATCCCGCTTCCCTACTTTCCAGGTGAATGTACTTCTCTACTAGGAATTGAAGTCAGCATTAAAAATACATCTAAATAATTATTTTGGTAAATGAAGAGCAATGTCGAAGCAAAATTGGCAAGCAAGATAGTTGAATTGTGTAGGAGACACAAGTGTACAAATAAGGCATAAAACTGACTTGAAAGAAAAGTGGACTAATTTACCTACCCAGCTAGTCAACGTGCAGTTACATTCAGTCCAGCAGAAGACAATTGGAGCAGATATGATGGCTAAGCTTCCTATGTTTGTCATGTTGCTCCCTCGGTAAGCCCATAGTAACCCTGTCAAAATATTAACCTCTGTCATTACCCATATCATAATTCTTTAATTTATTCTGATACTAAAATGAACTGTCTACAAGGAGATATCATTCTGTTTTGAAAAAAATTGCTGGCACGTCAAAGTATATAGCAGTTAATGCTCTATTTTCCATACAAAGCACATAATCAGCACATACTAGGCTGAAATCCTATTATTTTACATAATGAAGGCTAAGATTTTAGCAATGGATTTGCCTTCTTAGATAATCCTTCAATATGTAAGGGCTCTGCATAAACTGTATTTTGCATACATTTTATATTTAGGAACTAAGTATATTTATCCCATTAGATGACTGTCAGTCCACTTCTTCTTTTTCCTATTTAACAGATGAAGCTGTAACCTCAAATGTAAAGCATAGATTCATTTATTCTTGTTGGTTTTCACACAACAGACATTGCATAAGAAATGTGCGATCAAGGGTGGGGACAAGACCACTACAAGACTATAAGAACCTTTCCCCCTTCCCTATACTATGCCACATTGAAAAGTATATGTAATATAATATGGAATTGTTTTCTCTTAAAGGGGCATTCCGATTTCAGCACATAAATTTTATCGTTTGAATAATGAATAGTTATACAATTTTCCAATATACTTTCTGTTTCAATTCCTGATGGTTTCCTAGATCTCTGCTTGCTGTCCTTCTATAGAAATCTTCACAGTTTATTTCCAGTGGATAGAAATCTGACCATGATCACACATAACGCGGCTCGTTATAACACACATCATTACTCATTACTCGGTTATACTAACGAGCCGCGCACCTGTGTGACCATGGTCATATTTTTGTCCACTGGAAATAAACAATGAAGCTTTCTATAGAAGGACAGCAAGCAGAGATCTAGAAAACCATTAGGAATCGATACAGAAACTATATTGGGAAATTGTATGATTTTTCATCATACAAACATTAATTTGCTGCAATGGGAACACCCATTTAAATTTCTCCCTCATCACACCCTTCCCTTTACTTCCTTTGTTGAACATGATGGCCATTTTTAAACCCTATTAACTATGAAACTACTGTATATATATAGTAAGTAACATGCCACAAAAGTAACAGTAGTTCTAGGATAGCAATGTGAGTCACTGTAACACATTTCTATCTTGAACAGTCCTGTTCTTGGGCTTTATTTGTTGGCTAAATCATTGGTTCCACCTTCAGGAATACACCGATTGGGATTTTTCCCAATTTCACTGTATTTGGAATGCTTTTATTTACAGCTTTCCATTACACTGTACAGAAAATTAAATGGTGGCACTAGAAATTACAATTTGTACCTATGATAAATAGCTTTCATTTATCTCTGTAAATGAAGGGGGGGTAGTGGCGTAACTAGGAAAGGCAGGGCCCCATAGCGGATATCTGAACGGGGTCCCACTTACCCCTTAAGAAATATACATACAGTATATACACTCCATATGTACACACATACATACACTACCATATACATAGACATTCAGAATATACACATCACATATGCAAACACATTTAGAGCATATACACATCACAAATACATACATACAGCATATTCGCACCAAATACCACAGTTGTCGGGGCCCCCTGACACTGTGGGCCCCATAGCAGCTGCTATGGCTGCTACCCCTGTAGTTACGCCCCTGGGGGGAGTTATGTCTTTTATGAGATGAGGAGTAAAAACTGTAATTGCAAAAAAAAGGAGGAGTTTTGCTGTGTTAAAGGGGTATTCCAATTTCAGTAAATAAATGTTATTGTTTGTATAATGAAAAGTTATACAGTTTTGCCAATATACTTTCTGAATTAATTCCTCATGGTTTTCTAGATCCCTGCTTGCTATAGAAAGCTTAATTGTTTACTTCCAGCGGACAGAAATGTGATCATGGTCACACAGGTGCATGGCTTGTTATATCACACAGCTCTGACTACTGTCTGTGATACTAACCTGTGTAAACATAGAAGTAAATATAGAAGCTTTCTATAGAATTACAGCAAGCAGAGATCTAACTGCTGAGGAAAACTATAACTATGAGGAATAGATACAGAAAGTATATTGAAGAAATTTATAATTGTTCATCTTGCAAACAATAACATTCATTTGCCGAAATGAGAATACTCTTTTAAGGAGGTAAATAAGGACCAAAATTGACATCTGCTGTTCCACAGAATAAATGAAGATATCAACATTCCACATTTTAACTTAATGATTCACTTACTTAGAATGGGCTGCATGAATTTTCCTTATTGTTGAATCTCACTGCACTTACAAGTAGATTATTTTCTAAATAGAAATATCGAAGCATTGAATTTTCAGGTTAATAATGTCAGACTGTTTTTTTTAATATAACTGTAGTTAGAGATTGTTTGAATTATAATCCTTTGTTTTGTAGAGTTTTGCGAAAGAATAGAATCCTGACAATAGGTGATAACACCTTTTCATCACTCTCTAGACTGGATGAGCTGTAAGTATTGCTTGCCTACATTGCCCACTAGCAGGACCGGCGCCAGCACTGGGCATACCTGGGCAAGTGCCAGGGCCCAGAGCTGCTGTGGCGGACCCATATAAGGCTGTACATAAGAAATCAACAGTGGGTGAGGGGGCTGTATCTAATAAATCCACAGTGGGTTAGGAGGCTGTATCTAATGAATCCATAGGGGTGAGGGGGGCTTTTTTTTAATAAAATAACCATGAGGGGGCTGATTGGTTAACTAGGGAATATTTTAGGGAACAGGAGACTGATTTAGTTTCTGAATTTTTAATGTTGCCACGTCAGTTCACTGCAAAGGGGCCAACTGAGGCTCTGTCATCCAGGGGCCTTCTGAAACCTGGAGCAGACCCTGTCCACTAGCGTGACAAAAAGAGATCTAAGGGAAAGTGTACCATGCAGAGACCTGTTTATGTGACTTTTTGTTGTTATGGAAAGATTCTCTTCTATTCACAAAACCCTCCTTTTGAGAAACCCTTTTGAGAAACTGATTTATACAAGTTCTAAAATACATAAGTAAAGGGGGAGGGGTGAGGCAATATATTTTTTATTTGTATTTTTAATATTTGTTACTATTTTAATTCATGTTTTTTATGCCAAACTTGAAAGTTTGAACCTGGTATAACTTTATTAATACATTGCATAAGATTGTATTGCCCATTGTATTACATTTCGTATTGTGCAATGCTATACCTGTCAGTTTCACACTGACAGCCAGTCAGTTAGACTAGTACCTAATGGACTTCCATAGGTGGATGACCCAGATAACCCTCATCAACTATGTTGTGGAGGTGCGGTGGGCAAAATGACTGGATCAGTGTGCTGCTGACAACATGAAGGATCTCCATGTAAATATATTTATCATTAAACTTTAAAGAGGACCTGTCACCCAAAAATGACCCCTACAAAATGTGCCCCCCCACACTCCACACCCCAGCCCCTTTCTCCCCAGACAGTTTTTTAAAAAGATTATTTGTGCTAAATTGCTTTAAAGCGATACAACCTCTTACTAAATAAGAGGTCGGATTCTCCTATCTTGTGCCCAGGCAGTCGGCCTTATTCATTAGGGGGCCGGCCGACACACCCCCTCCACGCCCCCTCCACGCCCCCTATCTGCGGAGACCTGTAGGAGAAGCCGGCAGGATCGCATGTATTGTGTAATCACTGCCGGCTGTGGCCGCAAACTTTCTCCTATACATTGCCAGGGCGGCCGCGCCAGGCCTATTTACAGCGCCGCATCTGGGGAGAAAGGGGCTGGGGTGAGGAGTATGGGGGGGCACATTTTGTGGGGGTCATTTTAAATACCACATGGTGGTTAATGCACTGCTGGCCAGATGAATGATTTTTGCTCACTCCTTATTCTCCTCATTTGATACAATAAAATTTTAATCCATCAAAACATTAAAATCCATGATCTGGGTCACTCTATGCACCATATGAACATATGCAAGTGTAACTTCCCAAGTGAAAAAAGATGGGACTACTGATGTAATTCAGAAGTTTACGTAAGTGAAACTATAATGAGTTTTGGATTTGTAGAGATGCATTTCTCAAGGAATACAATTAATACATAAATAACATGAAAGCTCCGTTCATCAGTGAGAAACAATGTGACTACAACAACCCTGAGTAGGCAAAATATGGAGGAATCCACTATCTTTAAAACCTTCAAGCTTTGATTATGCAAAAGAGGATTCTTTATACAACATGTCCAATACACTAAGGCCCTATACTAAATAAAAGTTGCAATTTATATAGTAAACCAACACATTTCGAGCAGTTCGCTCTTTGTCAAGCAGCCTGAGTAGGTATCTTTTGGTGTTTGGATATAAATATATCAGTCTCCATTATTTGTAAGAAGGGGTACCTTGATGGACATTGGAATGTTACTCTTGGAGATATTCATATGATGCACCAATATTCTGGATCATGAATACTTTTATCCTGGACAATGATGGTCCTCTTTTGTGATGAAAGTGGACTTCAGCAACACAACGATATAAACACACTGAAGTGTTGTGCCTATCTCAAGAACAATGCCCAAAAGTGAGTTCTCTGATTCCTCGGCTGCCCCTCGGGCTCTGCCGCATACATCAAGAGGCTGGCCGTGCTCCCCTTCACACCTCCCCGTGGTGTGGAGGTGGTGGAAAGGGAAAAATTAATCGCATTTGTGATTATTTCTGGACTTAAATACCACTTTTGTGGCATAGAAGTCTTGATAAATACCCCCAATGTCTCCTAAGAACACTACTAAGTCTCTATTGTTAGATGTAAATATTATACAATTGGAAAACAAAGTAAATAATATATTTGTATTAAATCAGTTTACTAAATGCGTAATTTTTATTTTGACAGAGACTTGGCTAACAACAGAATCGAAGCATTTTCTCCAACTTTACTTAAGGACATGAAGGAATTATCCCAACTGTAAGGCTATGAGGTTTTTGATATTACGGTATATATTATCAATATAACATAATCATAGTAAACACTGTAATCTCTAAATATACTAAATATACTTAATGCATAAGTGGAAGCAATAGGACAATAAGACTTCCTTATGTTATTAATGAATTATCAATTAATTGTTCTGTATCTTGGTGAGGAAACTGGGTGTTAAGGAGAATCTTCTAGTTTTAAAAAACATTGGACTAAAATCTTTACGGCACAAGCTTCAAAGAAAAATAACTCCAAAGTTCACCTATTAAATATTCCAAAAAATCATATAAAAAATGTTTCCCTATTCCGAGCCTATATAAATAAAGAAATATGTCTCGAAATGTTGTTAATAATATGCAAATAATATGTTAAAATAATTGATTAAGATAATAATTGATCCAGATCCAGGGGAAAACTGTAACTCTTAGGTGATAGGGCCCATAAACCTGGGTGTATGTACTTTATATGTAGTTGTCTTGCCGCAATTGTCATATAATTGTCCCAGTTGTGATCTTAAAATAGTGTATTCTTCTATATCTCTAAATATATCTAAAATGAATATTCCTATTGGATCAATCCGCTGGACTGCAGTTTCACAGTTTTGCACAAGTTGGTATTGTCCTGGTATTATGTCTTTTTATATATAGACAGATCTACAGTCGTATATATAAAGTTGTAACCAAAATGGCAATTTTCATAAACATCTAATTTTAGATGGATAGATTTTGTCTGTGAAATATATATTGGTGGACAGAAATGGATAGTGATTGACAGAGGTGGATAATGTTGTCCGTGGACTGTGGTGGAAAATGGTGGACAGGGGTTGGCACTCACTGATTTCAATGCAAGGCTTGCCATTGCCCTAAGGATTTGAAATTCACACTTCTGCTGGTTCAGCATCCCGCGTAACTTGCCTGTCTCTGCTCATGCCAGCAGCTTGGTAGAAGGATGTTAGTGCATGCATATATATAAAAAATGGAGCATCAAAGTAATATAAATCCCAATTTGGAATGGATGCAGGCAAGAATGGGTTCAAACGCACCATCTCCCTTATTCAAGGATGCCAAAAACTTCCAAATCAAATTTCAAGTTCAAATATTTTCTTCAAATATTTTATGCCCTAGACATTTTACTTTCTCCTTTTTAATACAATTGGTGTTTGTGGAGTTAAGGTCTTGCATAAATTAGCAAATTTTTAACAAAAGTAGCAAAAATGTCTCCAAAACATAGCAAACAGCTCTAAGCTCGTTCCTATGCCTGGTAGGGGGCACATGTGGACATGTGCCAAAATTTGCAACTTTTTTGTGATTGTTTTAAAAAGTCCCAACTTAACATATGAAATCGGGTGATAACTCAGGGAACGCTGTAGAAAACTAGACAAAGGCAATCTTTAAAAGGAAGACTGTCTGGGGCACAAAAAAAGTCACATTAAAAGTTGCAAAAAGGAAAGAAAATACCAAGCCAAAAATTAAAAACATGTGCCCCCAAAACAACATGAGAGTAGAAATCTACAAATGAAATCAGTTACACCCGCTTTTTACCTTTATATACAGGAACATTTCCTACAACCCTTTACAGAAGATCCAACCGGACCAGTTTGATTATGTCCTTACACTAAAATCCTTGTAAGTATTTCAATAAAAATTGTGCATTTAAAATATGAAGCAAATGTTCTTAAATATGTTACTAAAGGTGTGTTCCAATTTCAGCAAGTAATTGATATTTTTTAAATAATTTAAAGTTATGGAAATTTCCAATATACTTTCTGTATCAATTCTTTGGTTTTCTTTTATACCATAGAATGTTTCTTTCTTTACTTCAAGTGGACCGAAATCTGACCATGGTCACACAGGTGCCGTGTTATCACACAGAGAATAATCAGAGCTGTGTGATATAAAGAGCTGTGCACTTGTGTGACATAACATGACTATGGATAGATTACTGTCCACTGGAAGTGAACATAGAAGCTTTTTATAGAATGACAGCAAGAAGAGATCTAGAAAACCGTGAGGAATTGAAGTATATTGGAAAATTGTATAATTTTTCATCATACAAACAGTAACATTAATTTGCCGAAGTGGAAATAGACTGCTCTCATAAATCCCATGGCAATAAGGTAGAAGGTGTGTGTGGTAAAAGGGTATTTAGTGTCATATTAGATATCTGCGGCCAAGTGAGACAGCACCCTCTGCGCTCCCGTGAGTATGGAAAAAGACTACTAACAAGTGCATTATTATTTTATGCTTTAGAAGTCTTGAGGGAATAGAAATTCCAAATATTCAAAGAAGAATGTTTATGCCGCTCAGAAATCTCACACACATGTAAGTAATGTTCTTTTATTATTTCATGGCATACTTATTTATTAAAAGTATCTAAAAGTTAGCCAGTGTAAAGTTAGAGAGACAGTGGTATTAGTGTTATAATCCTAAATGGTACATTTTTGGCCAACTAAAGCAAGATTATAAACTAATCCTCTGTTTTGCAAAGTTACTCCCCTTTGTCACATGAGTAATAAAGAGTCTAAATATTTTCTGAAATTCTTGAAAAGCATTACAATAGCCATGGGACCGTTTGTAGGTGCACATTATGACAAATTTTGGTTCCAAACCAATTCATATAAATGGACCCAGTATGTGCTTACCATCCTACAAAGGATGTTTTCGAATATTGTCTCATCTCTTAAGAAAGGATAGATAATGAGTACAGCAACATATTATTAAATAGTGTTTGCTTGTTGGTCAGCTGATCAGTAGCACAATTAGGAAATTATTAGGAATGAACATTCACAGTAATAATTGTCGCTTTTTATACATAGACATACCTTTCTTGTTTCTAAGCCATCTATCATTTTAGAGAAAACTTACTTTCTCTATGCAAATGAGCTTCCCGATGCACCACAGGTAATGACTGTGCCTTCTGGTGCACCCTCTCTATTTATTCTACAATAACTTTTTAGAAGAGGTGTCAGTCACTTTGTTAAGAAATGCTGCTGGTAGCTGGTGCTGGGCAGCATAGAAAGTAGAAAACAGTTGCTCTGGCAGAGAGAGACCCATTTGTGGTATACCAAGAAGCTCACTGCATAAATCTTAACAGAATATTCTTTAAATCTCCATAAACCAATAAACTCTAATAAGAGGATAAACACATTGGGGGATTTATGAAGCCACCTTCTGTAATGTGTGGCAAAAACTGCCTCCTGACACATTTATAAAGGCTTTTACACCCTTTTCCAACTTGTCCACCTAGCCTTATGGAAAGGGACATGGTGGACAGGTTAAAGGGTTGTTTCTCGTAAAAAAATAACCATTGCGCCAAATTACACAGTTCAAAGCAGGTCTAAAATATGTAGAACCCAACAGTCTTGAATTGTGCCAAAATTCATCATCACACTAATTAGGCTAGTGCTGTTGAGCTTTGTCTGACAGATTAATAAATTCCCCCAAATGTGTTCAAATTATACCTGAGACAAATTTAAAATATTGGGGCACATGTATTATATATATTTTGCTTCTATTTTTCTTATTTATTTTTCCAATTTTTTAGGGTGCAGTGGTGAATTTGCATCTTTATTCGTAGTGGATTACGACTTGTGTGCAAGTCACACTTTTTGAAAAAATCACAAATTTAGGTGCAAATCCTTTACAGTCCCCCATTGGCGCAAAAAAAGTAGTTTGAATGAAAAGGTGTATTTTGTGTAACAACAATTTTGAGATATTTTTCAATGATTCACACACTCGCCTCCCACTGTTTCTGATTAACCATGGTGAAAAGCCATTTGTTTTCTTCCACTCTTTTAATAAATGTAGCAGATTGTGTTTTTTCCTATCAGTCTTTTCTTGTGTTTATAACTTTTTTTAATGTCCGCAGATATTTTAAGAAATTTCAGTACTGTGGCTTTGCCCCTCATGTGCGAAACTGCAAGCCAAACACAGATGGCATTTCTTCACTGGAGAATTTGCTTGCCAGTATAGTACAGCGAGTGTTTGTGTGGGTTGTTTCTGTGGCTACCTGCTTTGGGAACATTTTTGTCATCTGCACCCGGCCATACATCAGATCTGAGAATAAACTCCATGCTATGTGCATCATTTCCCTTTGTTGTAAGTAAATATTATGTTAAATGCACAATCATTAGAAAGCCTACTATATTACATTCCTATTCCTATATTACTGTGTATTATTGTATATTATGTTCTTCAGATAAATATAAAAAGTGGGACAAATGTTTATATAGATCAGAGATCTTGCAGTGTAATTATGCTTGTAGTTTTCCAGTGAGTACAGTAAAAGATACAGGAAAAAGATATAGCTTCAGAAAATATTTTTTTCCTTGATATAGCATATTATTATACAGGCGGTCCCCTACTTAAGGACACCCGACTTACAGACGACCCATAGTTACAGACGGACCCCTCTGCCCACTGTGACCTCTGGTGAAGCTCTCTGGATGCTTTATTATAGTCCCAGACTGCTATAATCAACTGTAAGGTGTCTGTAATGAAGCTTTATTGATAATCCTTGGTCCAATTACAGCAAAAAATTTTGAAACTCCAATTGTCACTGGGGCAAGAAAAAAATTTGTCTGGAACTACAGGAAATGCCCCTTAATGCCCTTATCTAATTTAGCTTATCTCCATCTCCCTCTGCTCAATGCTCAATAACAGTTACAGAGCAGGGGTAGAAAACGCTAACATAGAAGTCAAAAGGGTCCGATCCGTCTCAAGGAAACAGCAAGTGGCTAAGTGGTCAAAGCCAGAATTGCAGGATATTTGTAGTTGGTTGTAGTATTCTTGTACACTTGTATTAGGCCCCTCTTACACTTGCATTTTTCACACTCTTGTTATGCGCGTGCTTTTGATGCGCAGAACTTGCATTGCACTCTGACCCATTGTAATCAATGGGTTTTTTCTGAATTTTTTTAACACACAAACGCACTTTTTTATTAACACTTGTTTAAATCTCAGCATGCTCTACTTTTGCAGGTCAAATGGGTGAAAAATGCACCATACAAGTCTATGGAGATGCATCAAAGAACGCATTGCATTCTGAGACACATGCAAGTCCAATGCAAATGCACTGCATTTTTAACTGATCAATTGCCATAGAAAAGATAGACCACAGTCCTAGGTACTTTTCACGTACGTTATCAGCGCATGAAAAGCGCATTGAAAAGACCAAAAAAAGCATGTGAAAAACTGAGACACTAAACAAACGCTGACTGAAAACTGATTGAACTCTGATGAAAAATGTCAAATTTTCACAGACCAAACCCTCATTGCTCTCTGCAACACAAGTGTGAAAGAGGCCTTAATCACAGATATTGAATATTGAATATTTCTTTAAATGCAGTAGATCATTTTACTCACATATATTTTAATATTCTACATTTCTAATGGACCATTATCCATCATTTACATTCCCTTTGTTTGTAATGTAGGTGCTGATTGCCTGATGGGAATATACTTATTTGTTATTGGATACTACGATGTGAAATACAGAGGTGAATACAACAAGAACGCCCAGGCCTGGATGGACAGTACACAGTGCCGGCTGGTTGGATCATTAGCCATACTTTCCACAGAAGTCTCAGTTTTACTTCTTACCTATCTGACTTTGGAAAAATACATTTGTATAGTGTACCCCTTTAGGTGTCTGAAACCTGGAAAATGCAGGACGGTAACAACTTTAATACTTATATGGATTATTGGTTTTATTATAGCCTTTATACCCCTCAGCAATGAAGATATTTTTCATAACTATTATGGAACAAATGGGGTCTGCTTCCCCCTACATTCAGAACAACCAGAAAGTGCTGCAGCTCAGATATACTCAGTAATTATCTTCCTCGGTAAGCCACTTGTATATTAATAATTCTCACACATAAAGCATATGAATATATAGATATTCTGTACTTTTAATCTGCTGATATTCTTGTTATTAAAGAAGTTTCCATGGAATCTGTTAAACCCCCTAGGGGCCCGGTTCAGGAATAGGAACAAGAAAAGAAAGAATACTTACTCTGCTCCAGCTGCTGCTCCCCACTTACTTTTTCAGCACTGCGGCTGGTTAGAAGTGTTTAGCGGCATGGAAAACACTTTGGTCAATGAGAACACTCCCCAGACGATGTGACATCACTGACGTGAACCATGTTGTCCCTAGGTCCAAGGAGCCCACTCATTGACCAAAGCTGGTCCTGTGAGCATGACACAATAGGTGCCCTTGCCTACTTGTCAAAGACCCTGACTGGCAGCCCACAACTGTGCAATGTTCTGCCAGGGTCAGCAAGTTGAGCAAGAGGATATGTCAGAGACAAAATCATAGTCAAAGGAATAGACAGTGGTGCAAACTGTAGAAAACACTATAAAGAAATGCAGTAAAGAATCAGGAAGCAAAAGGTGGTCAGGACACATATCAGAAGTCAGGCATCTCAAATCCAGTTTAGGCCATGTAACCGAGCTATTGTAGGTGAACCAAAATCAGTGGCAAAGAAATCAAGCTCCAAGGATAGCTTTATAGCTGACTAATAAGATAGCAGAGAGACAGCTAAGCAAATCACTTAAGGTTTAAACCCTCTACATTGAAGACCAAGGAATCTCTCAGTTTAAAGAACACAATTTAACTTGGTATGGTTTTTTAGATTAAGAGTACAGAAAAATGTATGATTTGGTAGTGAGATGGAAGAATTATTTTACGTATAAAATGGCGTCACTAGATGATTGTAATTGAATCTTTTTAAATGACTGGATAGAAAATATCCGATTTCCTGAATGTTTTGTTTTGGCTTTAACTACCCATAATCACCATAATTGTTACACTGATAATAGCAGATAACAATATGCAGAAAATTCCATGCTGGAGGAGGAGGATTTCAGGAAATAAAAAGCAGAAGTCGATATAAAATGGTTAAAATGAGAAGAGCAGCTGTTAAGCAAATATCCTAATGTCCATTTCATACATTATAGTAATTTCTAGAAATAATGTTCTTTTTAACGCCTATAGCTTAAATTAAAACAGAGATATTAGGGAGCCCAAATACCTCACATGTAAGGTGGGGACCTTTAACATATTGGGACTCATTTACTAAGAGTCTCACTGCTCACTTTTGTCGAACTTTGCACCTTTTTTGGGGATTGCATGGCTTGGACAGATATTTAACAGGTGTCTGCGCTGGCTTCCGTGCAACACAAATTGGGGGGCGTGCCATTGGACTTTCAAATTGTGTCGCAAGACAATGCACTTACATGCACCACTTAAAAGATGGTGACCTGAGCACAGAAAGCAACACATGCAGGATATCGGGTGCACGATCTTAGTGAATCGTGGCAGAGTGCATGATCATCGGACAATGCACTTTGGGTGAACACCAGCGGATGAAGTAAATGTGCCCCATTCTGTATTGTGGTTTAGGAGCTAAGGACCCTTACTGGTAATATACAACTCTGATGAAATGCTTTGTTTCTCTAAACGAAATATCTATACACTGCCTGTATAGGAAATGTTAAAAATGGATCTTTATAAAAAATATAAATCTGCATCATTAATTAAAACATCCAACAGGCATTGGCCAGCTATAAACAAACAAAGGTACCTCTAAGGTATAGGGAATACTATATAGTATTGTGAAATCCTGGATGAAGATTATTGTCAATCATTATTTAGTCCAATACTGAATGCTCTCATGTCATCTCCAATGATAGAAGGTCAACCCTATCTCCCAGTTTGGCATGCCTCTAGCTTATGAGGCTAAATCCCAATGTTACTGTCTTGTTAGGATATAGGATTAGCTCTTGACTGTATACTTTATATCTGATAACAAGTGAAATCCATGATTTACAGCTAGCGCGTTTCTGCATCATTTCATTACTTTGTAATGATGCTTCCTCAGAGGTGATGACTTTTACATATACATTAGTGTAATCCTGTTGCAGATTAAACTGGCATAATTTCTCCTGGGGTTTTAAATGCCTGGGATTTTAAATCCATATCTCCTCCCCTTTAGAGGAAGGAAGTTATTACATATTTGCAGTATGCTACCCGATATACGCTGGCAGATAATAGCTATTGATCAACCCCCTGATCACTCCTATCCATAAGGAGCACATCATAATGATCTGCCTACCAGGGGCATGGTCACATCAAGGATCGTCACATGCATATTCCAGTGACATCGGACCAATCATTGGGGCAGGATATGCTCCCGGTTAGACAAACCAGAAGTCAGTTTGGTTACCGTTGGGACGCATTCATGCATCTCATTTGGCAATATTTGTAGGGTAAGTATGGACACTCATGATTGCTCACTGTAGGGGAGTTTCTGGGACAGGGTTCTACCCCCTCCCAATTCCAAAGAGTCCGATTACAATAATTACAATTACTACTACAATTCGGGTAAGGATAAGGACTAACGAAAACCAACCTACTTGATATTGATGACCATCCAATGATTAGGTATATAGATAGGATAGGTGGTTGGTTGCATACACAGGAAGCTACAGATTCATGTGGGAACCAAAACATTATAGGCAGCATGCATAGGGCACATAATCATTAAGGTCTTGTTTTTAACATTTGTGATCCATCATTAATGTTAGTTTTTAATGTTTGTGACCCAGGCAGGGTATTCAATTACAATCATCTAGTGACGCCATTTTATACGTAAAATAATTCTTCCATCTCACTACCAAATCATACATTTTTCTGTTCTCTTAATCTAAAAAACCATACCAAGTATACTATGCCCATTTAGCATGGAGGTGGTGTAAGAGGGGAAATAGGCGCAATTCCTGGATAAAATTGTGCCTATTCCACAGCTTGTACAACAGATTTCAGATGTAGAAGCCCTAATAAATGTAGCCATTGTCTACTACGGAAAGGCAGTGATGTTTTGCTTAGTAAACTAGCCTTTATTGTGTATACTACGGTGCTAGAATATCCACAAGACTAAATTTGGACCTTCATCAAATGATCCCTTTTAAATGTTTACTCTAAGAAGGATCATGGGTAACATTTTGCTGTAAATATTTTGCTGTGCACTTTTATAGTTAGAGCTTTCTGCCTGTGCCAAAATGATAAGGGGGTCATAGCTGTGTTCTCCATCAGAACGAGCTCAGTGCTTCCTGCGCTTCTTCTGAAGGCTTAGCAGCTTCACTTCTGTAGTCAAGGTAAAGCCATAATCTTTTGAGTAGCTTTAAAAGAAAATTATTGATCAGGATCTGGATTCCTTATCAGAGCTCTCTCTGGAAAATTTCCCTACAGTCTGATAGTCCTAGGGTAGGATTATATGTTGTCGGAGATAACTTAAAAGTATTCATATGTTGCACAGAGATCACATAAGAAGGTGAGAAATTAACTGCTGGTTTATCAGGAGAGTGCAGGTAGCTCAACGCCTTCTATCATTAGCAAAGAACTTCCATCAAGACATTTATTGCAATACACTTTATGAATATTTTGAAGTAGGTAAATTTACCATCAACTATGTCATTGTACTAGTTAATACCTGGCATCTGTTCATTTCATCTAGCACTGGACTTAGACAGGGTCATCGATTCACAGATAATTCTGCAGGACATACTAGGACCTTGATTTCTGTAGTGTAATGGAGAAAAGTGGTTGTCAAACAGCTAAGGCAGATTATTAATTTTGGAGAAATGTATGTGAATGTATCTCATATCATATCATTAATAATAACTCAATGTAATTTTTCACCAGAATTTTTAATATTACCGTAACAAAAAGTGTTTGTTATTCCCACAGGTGTGAATTTGGCAGCATTTGTCATCATTGTGTTTTCCTACAGCAGTATGTTCTATAGTATCCACCAAACAGCAATTATGGCGACAGAAATCCACAACCACATCAAGAAAGAAATGACCTTGGCAAAGAGGTTCTTCTTCATTGTCTTCACAGACGCCCTATGTTGGATTCCGATTTTTGTACTAAAACTTTTGTCCTTGCTTCAAGTTGAGATTCCAGGTAGGTGTTATGGTAAAGGTTTCTTTTCTGGGTGATGTGGGACTAGCTGAGTACTGAATTGCCCACATTCATCATATTCATCATACCACAGAGGTGAAGTCATTAACTATTGCTTGATGTTCGCTGAATATCTAGAAATAACCTCAAGTGGATTTATTTTCAATCTCTAGCAAAAGTTGGTACATGTGTCTCATTATTATTATTAACAGATTTTCCAGGTTTATGAAATTGACTAATCTTCTGATTTGGAAATAAGGGAAATAAGCTGCAGTAGCACAGCAAAGAGCCATTTGTATACTGCCCCGTGCACTGCTGATCAGTGGGTCTCCCCCACCTATCTGAATTTAATGATCTAATAGGTCCTAAATCTCAGCCTGAAAAACTTGTATTACAATGAACCATCTGATGCAGATAATTTGTTATCCTTGCTTTTTCATCATCATGATAAAGCAAGACCTAAAATGCCAGAAAAAGGAATCCTTACTTAAGGTGAAATAAAGCTAAATTAATTTGGGGGATTTGAATAAATAAGAAGACATTACCCATCAAATGTCTTGACTTGCAAGGGCAAAACATTTTGGAAATAACTCAATAATTCGGGCAATTATAGCATAACACTTACACTTAAACGAAAGAGCAAGCAAAAGAGTTGTTTATAATTTTAGAATAAGTCGTGCATTGGAGGTCGTTGGAGATCTGGCACGGGCCCACACACATCAGCTATTATTAGCAGAGTGTACAGATTCAGAAGCAGCTCTCCATGAGCAAGACAGCAGCCGATCTGCGCAATTACAGCTCCGCTCCCATTTCTTCTGCATGGGAACGGAGGAACTGGGGTTTATTTACTATGAGTTCGTGGCCGCACTTTCGTCTGATTTTCTGAGGTTTTGGGGATTGCACGGTTGTGACAGGTATTTAGAGGGGGATTGTGCATGCGATCGGATTTTGGCACAGCTGCGCTGGGTTTCATGCAACACAAATCGGACTGATTTGGACTGAGCGCAGGATTTAACATTCAAATTGTGTCACAATCCAATGCACTTACATGCACCAGAAAGAAGAAGGTGAACTCCGTCAGACCTGGGTGGAGAAGCGACACATGCAGGATATTAGGCACACGATCTTAGTGAGTCGCGGCAGAGTGCATGATCGTCGGACAATGCACTGCGAACTCCTCCGGACGGGTAAGTAAATGTTCCCTACTGTACGCTCAATGCATTATCACAGGAGTTAACATTTTAAATGCTGCTGGTGTTCAAATTTATGAGGTGTGCACTTGTGGGCACTTACAAGCCAGTTAAGCTGTAGACTGCCATTTTTAAGAGGATTGGCATCATGGGTAGTGACGATCCTCCACAAAATAAGAATGTGCATGGCCTCATCAATTTAAATGCCTTTGCAAAGTCTCAGGAGGCAATTGAATCGAAAGTGGCTTTGCCGCAGGTTTTAATGAGGGTGTGGTTCAGGTTCAGTACCCGCACACAAACAGATTTTTAAGAACTTTTTTCTGGTGCCGCTAATAACTACTTCTTGACAGCCCATTTAACAACATTTTTCTCTAGTTAAGTTTTCCCAATATTCTTTTATTCATTGTCTCATTTTACTGTCAGTATTGGAAGCCTTTGTGTGCATCACATCTGTGACTCAGTTTAGTCCTCTGTGTTCTGCCATCCCCCAGCTGTTCCATGTGATTTTGCAGATGTGAAATAAGCAGCAGTTTATCTTAGTTGGGAATAGAACAATTCCATGAGGTGTTTGAAGCGGTTGCCAGTACACAACAAATCAAGAAGCACAAACAAAAATAAAACACCTGTTTGATGTGATGCTTAACTCCTTAGTGACTGGCCTCCTTTGGCCCTAGATGACCAAAAGCATCTTTTGTATTTTTTTGCATGTTTCTTATTATTCGATCAAAGTAACAGTGTACTGTATGTATATGAGGGCATTTTGGAATAGATGTAACTTTTAATGGCACCATTTTGGGTTACATGTATATAAGTGATAATCTTTAATTAATCTTTAATTAACACATACTGCCATTGTCCACCACACCGCATATATTACAAGATAGCTTTATTGTATGTGCCATAACAAGCGTACAAAGACCCATATCATTTTTATTTTCCCATGGATGAAGCTACAGCAAAAACTTGTTTTTGATTTATGCCTCAAGTTGTAGTTCTTATTGTCAGCGTTCTTTAAGATGCAAAATAGACTTTTTTGAGCACGTTTCATTTCACCATTTGGGAGGTGCATGGTCCAAGAATGTCAATTATTGAATTTTTATAGGATTTTTTTTACCATGTTGCCATTGAAGTAAAGTATTTATATAGGAAAATGGAGAAGTGTAGCGGCTGAACCTGGGATTTCTTTCAGGGACCCAAGTAGTTTCTGAACTAGAGCAGTAGTGACCAATGAGAGGTATTGTTTATCTATTTTAGAAACTTGTTTAGTTCTTTTTATTTCTCAAGAAAACCCCTTTAATTGAATGGAGAAGACTATTGCTTCAAGGCTATAAAGCGACTTCTTCCTGTCAGAAAGTTAATTGCTGCATTTAATGGGCAATTTGATTTTAAGAAAAATGTATATATAATTGAACAGTTATCACAAATGGGATTTAGGTTAGGAAATGACACTTTGTACCCTCTCATTTATCAATGTCAAATCTGAAATTCTAATTTAAAGCTTTTAAGTAATTTTATTAAATGACTTTATGACTTCACTGCTTATATTTAAGCTGCCATAGCTAATCGCAAATCCGTAAAATTCTATGACTATTAAAGAGATAAGTGGTGATGGAATGAATTGTGTCTTATGATGTGTTTTATCATGAAAGCTTCCAGGTTGGATAAGTTAATATTTTAATGTGGACAACTATGCATAATATGGCCTGTTTTTCCAAGATAATATGTTAATATACCTGCTATCTAAGAAGATCAGTTGGCAGATACAAATGCTTCTTACATGAGCTTGAGAATGAGGTGTCAATGTATCAGAATCAGCGTAGTGGCTGAACCAAGTCACTACAGCTAAGTTTCTTTTCAAATGATTGGGAGCTGATCTGCAGCAACCTGGAAGCTGTCTGCTTCCTATTTTATAATAATCATTTTTATTTATATAGCACCATCATATTCCACAGCGCTTTACAAATCATCGGGGACATATACAAACAAAAAACAGAGTACAAACAGTCATATGGAACAATAGGAGTGAGGGCTTTGCTCACAAGAGATTACAGTCTATGAGGATGAGATGACACAAGAGCGTACAGTCTATGAGGATGAGGGGGTGAGACAAGAGCTTACAGTCTATGAGGATGAAGGGTGACACAAGAGGTATAACAGTTTGTATAATGGTCCAGCCATTCTTTATAAGGGAATGGAATAAGATAATTTAATAAATAAAAATGCTGCTGCTTGAAGCAGTCATCAGACGCCATCTTATATACAAAGTCCAAAATTAATGGGACTGTAGAGAAACCTGTAGGATTGTATCTATTTGGTGTTTGCAGGAGGACACAGGATGAGTTAGCAAAATGAGAGTTGAAATTTCATGCAGTTAGGAAGTGCAATAGGCTTGTCTAAAGAGAATAGCATGTTTGACACTTTGGTGGTTGGGTATTAGTCTGATATCCGGGGCAGGGAATTCCAGAGAATTAGAGCAGCTCGGGAGAAGTCCTGAAGATGAGGTCCAAGTTTATCAGCTGCTGAGAAAACACGACCTGTGGGGCCCCTGGTTTTGGACCCCCACAAATATAATATTGAGGGTCCATTCTATAAAAACCTCTTGTCCCCAAATATTATATTACATCAAAATGCTATTTAGGCAGAAAACCAGATATATTTATATTATTACTTGCTTATTGAGAAGTTAACTTGCATAAAGAATATGTCACATATTGACATTGAACAATGGAAGCCTAATAAGCTTGTTGGGCAGACAGCTAAGCCATTCAACGTTCCAATACACAAGCACATCCAGTCTGACCAAGCAGGCTTGTTGTTTTTCAGTGGATAGTACTGAGCAGGCTGCTCCCAAACAACATTGGGTGGTGCCATTTTTCCTTTGAGAAATTTGGCACTTTGTAGGAGAGTCGGAAAACCCCTTACACAATAGATGCTCCACATGCCTCACTAAGTCATTAGTTTCAGACAGTAATCTAAAATATATGGCCAAACTCATCCATTAAACATCATCAAGATCATCAAATTATTGCTTTCATTTTTAACATAGATTTGTTCAACAAAACTAACAGAGAACTAACAAAACACATATTAATTTATCAGTGCACAGATTAAAATAAAGAGTAGAACCAAACTGATCAGGGGCACAGCAATGAAACTTGGTATACCTCTTTGATGGACAGGAGTTTTTGGTTGATGCTCATACATGAATCTGTAAGGAGTAATAGATTTCTTATTGTGTCCTCCAGGTTCCATCAGTTCTTGGGTGGTGATCTTCATACTGCCAATAAACAGTGCTTTGAATCCTATCTTGTACACTATAACAACTAGACCATTTAAGGAAATGATTGGTCAGATTTGGAACAACTACAAGCAACGACGTTCTGTTGGGAACAAAAGCAGACCAAAGGTCTACTCACCATCCTTTTTCTGGGTGGAGATGTGGCCTCTACAAGACATTTCTCCAGAAATGATGAGACCTGGTCTTTATACAGATTCTGAAGCATCAGTAGCTACTCATGCAACAAGACTGAGCTATACATAGTAGCAGGCAACAGGAACAACTTTGTATTATTTTTTTAAAATACAAAAAAGCGGGTAAGTGGCCCAAGGAAACAATGAATCTGTCTTCGGAGCTCCCTACTACTGACTGGGGCTCAGCAATGAAACAGATGACAGTATGTTACTGTCTAGACTCCTGACTCATGAATTATCTATAATAAGTACAATGTGGACAGTTTTTTAGATTTTTGTATCACCATTATAATAATGTTATCTATGGGCCATCCCTTCGACTGGAAAATGGACTGGTACTGAAGCCTGCGTATTCCCAGCACATTCATTTTTTCCACAAACCCTGCGTGGGCAGTATGTGTTTGCTTTTGAAAAAGAAAGAGACATTATGGAATAAAGATGTACGAAAATGTGATTTGGACATTGGGGGGGGGGGGGGGCAAAATAAAAAGAATTTCGCCCATTAAATTAGTGGAAAGTCTTCACTCTTTGCAGAGCACAATCCTTCATTTATCAGATCCACAGCAATTTAAAAGAAAAAAAAAATCTGTGACAATTACACTAAAATAACTTTTGCATTGATAATACCATTAATGAACAAAGATATCAAAGGTAAGAAGATTAACCAAGTCACGTGCCTGAAGTTAATGTTAAGTGTCCCTTGTTTATCATTGATGGATTTTATTCATGTAGATCCACGCCGTTGTGTAACACTCTCTGCTGCCCCATCTCCTCTAACCCACGATCAGCAGTGCCAGTAACTTAAAAAAACAAATGTTGTATTGTTATAAAGTTGACAGTATGGAAGAGTTAAATGCTTTATCTATATCTACATAGTAGCTATGCTGTGTGAGTGGTGGGCCTTAGACTGCGTCCCTCATTAAGTTGTTTTGCCCATTAAAGAAAGTTCTCTCAAATTATAACCCCTAGTAAATGTTAACTTATGACCGCCCTTAACTTTTATAATTTTAATTGCTGTTTTAGCTCCTATCAAACAAACAGTGATGTCAGCCATAATACAAACTTGAATACTGTTTCTGCTATCGAATATATTACTGTCCCCACAATACGCATATAGTGAATAGGCTCACAGTACCATTAAATTACAAGTGCCTCCAAATAGAAATATAGCAACCATTGGTCTCACTGCATCCAATTAATAGCGCACAGTTGGCAATTCACAGTGCCAACCCCACAGTAGCCAATATACCGGGCGGGCCCCTACTTAAGAACACTGCACTTACATACGACCCCTCTAGGTCAAATGGACCTCTGATATATGGAATTTTATGTGACTTTACTCCTAGACTACAGATACAGTCTGATCACAGATTACCAGGTGTCTGTAATGAAGCTTTGTGTTAATATTCATTCTTATGACCACCGCACATTTTTAAAATGCAATTGTCACAGAGAACCAAAAAAGTTCTGGCTGGATTACAATGATAAAATAGACAGTTTCCGCCTTACATACAACTAACTTATAACAAACCTACAGACCCTATCTTGTATGTAACCTGGGGACTGCCTGTAGTCACATTTCCCTTTACAGCGGCAAACACAATATTCCCTGCGCCGGCACATGACACAACTTTAAAAGGACATCTACCAACAGGTTTACTCATGGTAGATGTCCACTTACATACTCGTCCTTTAATCAAGGGGATGGTAACGTCTTTGATAGCTTCAGGGACACCTAGATTAGTTTAAAACATGTCTTTATGGGAAGAGCCGCAGGTGCTCCAGGTACATCCCCAAAGCATCTATAGGCTCCACCGTATGATTATTTAGGCGCACACTCCCCACTATGTATTTTGCTGCCTGGTTCCGCCTGTTGATCTTGACATTGCTCTGGCTGCAGGAGGGACCGGCGGGAACAGCAGTGAAGTAGAGTGGGGAGCATGCATAAATAATCACATGCTAGAGTCAAGAGGCTCTCTGGTGAGGTGATGTAGTTGGAGCACTTGTGGCTCAACTACAAATTTTTATAAAGACCGTTTTTACACTAATCCAGATGTCCCCAAAGCTATCAAAGACATTGCAATTCTCTAGATTAAAGGACAAGCATGTACCTTTGAATATGTACCATCAGTAATCCTGATGGTAGATGTCCTTTAAGGAGGTCCTCAACAGTATACTGCCACAGGCTATAGTTAATTCCACAGCCCAAGATATATATTAAAACACTTTTGTATTTTAACTTCTTATAGCTTAAAATCATAGGCCCCATATGAGAATTTTCAAACTAGTATGGATTCTAGGAATACCAAATTCCAATGTTTTTAGTAGTGTATAGTAATCAGCATTGGCAGTATGACTGGTCTGCAGTAAACTACAAGGCAGTTTTCTTTTAAAGACACCATTAACTTTTTCAATTTGTACCATTTCTTCTGTGGGATCGAAGCTTGATTGTATGGACTTAACATCGTTTGGGGATGGGAGACCAAGCAGTAATACATGATACAAGGAACCGTTGCGAAACCTCTGGAAAACAGAGGTTTGGTTAAAACACATTCTCACTATGCGGTACAGGGATGATGCTTGGAGTCTTGTCCTCAGAACAGTGTTTGGTCCATGAAATGCAGCCACTATATGGGCTGTGCTCCACAGACCAGGCACAAATGTGCGTTTTAGCAGCTACACGTATACACGTTCAATCTGTGAACTTAGAGCAGGGGTCCCCAAACTTTTTACAGCGTGCGAGCGCCCGGTAAATGCGTAAAGTTGAGCTCAATAGTTAGTAGGACTGTCACTACATTCCCAGCCTCATGGACCTGCACCTCGCCCAAACATGTGGCGCTCCACAGGCGTCCCTTCAAGGCGTCCCCGGTACGGCAAGTGGTTCTGGAGATTTTTTTCCTAATAGAAATTTGTAACAATCGAACCATTTATTGAGAAGATACCCCCACCAAAGTTGTTTGGTCTCTGTGACACGTGATTTGAGTGGGGGATGTCTTCAAACCAGGGTTACAAGGTAATGGGGGCATACCCACCTTGATACTGTTCAACAGCTGGATATGCGCCTAACAAAAGTACAGTATGACCATTCAACCAAGGTGCCGTGGGAACGGGGCACGCGAGATCGGGGTGTTCGGAAGGACCCGGCCACTATTTTTCCCACAATAAGTAGTGACAGGATCCTGATGGAGGCGCTAAGCAGTGGACACCCTCGTTAGCTAACCGTTCCCCGAAATGCCCATTAGTCAACTTTAGATTGTATCGGAGAACTAGCTTGCTACGGTAGTCCAGTGGACTACCGGCCTTCGGGTTCGTTAGCTTTCTATTATTTATTGTGTTGGTGTGTTGGCCTAGCACTTCCGTTGATAGACCGGTGATAGCTCGTAATAAGTTTGTTTCATTTAGTCTTGGCTTTTTGTGGGTTGGTCGTATGCACAAGATGACGGGGTCCGGGCTGGCACTATGGTCTTGGAGGCCCTACATGGCCTTGGTTTGGAAGGTTACTAGAATGCCCCTGTTGCTCCCTCCTTCTTTGGTTACTGTACTACCCTCGGACGACGAATGGCCCACCGTAACTCCCACCCTGTCACCCGCTTGTGCATGAAGCCTAAATACGCGCTAATAGTCATTGATTAGCAAGTCCTCCTGGATCAGGGGGGAAACTTATCATGCCTGGTTGTTCGGGGGGCGGGCGTGTGCAAGGAGAGTCCTCTTACCAAACCCCAATCCAGACAGCGTCGGTTGCCGAGACCCTTCCTGGTGGGCCGAGAGTTCAGCCCTTTCTCTGGCCTGCCCCGCAAGCTACGGGCACCCGACTTGACAAAAGCGTCACAACGGGTTGCGGCTGGACATGACACTTCCGCGGCGCAAATGATGGGAGTCGCAGAAGCGGAGCGTGGATCGATAGTTAATGAGATCCATGTTGGGAACGCACTTGATCTGAGGCTAAAGGATTCAATGATCGGCCTCAAGGATAAGCCTATAACCGATGGAGTGGGTCCTTTCATAAAACCGCTAAAAAGCAGCTCGTAAATTACGAGGTATTTTATTTTGGGCCACCTTTGATATTGGTGCCTTTACCCCCCTCACATGCTGTGTGTCCAAGGCAAGATGAAGACCTGATATCCCGAGGAAGAGTCGCTCTATAAGACAGGGGGCCCCCTACTAAAGAACACGCGACGTACGACCCCCTAGGTTACACAACGGTACCTCTGGATATTGGTAATATTGGTACTTTAGGCCTAGCTAACAATGACATCAGCTGTAAGGTATCACACGTGCGTGTAATGAAGCTTAGTGTTAGTCGAATCCTCAGTCTTAAATGACAACCCAGGTAAACCAAGTTGTCCAGATGACCAAAGGGTCGGCTGGAATGACAAGGATACAATAGCAGTGCCGACGTGCATACACCAACAGAAAAGACCGACAACCCACGGGTATGGACCCGGGGACGGGCTGATAATAGGAAGAGCGACGGTAGGCATAATGGGGGACTGAAGGGATATAATAGAGCACGGGGTAGAGCAGTGGGCGACGCTGAACTCGTACAGCAGAAGGCGGCGGCAGGGGAACCGCCGACTAGGCGCGTGAAACCAAAGAGAAGGAGAAACCTAAGGATCCAAAAGAGCAGCTCCAAAGACGCGGGGAGAGAAAAGGCGCCTCCCCAAGGCAGTATCTTAATAAGTTATCGACTGACTATAAACAGCAGTTTGCAGACTGTATTGAACCTGTTAAGGAGGAGATTCCTCGTGAGGGACCAAATAAAACCGTACTAAGGTAAGCCGAAGTCATTAGCGTCTTCCATAGCTACTAGCCCCGCAATGCCCCTAGTCGATTCGGTAATTGGTCCCGGCAAAGTCGGCAATAACAAGGGCGGCCCCAAGATACTGGTTTGATCAAGGTCTAGAAAACCCTTATAAGGCGATGAAACGCTCGGGAATGGAGGACAGGACGGCCAAAAGCCCGTCAAATGAACTTGCGGGATTCTAAATCAGGCTGCCCCAGTAAATAAACGGTCAAAGATTTCATGCGGAAAGGGAGACGAACCGAAAAGAGAATATGCGAGCAGAGTTGCAAAACACCGACTGGTCCTGTAGGATTAACAAAACCAGGGAACTCCCTGCCCTAAAGGGAGGTCCAGTTTACTCGAAATGGCCAAGAAGGGGGGAGCTTCCGTGAAGGATGCGATCAGCTTAAGGATCCTAGGAGGGGGAGTCCAGATAGTGTGCTAAGACCCAGAGAAGCGGCCAGTGACTGGAAAGTCAACAGCACCCTGTTTTGTCTGAGCTAGAAAACCATGAGCAGGATGGGACACCAATAGATGGACTTTACATACATCCCCCCCCACGCTCAAATCAGCAGCCACCTGGTTGCAGATGCGTGAAAGGGGGACCCAAAAAGTACTACGGAATCCTTGGGATTCTGACTTGCTGGAGACGGATACAGGCTACAACCGACATCAGTCCTCCCCAAAAGTCTCTTACCAAGAAACGCGGAACGTACTCTCTACTCCCCAATTTGTGGTAAAAATTCAAATGGTTATGGATGGCATCCCGGGCCAACAACCAGGCAGAGAGGTCACTAGCTCCTTTGCTTTAAGAAAACCCGGCGGGGTGCCTTCAATGGCTGCAACCGAACCAAGCAATGTAAATACTCAGTGGGCAAAAGGGCGCAGGAGGTTCGGCAATCACTCAAATGTCCATCCAGAAGTATCATGTGCAAAAGGGTAGCAAAGAGTGGCCTTTGAGACCAAAGAGAGGCCGAATCCATATACTGGACGAAATCGCTGAGGGCGCAAGATCGACAAGAGGGAATGCCAACCAGAGACCCTGACGAGGTCGACTCCGTCCTCCAACGGTAGGCGGATCACAGTGGGGACGCGCCCTAATTTATGCCTTCCCCCAATGCCCAGAATCTCAAGTGTGCCGAAATCGAGGGGGAAAAGGCAAGGGGAGCCTAAGCGTTCCCTTCGGGCCAGAGAAAAGGTGGTTCCCCATCACTGAGAAAAATGTCTTAGAAACTCCCATTCTTTCCTCCTCCCTGCGCAATCTACGGTTTTGCAAGGACCAAAAACAAAAGGTCCCCGTTAAGAGGACAGGAAAGAGGGGTAATGGAAAGCACTAGGAAAGCCAAATTGTCCGGAGTAAGGGTTGGGCAGGAAAAACGTTACTAAATGACTAGTGAAAGACTAAATAGAAAGCAGGAGAAGTGGTCGCTCGAGGACATGCTGAGGGGGAATGACCGTGCAGGCGCGACACAGGAACAGCGTGTGAGAAAGTCGGCACCCGGGCCAACATAGAGGAATTACACATGGGTGCAAGCATGGCACATGTCATAGGTGAAGGACGAGGTACGTCTCGAAGGAAACAGGTGTACAAGTGGCACACGCGCGACCTGCATAGACATAGTAATGTGGCACAAAACAGGTACGAGATATCCCTTAACCAATATCTTGCTAGAGGTATTGTACGGATTGGTTACGACGCGGCGATACAAATATGTGGGGTTTTGTGCATTTTGTGGTTTTGGGGCACTGTAAGAGTGCAGGATATAGGAACCTGAAAAACATCCAAAATGGACAGGGTCATAAAAGCGCTACACAACAATGTTCTAAAAAGTGAGCACAAAAACGTTTGCGCAAAATGTACCGGGGGAGAGGGGACTGAACGACAACTCAACACGAAAAAGGAGGCCTAACCGCTCGGTCAACCAAAAAATATTAAAGTCATGTCGTCCGGAAAGATGCAAGGCAAAACAACAAATGAGATGTCCGCTAGAGGAGGGGGATCCAGTAAAAAGGAAAAACTAGAATAGGAGGGAGCACCGAAGCGGAGTGACCGAGAGAATGAAAAGATAAGGTAAGAGGGAGTGGTACGACCCCAAGGGGTGACGAAAGGGGGAAGGAACCAATGGACAAGGTGCTTTGCCCTCCAGAACAGGTAGAGTGGATAAATCGCATCAGACGAAGACCCACGAAAGGAGGAGTGGAAAGGGCATCTCGGGCGCAAAAAAGCCTTATTTCTCAAGTGGCCCAAAAAAAGAAAGAGTGGATAGGCCAAGAAAACAGTGACAGGAAGAAGCGGCTCTGACGGGCGCAGCTTCCCTTGCTGCCCGGGCGGGGCCCATACAAGCGGGTACCACACAGATGGGGGAAGTGTTACCTGGGGGGATGGGTAGCAATGGTGGGGGGAGCGTTTGGGGATGTGAGCCCGGAGAATTGGTGAAAGTGGGGGAAAACACATTAAGTTAGCCAAAAAAATGACTGTTACAACGGGCATCCGAGGGTGGGGGGTGGAGACCCGAAACCATGAAGGGGAACAACTTCAGAAAAGGGGGGCACGTACGTGGAGGGGGGGGTTCGAGAATGGGGGACAGTGATGGGGTTGTCTTGTAGTGGAGCTGCTCAAAGGGTGAAACCTAGCGTGCCCGCAATCGGAGGTGGCGGGTTTTAGGACAGGGGAAAAAGCGCCCAGGGACGGTCAAAGCCCAACATCCGAACAAAAAGAAGAAGTATGCAGAAAAAAACCATTCCACATAACTAAGACATGGTAGGGGGAATGGTAGTATGCGGGGGTGGCAGTGAGGACGATGTATGGGAAAGGAGTTCGAATCAGGCAGTGGGGCCAGTAGGTTGGAGGCACGCAAAGACACAATGTGGAAATGGCAAGCTGTGAATGAGGGTGAAAGCGTGCCGCTGTGTCGAACCACTTGTGATTACACAGGGGCAGGATGTGGAGAAAAAGGGGCCGTGGCTGAAAGGGTAGGAATGGCTTCAGCGTACGGGGTTAAAGGCAAGTCGTAACCTGTTAGCTGGCTTACTTACTTCTGGCAGCTGGAAAAGGTGTTTGGTCAGGGGTTGGTGGGCCGGACCAACAGTCCCCTTATATTGCCCAGCTGGTAGACTGCCGTCAGCGCTGTGACAGGCTTAAATCACAACATATTATAGCTGAAGGACCGTTGTTGTCGCCCGGGTCACAGGACAAGTGCCTCCCCCCCTCGACTCGCTCCCATAGATGCTGGACCCACAAGATTATAACTCTCCTCTGATTTTATGGGGAGCTGAGGGGAAGCTCTTTATCAAGCAGGGGGTTCTATAGTCGGGGGAGGCGGCTTAGCCCTTCCACTACCGGTATGTGGGTGTGATAACGTGGGGAAAGAGGCCTGGGGTAAAAAGTGCTATCCGCTAAAGGGGAGGCCTAGGGGGGGATTTCCTATTGGCCGCCATTTGAGCCTGTGACGGGCCGGGAAACCTCGGAACTAACATTAAAATTAACACTTTTCTTAATTGCGAAACCTCAGGCCTGGGAAGAAATACAGGCACTTCCCTAAGACCTAACCGGAAAGGTGTCTGAAGACAGGGTACGGTACCCCTGCCCGACATGTGACGGACTATTACTGCAGGCGGAGTGCGGTCCCCAAATGCAGGAAGATAAACTCAAGCTTCGGACGCCGGCTCCTAACGAGCCGGCGCCCGAAGCGGCGGGTGGCGGCTATATTTGGCCGACACCGCCTCTACACCCGCGCAGAGGATCTCTCCGATCGCAGGTGTTAACCCTACACTCCGCGGTCGCCGGCCGCGGCTGTCGGGCATTAGCTGGATCAGAACCCCCCCCCCCCCCCGCGCGGCGCTGACCGGGGGGGTCCGCTGCTCCATCGCAGCCCCGGACTGCCGTGCCCGGGGCTGCCGCGATCCGACCGGCACGTATACAGTGTATACCTCTTATTACACTGTATTAGTGGAGAATAGCTTAACATGATCAATGGATTCCTTGTCAGCTAACCTGTAAAAGTAAAGAAAAGTAAAAACACGAATTCAACACACTGTTTGAAGAAAAATAAATTATTTAAAAAAGTTAAGTCTCCCTAGAACACAAAACATTGGTGCCCGGGGGGTATCCACAATCTAATAAGTGCAAAAAAACCTGAAAATTTCCAAAATAACCATTCCCCAAATTCACATATTTGGTATCGCCCCGCGGGGGTCCGTACATCGTTTACAGAGTCTCAGTCGAACCATTATTACCACGTACTGTGAACGCCGTAATAACAAAACGCGAAATACTCGCCAATTAATTGGCATAAACCCATCATCACAACACTGTTTCCAAAGTGATCAAAAACTTTTGTGCACCAAAATGTAACCATGAAAGACAACTCAACACGGAAAAAAATAAGCCCGAACTAGCACGGCACGAAAAACTATTAAGTTATATCCTGGAAAAGATGGCGATGCAAAAACAAATGAGATTTGCTTTAATATTCGTTTTTTTTTTCCCTGTAAATATATAAAAACTATATAAACGAGGCTCACCGTAATCCGTAGTGATCCGAGAGAAGACAAATACAAAATTTTTAGTGTACAGGGTATACGACCCCCAAATATACCAAAAGAAACCCATTGGCAGTTTCTGGGCGCCATACGAAGCGTAATAAAAATCTCATCACTAGCTAATACCCACTAAATGAAGTGTGGTAAATGATCTCCTTCGCAAATAAGCCCGTGTATGTCCAAATTGCCAAAATAAAAGTGTAGCCATGAAGTGCAAAGCGGAATCGCTCTGATGGCGCCTCCCCGTCTGCCCTGGCGTGGGGGCCCATACAGGCAGTTCCCAACCACATATGGGGTTTGTAACACTTGGATGGGAGCAAAGGTTGTGGGGACGTGTGGGGTAGGTTATTTCCACGGACTTGGAAATTTGATGAAAAACACCGATGTAGGTAGCCTATTATAAAAAAAAAAAAAAAAGTTCAATGCATCCGATGTTGTTGAACCACTGTAAACCAGAAATGGTGACAAACGGAGAAATGGTGAACGTACGTTGAGGGGGGGAGTGTCGAGAATGGGTAGTGGAGGGGTTTGACCGGGGAAACAAAATGTGGCTCGCGCAAAGTAACGTCAAACACGAGAGGGTCCCGCATGAGGATTTGGCTGTTTTTAGGAAATTGAAAATCGCACCGAACGGGTCAAAGCCCATAACAGCGGACAAAATAATGTATGTAGAAAAAACCAGAGTATAAGTCGACAGGGGGGGGAAGGGGTTTGATGGTGTCTGGTGTTAATGACGCATGGGTGGAAAGTGAACAGTTTTTGTGAAGTGCGACAACTGGAGAATGGGTTCCAAAGTGACCAAATATCTAAATGGTGGCATAAATAAATGCAAAACATACACCCAAAGTTTGTAACTAAGGCAGTGAATACAATGTTCATCCAGGGAGGGAGGAACATTTCAAATCACTTGGAGAGGTGTAAACGTTTTCCAAAGTAGAACTGTAATAGGCACACAGGGCAGAGGGAACAAATGGGGCCGGGGCAGAAGGTGAAAGTCTGCACGGTAAGGGGGGTATGTGTGGATCAAAGGGGGGGTCCCGAAGGTGTCCAAAGTTTCCAGCTGAGCAAGAATAAGCGGGCCTCGGGGTGTGGCCAAAGCCAATGCACGCATGAAACGAAATGGCACGAAGCCGTGGACGTCAGAACTGCCTGCTGTATGACCGTAAGACTGAAAAGGGCAAAGGACAGGGAAGCCCCTCTCTGGGGCTGGCAGCGGCAGGGCCTCAGCAAAGATGAGCTATTCAGCTACCGTCAGAAGCACTGTAGCTCACACACAAAACACAAAAGCATTGCCTTTGGTAGAAAAGTCTTACAAGCCTGTGGGTCCCGCCCGAAGTGTGAATAATTGGTGGGGCGCCAGGGGGGGCCGTCATGGGGGGATGCAAGGGGAAATAAGAGGAATTCGCACAGTTAATGCGGTTGCAGAACCACCTGACCGTGCCCATATAGAGAGATGATATAACATCTATAATATAGAGATTATATATAATATATTAGGCCCACCATATGACGGCTGGCTGGACAGATGACCGTGTATGTGGAGTGATGGGGAACAGGCATCAATTGAGGTTACAATCCGCTGCCCGTTTTAGGTATGTGGTAGTCACTGGAGGGTAAGATTCGGGGGGGGGGGGAATGAACTTCTCGAATGCCGGGCCTACAGGGGTCATTGGGGCAGCCGCCAAGTGGGGTTGTGCTATGTGCACCGGTGCCACGCGGAGCGAGTAATTTCCCCGTAGGGAGGTGTTAAAGAAACCGGTCACCAGGGACCTCACTTGTTCACTAGACTGGTTGCAAACACCCAGCACCGTACGACAGGGCAAATATGCATTTGGCCGGGTTCTGAGCTTACGGACGACGCAGGCGCCCCTGCCAGATCGTGTTTGGGGGGGAGTTGTGAGAGGCATCAGATCAACGCGCACGCCCTTGGCAATGTTCGGGGAATGAAGGGAAGGGGAAATGCAGCAGAGTGGTAAGAGAATGCGGAAGGGCAGAAAGTAACAGGCAGTCCGGTTACTTACTGAGGTCGGTAGTTTGTTCTAATTTGAATTTGGATGGAGTCGGAACGGTAGACTTGAAGCGCCAGCCAAACTTTGTGGGGTCTCGTCGGTGACCATGATTTTAAATGGTGTGGGCAGTAGAAGCGGGAGATCACTAAGCTTCATTCAGACACCTGGAAATCTGGGACAGCCTGATGCGTGTAGCTGAGGACGAAAGTACATAAAATTCCCTCATATCCAAGGTCAGTGTTGGAAAGAGGGGTCGTATGTAAGGCAGTGTTCTTAAGTAGGGCCCGCCCGGTATATGCAAAGCAGGTGCAAGGGCGTGGGCACCGTCTTTAGAGAAAATGCGACAGAGGTGCCTTGGACTAAGATTCAGAACAGATTGAGGCTTTTTTTTTTTGCATTGTGATATGGGCTATACTTTGAAGGCTATAGATTGTTTAAAATGGCCCAGGCATAGGCTCCCTTGGGATTACCAGCGCTGCACTCGAGGCCTGGGCAGTCGACGACGGGCTCGGGGGAGACCGCCGGGGCCGGGGGCCATGGCATGGACGGCTGGGACTACGGGGGTCTCAGGCAGGTCGCATAACGCCTCACCACTCGGCATAGACCGTGAGGAGGCGCCAGTCCGCCCCAAAGAATTGCCATGCGTAAGTTCGCGGGCACGTATTCCTTGCTAGCGCGCCAGGCGGAGCGTTCGGCGCGCGCTGGCAAAGAGGTAATGTCCGCGATCACCCACAACTCGCACTCCGAGAGGCCGGGCCGCTCACGCGACACTGGACCAGTGATCGTGTCTCACCCGCTCCGGAGCGAGAGCGCAGGCCCCGGATACCTGTGGAACGGTAGCTGCTGCTCCCGTCCTGCTCCATCTCCTACCTGCCCGCAGCTGGCTGTGTTATTCGGGACTTCGAGCAAGGCCGGGTGGTGGGGGGTGCAGTGTTTCCTGTTGTGCGGTGTAGTGTGTGGATTGTGTGCTTGGGTAGTGGCGTGGGTGTGGAGTGAGTGTGTGTAGTGGAGTGGAGTGGTGGTGCTGTGTGGTGTGAGTGGAGTGGGAGTGTGTGCTGTTGTGTGTATGGAGTGTATGTGTGCGTGTTCTGTGGGTGGAGTGGAGTGGTGCTGGTTCGTGGTGAGGGAGTGTGTGCTGTGTTTCTGTGGGAGTGGAGTGTGTGCTGTGTTCTTTGTGTGAGTGGTGATGTGGTTCTGTGTGTGAGTTGAGGTGTACTGTGTTCTGGGGGGAGTGGAATTGGTCTGTGTTTCTGTGTGTTGTGTTAGTGTAGGGAGTGTGTGCTGTGTGTAGTGTAGTGGAGTGGTGTGCTTGTGTATGGATTGGAGTGTGTGCTGGTGTTCTGTGTGTGCGGTGTGGAGTGTAGTGGAGTGAGTGTGTGCTGTGTGGAGTGTAGTGGAGTGTGTGCTGTGTGGAGTGTGTGCTGTGGGGAGGGTAGTGGAGTGTGTGCCCCCGGTGGGGGATTTTTGGAGTGGGGGGCTGTGGTAGTGTAAGTGAGGTGGTGCGGTGTGTAGTGTAGTGGATGGGTGCTGTGTGTAGGGGAGTGAGGTGTGCGTGGGTATGTAGTGGAGTGTGTGCTTGTGTAGTGAGTGGAAGGGGTGCTGTGTGGATGTAGGGATGTGTGCTGTGTGGAGTGTAGTGATGTTGCTGGGGGAGGGTAGGGGGAGTGTGTGCTTGTGTGTATGTCGTTGGAGGGTGGGGCGGGGGTCTGGAGTGTAGTGTTCTGTGGTGTGGAGGGGAGTGTGGCGGGGGTTCGTGGTGAGTGGAGTGTTGCGGTGGTCTGTGTGTGAGTGGAGTGTGTGCGGTTGGTCTGTGTGTGGCAGTGGAAGGGTGGGCTGGGTGTCGTGTGGTGTGTGGTGAGGGGGTGCGGGGTGCCTGGGTGGGTGAGTGGAGGTTGCGGTGCGTGTGGGAGGGAAGGGGGGCGGTGGGTGTCTGTGGTGGGAGTGGAGGGTTGTGCTGTGTTTCTGGTGGGTGAGTGGAGGGTGTGCTTGGTGTTCGGGTGTGTGAGTGCGGTGTGCTGTGGCGTGTGTGGGGGCGTGGAGGTGGTGGCGGGGGCGGGTGGCGGGGGTAGTGAGGTGTTTCGTGTGCTGGGGTGGGTGTGAGGGGGAGGTGTGGAGTGCCGGTGTGGGGCGGTGGGTGTGAGTGGGATGGTGGGCTTGTGAGTCGTGTGGTGTGAGTGAGTGGTGCGGGTGGCGGGGGGGGTGAGTGGAGGGGTGGGTGGGGGGGGTGCGGTGGTGGGGAGGATGGGTGCGTGGGGGCTGGTGGGGGGTGAGTGGAGGGGGATGCCGGGGGGCTGGCGGTGTGGGTGAGGGAGGGGGGCGGTGGGCTTGGGGGGAGGGGGAGTGGTGTGCGGTGGTTCTGTGGGTGAGGGAGCTGGGCGGGTGGCTGTGGTGGGTGGGAGGGGGGAGGGTGGGGGCGGGGGTTCCGGGGGGGGGGCGGGGGCTGGGGGTGTGCGTGGAGGGGGGGGCTGTGGGGGGTTGTGGGGGTGGCGGGGGAGGGGGTTTGCGTGTGGTCTGTGTTGGGCGGGAGGTGGTCTGTTGTGGCGTGGTGTGTGCTGTGTTCTGTGGTGGGGGTGCGGGGATGTGGGCTGTGTTCTGTGTGTGTGCGGGAGTGTGGGCGGGGTGCGGTGGGGTGTGCGGGGAGTGTGGTCGGTGGGCTGGGTGTGGGCGTGTAGTGTCGTGGGGCGCGGTGCGCTGTGTGCGGACCCGAAATTTTAATACCCTCCTCGGGGGTAAAAAATACCCCAAAATGGTGGAGAGGAGAGTTTTACCTTCGGAAAAATTATGCGACCTCTGGCCTCAGAGGTGTTTCTGAGGTAAATATGAGGCCTTCAGCGGCCATTTGCTATCAACATATCTGCAGGCCTCTGTCGGCAAATCAGCAACCAGAGACTCATGCTTGACACAAGGCAGGAGAGAAGAAGGTATAGGAAGTTTTACCACGGATATAACCTGATTAGGGGAACAAAAGCGGGGTCCAGTTCTCGCGAAGTGAATGGCGATTTAGTTCAAGCATGCGTTCTACTTGCCCCCCGTCGTTACTTGATAGTTTTGATATGACCTCCACGTTTTCTGAGTATCTCCGGCCTTGTTGATCCTCCTGACAGTGGTGATAGTGAGCAATGGCTTGGCACAGGGTGGCCCCACAAAACTCCAATGGAGGCCGGATTAATCTTAACCTCCACTTCATTATTTGTAAGAAGAGTGTTTTTTTACTTGTATGATAATTTATTAGCCGGAGCCAGCATCAGCCCCACTGATCAGATTGCCTCTCCTGGAAGCGTTTGAGGGCGTATGACACACAGTCCGGGGGCACGTATAACAGCCGCCACGCTTGCGGCCAAACACTGTCCTCCATAATGGCCTTGGCACAACACGCGCTCACCGTAATACCAAGATGGGAGCCTCTAAAGATAGAGCCTGCTGTGTTGGACGCCATGCTGCTAATATTTTCTCAGGGTGCCCGTGGCTTCGGCAGGGGACGGGGACTCTCTAACAACACTATGTCTAGATCCTGTGGGGTGACAATGTGTTCGATTATCGGGGCACAGGTGTTTTATACCGTTCATCTGGCTACTGACATTTTACGGACAACCGTGAAGAGAGAAGGTGCATGAGATGTACACAAGGCTGACAGACGGTGACACGTGTGACTTTTAGCTCTGCTACCATCTCAAGCTATGTGCCTTCCTCCCCCTTGCCCCGGGCAACTTTCTCTTGGTAGTGTGCACGCCTCGCGCTGCTCACGATCTCCTGCAGGATATGAGAGGTCGCTGAACGCCGTTTCAGGGGGTGCACAGGCACGACAAGGGGGACAATCTCAGCTGCCACCAGCTACACAATCCCAAGATTGCGGCCCTGACCCAAGTCAAATTACAAGGGTCGTGTCTAGGGACAGGAGGGGACAGGGGGGGGACTGAGAGGGGTGCATGCTGCATTTGTGTTAATAACAGGATTGGGGGGCATGCTGAGAACGGGCGGCGTGAATACCCCGGAAATGAGACCCTGTCGCACATGTTCCACGAATGCGCTAGTACCGGGCCAGGAAAACCTAGGACAACGGACACCCTTTTTTAGCCAATATTGGTTCCCTTACCTCCCCGTGAAGCAACGGGGGGGAGGTACGGGCAGCAGGGGGGGGGGGCGGCGGGGCCGCTGCCTCCAGCGACTCCCCATGTCCGCACCGCGCGGCTCAGCAGGGCGGGGGACCAGGAGAGGTCGGCACGAAGTCCGGCGTTACCCAGGGACGGGGGGCAGGCGGACCCAGGTAAGGGCGCGGACACGGGCAACAGCACAGCAGGGCTCCAGGGGAGTGCGACGCCGGCGGAGGGCGGGAGGGTCAGGGAGGGGAGGAAGAGGACGAAAGTTGCAGCAGCTCCTCCGGGCGAAAACCGCCCGGTGACGAAAAAGGGAGGAGGAGGTGACCGCGTCTGGAAAAATGGAGGTGCGACCTCGGGGCGGTGCGGATTGTGGCAGTCGGTGTGCAGTTATGGGGCGGGGGCGGGACTTGGTACGTATACCGCTTAGGCGGGGTAGGGCCGCCGTTCACTGACAAAGCGGCGGGGGGAAGCAACGTCTGCTGGATCAGTAAGTGGAAGAACGCGGCCCAAGTGGGGGTGGGAGGAAACGGCCCGCTTCCTGAAGCGTGGAGACCCTCTGAAGGAGGGATACGGCAGTACACCCAGACTGCACGGAAATGACTGGGTAAGGAAAGGTCCTGACAAAAATCTTGGCAAACAGAAACTGCGGTGCGTGCCCGACACGAGCATAGTGAGCTGTAGGGGACGTTGTTTGACAGCGGATTACCAAGGCGGAAACTGAGGTACAAAGAACAGTGTCACTTGGACATGGGACAGGGGAACTGCACGAGGTAGAAGATGCGAGGCGAGGTGGCTACTTGGAGTTGTGCACTCAACGTCGGGATGAACCTGCGTGGCGCGGATGGAGTGGAGAGGGCAGAACCAAAGGGCAGTGGAGGGCGTGGGCCCAATCCACCCCCCCCCCCGTCGCCAAATGGGATCGCCCAGAGCGGCTCCCACGAAAACACGGACATAATAAGCCTGGATATGGCTGCCAAGGGAAGAGTGTTGTCAGATAGGAGGGTCGGAAAAAGCGCTCGTAAGTGCTAGGAATAGACAGGTCTTAATAGTAAATGCTGGAAGGAAGTATTAATAGTGTGCGGTAAAATGGGTCCCTTCGTGGGGTGTGCCGGCGCAGTAGCGGTTGCACCTTCAAGGATACTCAGGTTAGGGGGGCCCTGACCGTGTGATCAGGCAGCAGGCAGGAGCCTCCGCTGGCCCAGGGAAATAATTAAGGTTGGGGGGGGGGGGGGGCAGCATAGTTTGAACAGTAACCATCTTAGCAACCCAAAAGCAGCGTCATACTCCCATTGAGATGCGGAAGTACTGGCTCTTGAACAAGGCGACAATTCCAAGAGAGGGAAAGTATTTTTCGTCAAAAATAGGTGCAGGGACCGAAACTTTGTTCTGTGAACTGTAATCTGGCCCGCCAAGGGGCGGAGAGGTACGTCACGGGGTCTCCCTAGTAAAAAGTTTGGGACCCCTTCTCTAGAGTCAAGATGACCGGTAGCGGGAGCGGCGAGACGACGAGGTGGTTTGTGCCTGGTCTGTGGAGCACAGGCCCATATAGTGGCTGCATTATGGACAAACCACTGTTCTGAGGACAAGACTCCAAAGCATTCAAGCCTGTCCGCATGAGTGAGAGATGATGTTGTTAAAAGCACCGCGGTGCAAGGGTTGTCCAACGGGTCCTTGTATCATGTATTACTGCTTGGTTCTAGCGCCATCCCCACGCAGTGTTGAGTCCTAGCAATCAACTTCGATTCCCACAGAGAAATGGTAAAATGAAAAAGTATAATGTGTCTTTAAAAGAAACTCCTGCTGTAGTTTACTGCACGACGCAGTCATACTGCCTAATGCTGATTAACATACAACTACTAAAACATTGGAATTTGTTATTTCCTAGAATCCTACTAGTTTGAAAAATTCTCATATGCGGGGCGCCTATGATTTTAAGTATAAGAAGTTAAAATGACACAAGTGTTTTAATATAGTCTTGGGCTGTAGGAATTAACTATAGCTGTGCCTAATGACGGTTGAGACCTACTAACGGCACTCCTCAGGGCGATACTGATGTACACTATTCAAGGTACAGGCTTGTCCTTTAATCTAGAAATTGCAATGTCTTGCATTAGCTTGGGGACATCTGGATTGTGTTAAAAACGGTTTTAAAATTGTGTAGTTGAGCCACAGTGCTCCAACACTCCTACAGAGAGCCTCTCGGGACTCGATGCGGATTTTATGCATGCTGGCCCACTCACTAACTGCTGTTCCCGCCGGGGCCCCTCCTGCAGCCAGAGCAATGTCAAATCAACAGGCCGGAACCAGCGCAAAATACATAGTGGGAGCTGTGCGCCTAAAATAAATCAACGGTGGAGCCGAGTAGATGCTTGGGGGAGGTCCGTGAGCACCGGGCTCTTCCCATAAGACAGTTTAAACTAATCTAGGTGTCCCGAAGCTATCAAATACGGCTGACCATCCCCTTGATAAAGGACGGTATGGAAGTGGACATCAGACAGAGTGAAAACCAGTGGCTGAGATGTCCTTTTAAATTGGGTCATTGTCCGGCGCGTCAGGGAATATGTGTGTTGCCCGCTGTACGGGAAATTGACTACAGGCAGTCCCCCCCCAGGTTACATCACAAGAGAGGGGCTGGAGGGTTGTTACTTAAGTTAGTTGTATGTAAGTCGGAAACGCATATTTATCTTGTAATCCACCGAACTTGGTGTCTGCGTGACAATTGGCAGGTTAGCAAACTGGCTGGTGGTCATAGAAGAATATTAACACTAAAGTCATACAGACACCTGTGTAATTATAACGTAGATGGATGTGGGAGCTAGGAGTAACACACAATAACATTACCAATATCCGAGGTCCATGTGACCTAGAGGTCGGGTAGTGAGTGTCTTAAGATAGGGGACCGCCTGATATGGCTACGGTGGGGTGGCACTGTGAATTGCCAACTGTGCGCTATTAATTGGATGCAGTGAGACCAATGGTTGCTATATTTCTATTTGGAGGCACTTGTAATTTAATGGTACTGTGAGCCTATTCACTATATGCGTATTGTGGGGACAGTAATATATTCGATAGCAGAAACAGTATTCAAGTTTGTATTATGGCTGACATCACTGTTTGTTTGATAGGAGCTAAAACAGCAATTAAAATTATAAAAGTTAAGGGCGGTCATAAGTTAACATTTACTAGGGGTTATAATTTGAGAGAACTTTCTTTAATGGGCAAAACAACTTAATGAGGGACGCAGTCTAAGGCCCACCACTCACACAGCATAGCTACTATGTAGATATAGATAAAGCATTTAACTCTTCCTCTGTACAATAGAAGCAATTTATAACAAACAACATAGTTTTTTAAGCTTACTGGCACTGCTGATGTGGTAGAGGAGATGGGGCAGAGAGTGTTACACACCAAGGGGCGGCTTGGAGTAATGGATATCTACACATGAAATTAAAATCCATCATGATAAACCAGGGGACACTTAACAATAAATTCAGGCACGTTGACTCTGGTTAATCTTCTTAAATTTGATATCTTTGTATTAATGGTATTATCAATGCAAAGTTATTTTAGTGTAAGTATCACTGATTTTTTTTTCTTTTAAATTGCTGTGGATCTGATAAATGAAGGAGTGTGACTCTGGCAAAAGAGTGAAGACTTTCCACTAATTTAATGGGCGAAATTCTTTTATTTTTGCCCCCCCCCACCCCCAATGTCCAAATACCATTTTCGACATACTTGATTCCATAAGGTTCTCTCTTTTCAAAAGAAAACCACATAATGCCCACGCAGGGTTTTGTGGAAAAAAAGGAATGTGCTGGGAATACGCAGGCTTCAGTACCAGTCCTTGTTCCCGTCGAAGGGAGGGCCCACCCATAGATAACATATTATAATGGTGATACAAAAATCTAAAAAAACTGTCCACATTGTACTTATTATAGATATCATGAGGTCAGGAGTCTAGACAGTAACATACTGTCATCTGTTTCATTGCTGCGCCCCAGTCCGTAGTAGGAGCTCCGAAGACAGATTAATGTTTTCCTTGGGCAACTTCCAGCTTTTTGTATTTTAAAAAAATAATACAAAGTGTTCCTGTTGCCTGCTACTATGATAGATCAGTCTGTGCCATGGGTAGCTACTGATGCTTGGAGTCTGTAAGAAAGGACCAGGTCTCATCATTCTGGAGAAATGTCTTGGTAGAGCACATCTCCACCCAGAAAAAGGATGGTGAGTAACATTTGGTCTGCTTTTGTTCCCAACAGACGTCGTGCTTGTAGTTGTTCCAAATCTGCCAATCATTTCCTAAATGGTCGAGTTGTTATAGTGTACAAGATGGATTAAAAGCATGGTTTATTGGGCAGTATGAAGATCCCCCCCAAGAACTGATGGAACTGGAGGCACAATAAGAAATCTATTAATTCCTTACAGATTCATGTCATGGCATTCACAAAAACTCCTGTCCATCAAAGATGTATACCAAGTTTCATTGCTGATGCCCTGATCAGTTTGGTTTACTCTTAGTTAATCTGTGCCAACTGAAATTAAATGTGTTTTGTTAGTCTCTGTTAGTTTTGTTTTGAACAACTCTTTATGTTTAAAAATGAAGCAAATAATTTGTGATCTTGATGATGTTTAAGGGATGAGTTCGGACATTGTATTATTTTAGATACTGTTTGGCAAACTATATGACTTAGTGAGCGCATGTGGAAGCATCATGTGTAAGGGGTTTTCCGACTCTCCTACAAAGTGCCAAATTTCTCAAAGGAAAAATGGCCCACCCAAGTTGATTGGAGCAGCCTGCTCAGTACATCCACTGCAAAAACAAAACAAGGCCTGCTGGGCAGACTGGTTGTGCTTGTGTATGGAACGTGAATGGACTTAGCGTGCCCAACAAGCTTATTAGGCTTCCATTGTTCAATGTCAATATGTGAATATTCCTTTATGCAAGTTAATTCTCAATAAGCAAAATAATATAAATTTAATCTGGTTTCGCCTAAATAGCATTTGAGTGTAATATCATTAATTGGGGACAAGATGTTTTTTTATAGAATGGGACCTCAATATTATATTTGTGGGGGTCCAAAAACCAGGGGCCCCCACAGGTGTTTTTTCTCAGCAGCGGAAGTGATAAAATTGGACCTTCATCTTCAGGACTTCTCCCGAGCTGCTTAATTCTCTGGAAATTCCCGCCCGGATATCAGACTTAATACCCACACACCAAAGTGTCAAAACATGCTCTTAAAACCCATCTCTTTAGACAGACCTCACATTCCTACGGCATGAAATTTTCAACTCTCATTTGGCTCAACGATCCGGTGTCCTCTGGCAAACACCAAATAGATAACAAAAGCTACAGGTTTCTCTACAGCCCATAATTTGGACCTTCAAGCAGCAGCATTTTATTTATTAATTATCTTATGCCATTCCCTTATAAAGAAGGCTGGACACATTATTACAAAATGTTATTACCCTCTTGTGTCAAACCTTCATCCTCATAGACTGTAAGCTCTTGCTCACCCCCTCCATCCTCAAGACTGTACGCTCTTGTTCAATCCATCCTCATAGACTGTAATCTTCTGTGAGCAAAGCCCCTCACTCTATTTTACCTTTATGAGGTTTGTTACTCTGTTTTTTGTTTGTATATGTCCCGATGATTTGTAAAGCGCTGTGGAATATGATGGTGCTTATAAATAAAAACTGGATATATAAAATAGGAAGCAGACAGCTTCCAGGTTGCTGCAGATAGCTCCCCACATTTGAAAGAAGAAACTTAGCTGTAGTGACTTGGTTCAGCCACTACGCTGATTCTGATACATGACACCTCATTCTCAAGCTCATGTAAGAAGAATTTGATATCTGCCAAATTGATCTTCTTACGATAGCAGGTATAATTAACATATTATATTGGAAAAAACAGGCAGATTATGCATAGTTGTCCACATTAAAATCTTACTTATCCAACCTGGAAAGTTTCATGATTAAAACCACATCATAAGACACAAATTCATTCCATCACCACTTATCTCTTAAAGTCATAGAATTTTACGGGATTTGCGAGTAGCTATGGCAGCTTAAATATAAGCAGTGACAGTCAAAAGTCTTTAATAAAATTATTAAAAGCTTTAATTAGAATTTCAGATTGACATTGATAAATGAGAGGGTACAAAGTGTCAGTTCCTAACCTAAAATCCATTTGTGATAAAAAACGTTCCATTATATAACATTTCTTAAAATCCAAATTGCCCATTAAATGCAGAAATTAACCTTTGACAGGAAGACGTTCGCTTTACAGCTTGAAGCAATAAGTCTTCTCCATTCAATTAAAGGGGTTTTTCTGAGAAATAAAAAGAACTAAACAAGTTTCAAAAGAGATAAACAATACCTACATTGGTCACTCCAGCTCTAGTCAGAAACTACATGGGTTCCCTGAAAAAATCCCAGGTTCCAGCCGCTCCACTTCTCCATTTTTCCTATATAAATACTTACTTCAATGGCAACATGGTAAAGGTAAAATCCTATAAAAAAGTCAACAATTGACATTCTTGGACCCATGCACCTCCCCAAATGGTGAAAGGAAACGTGACTCAAAAAAGTATAGTTTTGCATCTTACAAGAACAGCTGACAATAAAAACTGACATTTGAGGATAAATCAAAACAAAGTTTTGCTGTAGCTTCATCCATGGGAAAAATAAACAATGATAGGGTCTTTTGTACGCTTGTTATGGACATAAAATAAAGCTATCCTTGTAATATATGCCCGGGTGTCTGGGGACATGCAGTATGTGTTAATAAAGATTAATTAAAGATATCCACTTATATACATGTAACCCAAAATGGTGCCCTTAAAAGTAAATCTATTCAAACTGCCCTCATATACATACAGTACACTGTTACTTTGATCAGAATAATAAGGAAACATGCAAAAAAATACAGATGCTTTTGGTCATCTAGGGCCAAAGGAGGCCAGAGTAACTAAGGAGTTAGCATCACATCAAACAGGTGTTTTATTTGTTTGTGCTCTTGATTGTTGTGTACTGGCCACCGCTTCAAACACTTCATGGAATGTTCATTCCCAACTAAAGATAAACTGATGCTCTATTTCACATCTGGCAAAGTCAACATGGAACAGCTGGGGGGATGGCAGAACACAGAAGGACTAAACTGAGTCCCAGATGTGATGCCACAAAAGGCTCAATACGGACAGTAAACGAGACAGATGAATAAAAGGATATTGCGGAAAACTTAAATAGAGAAAATAAAAAACATGTTGTAAAAATGGGCGATGTCAAGAAGTAGTTATTACCGCTGGGGGCACACCAGAAAAGAAAAAAGTCTTAAAAATCTGTTTGTCGTGCGGGTATGAACCTGAAAACCAACCCGTAATATAAACCTGCGGCAATAGACAACTTTGAGTTTTCAATTGCACTCCTGAGACTTTTTTTTGAAAAAGGCTTTTTAAAATGCTGAGGCACATGCACACATTCTTATTTTGTGGGGGAGCGTTCACTACAACCATTGTGGCCAAATCCTATTAAAAATGGCAAACCAAGTATAAAGATCCGTACTGGATTGTAAGTGCAAACAAGTTGCACACCTCATAAATTGAACAACACCACAGCAGCATTTTAAAACGTTTTAACGCCTTGTGATAAGGCATTGAGGCGTCACAGTAAGGTAACATTTTACGCTACCCGCCGCTACGGACGAGGACGCGAACAGAGCTCACGCTTTTTGCATATGTCCGACGGATCATGCCACTCTGCCCGCGACTCACAAGATTGTTGGCCTAGTATCCTGCATGTGTCGCTTCCCCACCAGGTCTGACGGAGTTACCGTCTTCTTTCTGGGCATTGTTTAAGTGCATTGGAGTGTCGACACCATTGATGTTAAATCCCTGCGGCTCCGTCCAAATCAGTCAGATTTGGTTGCATTGAAAACTACCCCAGGAGCAGCTCGTGCCAAAATCGTAATTCGCATGCACCAATTTCAATCCCCCTCTAAATACCTGTCACAACCGTGTTTTTGGCTTTTGCAATCCCCAAACCTCAGAAAACAGACGAAGTGCGGCCACGAACTCATAGTAAATAAACCCAGTTCCTCCGTTCCCTGCCAGAAGAAGAAGCCACCCACAATCCGGGGAGCGGATCTGTATGTAATTGCGCAGATCGGTTGCTTGTCTGCTCATGGAGAAGCGCTTATGGCTACTGTTACACTCTGCAATAATTAGCTGATGTGTGTGGGCCAGTTGCCAGACACCAACGACCATCAAATGCAACGACTTATTCTAAAATTATAAACAAACTTCTCTTTGTTTGCTCTTTCGTTTAAGTGTGTAAGTGTTATGATAATTGACCAAATATAGTTCATTTCCAATAAATGTTTTTTGTGGCCCTTGCAAGGTCAAGACCATTTGATCGGGTAAATGTCTTCTATTTATTCAAACCCCCAAATGTTAATTTAGCTTATTTCACCTTAAGTAAGGCTTCATTTTTCTGGCCATTTAGGCTGCTTGATCTGATGATGAGAAAAAGCAAGGATACAAAATTATTGCATCGATGGTCATGGTATACAAGTTTCCGCTGAGATTTAGGAACTATAGATCATTAAATTCAGATAGGGGGGGAGACCCCCAACGGATAAAGAAGTGCACCGGGGGCAGTATACAAAGGGCCTTTGCTGTTGCCATACTGCAGCTTATTTCCCTTAGTTCCAAATCAGACTAGATAGTCAATTTCAATAAAACCTGGAACATCTGTAATACATAATAATTGGAGAGACAAATGTACAAACGTTGCTAGAGATTGAAAATAAATCCACTTGTGGTTATTTCTAGATATTTCCGCGAACATCATGCAATAGTTAATGACCTTTCACCTCTGTGGTATGATGAAGATGATGAATGTGGGCAATTCATACTTCACGCTAGTCCCACATCACCCCTAAAAAAAGAAACCCTTACCATAACACCTACCTGGAACTCTCAACTGCAGCAAGGACAAGTTTTTCGTACAAAAAATCGGAATCCAAACATTAGGGGTCTGTGAAGAAGACCAATGAAGAAGACACCTCTTTGCCAAGGTCATTTCTTTCTTGATGTGGTTTGTGGATTTCTGTCGCCATACTTGCGTTTGGTGGATACTTATAGACATACTGTGTAGGAAAAACACAATGATGACAAATGCTGCCAAAATTCACCACCCTGTGGGAATAACAAACACTTTTGTTACGGTAATATTAAAAATTCTGGTGTGAAAAAAATACATTTGAGTTATTATTAATGATATGATAGGAGATCAATTCACATACATTTCTCCAAAATTACATAATCGTGCCTTAGCTGTTTGACAACCATTTTATCAATTCCACTACCGAAATCAACCGGTCCAGTATGCCTGCAGAACTTATGCTGTGAATCGATGGACCCTGTCTAAGTCCAGTGCTAGATGAAATGAAACAGACCGCCAGGTATTAACTAGTACAATGACATGTGATGGGAAAACTTTACTACTTCAAAATATTCATAAAGTGTAGCAAATAAATTGTCTTGAGGAAGTTCTTGCTAATGATAGAAGGCGTTGAGCTACCTGCACTTCCTGACATAAACCAGCAGTAATTTCTACTTCTGAGGTGATCTCACTGGAACATATGAATACTTTTTAAGTTATCTCCGAAACCTATAACATACCTAGGACTAATCAGGGAATGAAGGGACATCTTTCCAGAAGGAGAGAGCATCTGATAAGGAATCCAGATCCTGCATCAATAATTTTTTTTAAAGCTACTTCAAAAGATTATGGCTTACCTTTTGACTACAGAAGTGAAGATGATAAGACTTTTCACGAAGAAAGCGCAGGAAGCACTGGGGCCGTTTGATGGAGAACACAGATATGACCCCCTTATCATTTTGGCACAGGCAGAAAGATCTACACTATAAAAAGTGCAAGCAAAATATTTACAGCAAAATGTTACCAATGACCTTCTAGACGTAAAACATTTGAAAAGGGATCATTGCAGAAGGTCCAAAATTAGTCTGGTGGAATATTACTAGCACCGTTAGTTACAAATAAGGCTATAGTTTACTAAGCAAAACAATCACTGCCTTTCAGTCGTTGACAATGGCTACATATCTAGGGCTCATAAATATGAAATCGTGGTACAAGCTGGAATAGGAACAATTTATCCGGGGAAAAAGTGGGGGGGCGCCTATTTCCCCTCTTACCACCTAATGATAAATGGGCATAGAACTTGGTCAATCTGGTTTTTTAGATTAATGAGAACCGAAAAATGAGATTTGGTGGTCGTGAGATGGAGAAGGATGTTACGTATAAAATGGGCAGTTCACTAGATGATTGTAATTGAATACACTTGAATGGGGGTCACAAACATTAAAAAACTAACATTACATGATGGATCACCAAATGTTAAAAACCAAGACCTTAATGGATTTATGTGCCATATGCATGCTGCCTATAATTGTTTTGGTTCCAACAGGAACTGTAGCTTCCTGTGATGCAACCAAACAACCTATCATATCGATATAACCTAATAATTGGATGGTCATCAATATCAAAGTAGGTTGGTTCGTTAGTCCTATCCTTACCCAAATTTTCAGTAGTAATGGTAATTATTATTGTAATCGGACTCTTGGAATTGGGAGGGGGTAGAATTTAGTAGAACCCCGGGCCATAAACTCCCCTAACAGTGAGCATCATGAGTGTCCATACTTACCACAATATTGCCCCAAATGAGATGTAGTGAAGAGTCCACCGGTAAACAAAACTGACTTCTGGTTTGTCTAACCAGGAGCAGATCCATGCACCAATGAATGGTCCGAGTCACGGAATATGCATGTGACGATCCTGATGTTGTGACCATGCACATGGTAGGAAGATCATTATGATGTGCTCCTCGGATAGGAGTGATTCAGGGGGTTTGATCAATGCTAGATATGCCAGCGTATAGTGGGGTAGCATACTGCAAATAGGAATAACTTCCTTCCTCTAAAGGGAGGAGATAGGGATTTAAAATCCCAGGATTTAAAAACCCAAGGAGAATTATTGCCGTTTAATCTGCCACCAGGATTACACTCTAATGATATATGTAAAGTCAAACCTCTGAAGGAACGATCATTAAAAAATGTAATGCAATGACTTTGCAGAAAGCCCGTTTCCCACGTTCAATCTGTGAACTTAGAGCAGGGGTCCCCAAACTTTTTACATAGGGGACCGTTGACGTACCCTCTCAGACCATTGGAGGGCCAGACTAAAGTTTAAAAAGAAAAAATTCTTCTGTACACTGCACATATCTTATTTTGAAGTAAAAATACTTTAAATATTGAATTTGTTCCTGCATTGTAAAGAGCAAGTACTTACCAGCATCTCAATGGGAAGTATGAGCCTGCTTTTGGTTGATAAGATGGTTAATGTTCCAACTAATTATTTCCTATGCCCCCCCCCCCATTAATTATTTCCTATGTGGACGGACGGAGGCTCCTGCCCTACTGCCGGATAAAAACGGTCCACGGGCCCCCTGACCAAGAGTATCCTTGAAGGTAGCAAAAGCTACTGAGCAGGAGCACCCCACGAAAGACCCATTTTACAGAACAAATATTAATATTTCCTTCCAAAGAATTTACTATAAGAACTGTCTATTCATTTAGATATTTCCTTCCAAAGAATTTACTATAAGAACTGTCTATTCATTTAGCACCTTAAGAGAGATTTTTACGACAATCATATTCTGAAAACAAATCTATCCCTCGGAGCCATATCCAGGCTTATTTATGTTAAGTTGCTTTAGTGGATGCAAGCTATTTGTTGACTGATCCCATTTGGCGAAGGGGGGGGGGGGTGGATTTGGGCCAATGCCCATCTGAAATTGTGTCTATGCAATCCTAAAATAAATAAAGTAGAAAAGCATGTTTTATTCCATAAGCTTTGTAGTGAAAACTACAAGTAGAATAATTAGCATCTTCTACATAGATGAAGTAACACTGTACAATGTAAAAGTGCACTGTTCTTAGTAACATAGTTTCCGAATTGGGCTAATCAGATGTAAAAAACGTCCATAAGCTAAATATTGATAGTGTAGCTGAAGAACCGCAGTTTCTTGTTTGATAAAGCATTTTTGTAAAGGACCTTCCTCTACAAAGTCATTTAAGGTGAAGTATTGGGTTGTAATGCCTGATATCCCTCCTTCAGAAGGTCTCTCCAAGCTTTCAGGAAGCGGGCATTTTCTTTCCATTTGGCAGCTAGTTCTTCCACTTGAGATGATACAGCAGACGTTGCTTCCAGAAGCTTTGTCAGTGAAAAGGCGGCCTACAAAAGAAATAAGAGGTATAAAGTACTCAAGTCAGAAACCGCAAATAACTGCACACCGACTGCCACAATCAGGAACAGCCAGAGGTCGCACTGACATTTTTTCCAGAAGGGTAATAATACTCCTTTCAACATTTTTGAGGAGGATTTTTAGGCAAGGAGGAGTATGAAATTTTCAGTAATACATATAAATAACTCCTATGGGGGGTCCTCTTGACACAGTGCAGGTGGTAGCTGAGAGGAGGACACTGTGTAAGTTGAAGTCTATTCTGGAGAATAGCTCCCATCCCTTGCATGAGACTGTGGTGGCATTGGGGAGCACATTCAGTGACCGACTGCTTCACCCCAAGTGTGAGAGGGAGCGTTATCGTAAGTCATTCCTCCCCGCTGCGTTCAGGCTGCTCAACAAACAAGGCCCAAACAGAAGTAACCTGTGCCCCCCACCTAACCAGTCCCTGCAAGTGCCATCCCCAGACTGAACATCAAACTGCCGATCATTGCTTGTCTCTTTTTTGTCTTTTTATCCCCCTTTTCTTTTTGTTCATTTATCCCTAATATTATTGTTGTCATAGTTTGTACTTCACTCTCTGTACCCTCTCTGCTGCTGTAACGCTGTGAAATTCCCCACTGTGGGACTAATAAAGGATTATCTTATCTTATCTTAAAAACAAAAGGTGACCGGGAGGGGGCTGCTTAAAAAAATAAAGATGTACTTACCTTTGGGCGCCCTTGGGGTGTCCCGCCCTGCTGTCTCCGGTCTGTGGGCCATGTAAACAAATATGGCTGCGGAAGCAGTGCTGAATTCAGCTTCCAGCCAGACCTGACAACCATACGTCCCGCATATACTGTACCAGAGGTCGCACTAACATTTTTACAGAAGGGTAAAAATACTCCTCTCACCATTTTTGAGGAGTATTTTTACCCGAGGAGGAGTATGAAAATTTCGGTAATACACAGCGCACAGCGCACACGACACTACACGCACACACACAGAACACAGCATACACTACACGCACACACACAGAACACAGCATACACTACACGCACACACACAGAACACAGCATACACTACACTCACACACACAGAACACAGCATACACTACACTCACACACACAGAACACAGCATACACTACACTCACACACACAGAACACAGCATACACTACACTCCACTACACACAGCACACACTCCACTACACTACACACAGCACACACTCCACACCACTACACTCACACACAGAACACAGCACACACTCCACTCCACTACACACAGCACACACTCCACTACACTACACTACACACAGCACACACTCCACTCCACTCCACACAGCACACACTCCACTACACTACACTACACACAGCACACACTCCACTCCACTACAACACCCAAAAACATAAGTACCACAGGAATTGTGAATGTCTGCTAGTAACATGGCTGCATGGAGCTGCTGTATCATCTCCTAACACCACACACTGCACACCAGTGCAGGGGGTGTGGCCACCAGCACCAGGAAGCAAATCATTATACAGCTTCACAATCATTATACAGACTGTCAGTCATGCACTGGGGGTGTGGCTGTGCCTCCCACGATGAATAAGGTGGACAGCTTGAATATGCTAATGCTCTTATTGGACATTTCACCAGGTCATTTTCATACAGCTTAGGACCCTCATTGCTTAGGTTTAAAGGCGTAGAGGGACAATGAAGGGATAGAGGCACTGCTCTAATGGCAGTTTATGAGAAATATTAGTTTAGGGGGGTTATTTTGCATGACGGGTTCTCTTTAAAGACTGGCTGGTAGCAGAATATACCAAGCCATGAATAAGATGTTTTATCGACATGCTAGCTAGCTACAGTCTTAGACATTTGTTACTCTTAGTCCTTTGCCATCACATATGTGTATACTTTTTAAAAGCAAAATAAAGCTGGATGACTAATATTTTTATGATCCCTTTCGAAGCTGGAGGGTTTTGTTTTTTCATTCTGATTACCTGCGCAACAGACTTAATAAAGCAGCCAGAATTTTTTTATATGAACCATCTAATACAGGGAGTAGAATTCAGATAAATACTTTGAGGAACTAATGGTCAAGGAATTGAGACTCTTGTGGGACTCGACAACACTCAAATCGTATGTGGACAAAAACATGGTTCAAGGGATGCGCATAAAAAAATTCCCAACCAACATTTTTAATCCTAAATTCCTTACTCAGTGGAACAGCATATTAACAGAATGTTCTATGAGATAATGTCGTTGAATTGCACAAGAGAAAAAGTAATGGGTCAATTACAGGTGGAAATAGAACAGCTCATGAAGCAATTCAAGTTTCTACCTTTTCTACCTGTAACAAATTTCCCATTCTAATAAAAAAAGAAAAGACCATCTATCACCCAAACAATCAAACAATTTGAACAGGACATCGACTATAACCAATCAGGTATACATCTGGAAAAAAAAAATACCTAATAATATCGTAAAAAGAGAAAATCTATTTTAAAAAATAAAACAACACATATATACAACAAAACCTAAGGGTTAAGAGTCTCCATTGGAACACATCGATGTTTTTTCAGACTCATATTCACCGAAAAGAACAAATCTCGAACAACGAAAGTAATAGCTAATACACGCAACTCATACCCCGGAAAAAATGGAATATTCAAAAAAATACACAGAAGATATCCAAAAAATAACCACTAGCAAGTACAAGTAAATGATTAACCTATTTTTAATTTGTCCAGTTATATTTTACAAAAGCACAAATGGAACTGTTAAAAGGGTTTGGTATTCTCATCAATTAATTTTGATGTTTACCAAACTATTTTGGATGTAAATCAGGCAGGCCCCACTTAAGAACCCCACTTCAGACAACGCCTAGTTACAAATGGACCTCTGGATGTTGGGAACTTACTGTACTTAGCCAGGCTACAATAAACAGCTGTAACAGTTACCACAGGGTCTGCAAATTAAGATTTATTGTTAATCTGGTTCTTATGGCAACCCAACATTTTTAAAATCCAGTTGTCACTGAGACCAAAAAATATTTGGCTGGTGTTACAATTATAAAGTATGAGTTCTGACTATAGAAATTCAACTTAAGAACAAACCTACAGAACCTATCTGTACATAACTCGGGGACTGCCTGTACACTTGTAAGATCTATTATTTTACACAAACATTGCTACAGTAGAAAATAAAGAAGAATCAGGCAGAAACAAAAACCCAAGCACCTCCGTGTGAGGCACACATGTTAATAGTGAGCAGCCTCAGAGGCATCCATGCATGCTGCCCCTGCTGTTTCCTGTCCATTTCCGTGGTGTTTCCATCCTTTTCTGAGGTTCCCAGGTGTTTGGCCAAGCTTCCCTGTGCAGAGCCTTGGTCCCCTTGAAAAATGCTCGAGTCTCCCATTGACTTCAATGGGGTTCGTTATTCGAGACGAGCACTCGAGCATCGGGAAAAGTTCGTCTCGAATAACGAGTACCCGAGCATTTTAGTGCTCGCTCATCTCTAGTATTAACATTATGTGCCTCACACGGAGGTGGCTTGGGTTTTTGTTCTGCCTCGATTCTTCTTTATTTTCTACTGTAGCAAAATGTTTGTGTAAAATAATAGATCTTACAAGTGTACAGGCAGTCCCCGAGTTATGTACAGGATAGGTTCTGTAGGTTTCTTCTTAAGTTGAACTTATATAGTCAGAACTATATACTTTATAATTGTAACACCAGCCAAATATTTTTTGGTCTCAGTGACAACTGGATTTTAAAAATGTTGGGTTGCCATAAGAACCAGGATTAACAATAAATCTTAATCTTGCAGACGCCTGTGGTAACTGTTACAGCTGTTTATTGTAGCCTGAGGCTAAAGTACAGTAAGTTACCAACATCCAGAGGTCCATTTGTAACTAGGCGTTGTCTGTAAGTGGGGTATTCTTAAGTGGGGGCCTGCCTGTATTTACATCCAAAATAGTTTGGTAAACATCAAAATTAATTGATTGAGAATATGCCAAACCCTTTGATAACAGTTCCATTTGTGCTTTTGATAAAATATAACTGGACAAATTAAAAATAGGTTAATCATTTACTTGTACTTGCGTAGTGGTTATTTTTTGGATATCTTCTGTGTATTTTTTTGAATATTGCCATTTTTTTCCCGGGGTATGAGTTGCTGTATTAGCTATTACTTTCGTTGTTCGAGATTTGTTCTTTTCAGGTGAATTAGATGAGTCTGAAAAATCATCCGATGTTGTTCCAATGGAGACTCATAACCCTTAAGTTTTGTTGTATATATGTGTTGGTTTATTTTTTAAAATAGATTTTCTCTTTTTACGACTATTTATTAGGTAGTTTTTTTTTTTCAGATGTATACCTGATTGGTTAGATAGTCCTGTTCAAATTTGATTTGATTTGTTTGGGTGATACTTCCTTTGACTTTTGATAGATTGTCTTTTCATTTTTTATTTAGAATGGGAAATTTGTTACAGGTAGAAAAGGTAGAAAAACTTGAATTGCTTCATGAGCTTGTTCTATTTCCACCTGTAATTGACCCATTACTTTTTCTTCTTGTGCAATAATCAACGACATTCATCTCATAGAACATTCTGTTAATATGCTGTTCCACTGAGTAAGGAATTTAGGATTAAAAATGTTAGTTGGGAATTTTTTTATGCGCAGTCCCTTGGAACCATGTTTTTGTCCACATACGATTTGAATGTTGTCGAGTCCCACAAGAGTCTCAATTCCTTGACCATTAGTTCCTCCAAAGTATTTATCTGAATTCTATCCCTGTATTAGATGGGTTCATATAAAAAGTTCTGGCTGCTTTATTAAGTTTGTCTGTGACGTCATTTATTTCTGCCAAACAAATTTTATCAATAGAGGGATATACATCCATAATCGCATTTCCAATATAGTCTTTGTTCAAATGTAGAGAGCACGATTAAACTTAATAATAAACACACAATATACACTGAAGGTCAGCTCACATGTTTTCGATAGATGCCGGTCCACTAGCATGAGAGGACCTGGGCTGCAGGTAATCAGAATGAAAAAACAAAAACGCCTCCAGCTTCGAAAGGGATCATAAAAATATTAATCTTCCAGCTTTATTTTGCTTTGATGGCAAAGGACTAAGAGTAACAAATGTCTAAGACTGTAGCTAGCCTAGCTAGCATATCGATAAAACATCTTATTCATGGCTTGGTATACTCTGCTACCAGCCAGTCTTTAAATTAGCTGCCCTTTAGGTCATGTGATATATTTCCCCAATCATGGAGAATTTACCACAAACATTGTGTGGGAGCAGTTCCTGTAGGTCTCTATTCACACATTTACATTTCCAATTTGTCTATCTTAGTATGAACATAGATTTAAGACATCTAAGTGAAGAGGATTGGTACAGTGAACAATAGGCATTGTTAGAATACATGGGTGGCAGGGTAAGTGAGGTAAGTATAAACTCTTATTTTTACTATCATTGCTGAAACATTGGAGCTAAGGCTATTTAGAGACTGTTGAAATAAGGCAGACATTTAGATGCTTTACCATTTTAAGCAGATATATTAGTGACAGTCATATGTATAAAAATAGCATTTTATAGAGGTGTTTATTAGCAAATGAATGTGATGATAATTCTCTTCTGGCTGCTAATGGTAAGGGTACATAGCATTCTGTTACAGTACAGTATACTGTGACCAGACCTGGCTGTGTTGGCTTTTAACTGACTTGGGTTTCTTTGAGATGTTTATAAACAGGATAGAAAAGTTAATGTTTTGTTTTTATAGCACCAATCATGCAGGAATTGTAAAAAAAACATAGTTAATTGTAAGCAGATTGTTTCTAATTGCTAGCTAGCACGCTGTAAAAGATATATGTAACATTTATTGTAATGTATTTTAGCAAAAAACAGCAATGAATACATAGAATGCATAGCTGTCAGAACTCTATTCATAGATTCTAACTGTTGTGTTCTTGTGCACACACCCGGGGCTATACTATGCTTGAGGATGTGATTGAAAGCTAGACTGGGGGTGGGGAACAGCTGCTAATCGGAGTGATGGACACCTAAACCAATCAGCTGAATGGGCAGCGTCCATGCACTCACTTATCTATTTATTCGGGCCTGATGTTGTATCTTCTGACTATTTCTCCGACTCCTGTTGCTACTTGTCTGTTCCTTGATGATTCTCTTGCCTGCTGTTTTTGTTTTTGTACCTTAATGCCATCTTGACTCTGTTTGTTTGACTGTGTTATGTTATCTGCCTGTGTTTGTATTTTGCGTCTGTTTTGTATTCCTTTATGTTACTGGGAACTTCCAGCCAGTTGTTACCTGGATCTTTGTGCTTCCATGCCACTGAGAAAGCTTTGTTCCTTGCCCTGATTTCCCGTTGTGACCCCTGCTCTGTTATTGATTACACTTCTCTGCTCATAGCCCTGACATTCTGCTCTGCTACTGACTACAATCCCATGCGTCCTGTCCTTCCTGTCTCCTACAATTCTGCGCTATGACTCTGTACTTCTCCTTGGCCACCACCGTGGACAAAAATCAGGCCTGTGGAGCGACCTGGGGTTCGAGGCCACAGCAAGTCCAATCCGCTTTGCGGCAGCTCTGTTAAAAACTGGGTGCCACTTAGACTCTGCTCCCAGGTGTTGGCTTATGTCATAGTCAGCGGTGGTACAATGGGTCGACTACCCCTGAATCCTGACACACTTGACAAATTAAAAAGTAGGGAATTTGTGGAGAATCATATTGTCCTATTTGAGGACGATCTAGTACTAACTGACCCAGAGAACTCACTGATGGGGAGTATCTGGGACATTTGCGATTTTACATATTGCATTGGTTGCAGGGATCCATGCTATTCCTAGGAATCACTTTAACCTACCCGATTGTCAAATTAGTAGGGGCAAATTTTCATCCTCTTTTAGACTAATTTTCAAAAGAGCTGAGAGGGTCCTCCTACATTCCCATCTCATGGATAGGATGCATCTCCACAATTAAAATGATGATTCTCCCCAAAGTGCTATATTTATTTAGAAATGTTTCTCATGTAATACCCAATTCCTTTTTATCCCGCCTACAGAACATCTTGAATGCATTTGTGTGGAAGGGCCAGAGAGCAAGGGTCCCTCTTGCTATTCTGACGCAACCTATGACAAAAGCTGACACCTGTGACCGGAGTCTAAGTGGTACTTGGTTTTTACCAGAGCATCCAATGCACTTACATACAAGATGGTGAACTCCGCCGGACATGAGCGGGAAAGCGACACATGCAGGAAATCGGGCGCACAATCTTCATGAATCATGGCAGATGGACATTCCAGTGGACAACTCTCCTCGAGGATTGCGCAAGGACCAGGTAAGTAAATGTGCCCCATTATCCCTTACTTAGACTTTTCCTCTTAGATTCATAAGGGTTTGTTAACCTTAGGTTCACTCCATGTTGGCCCTTTTATAATTCCATTCAGCGAACTCTTCACCAAGTGTAACATTCTTAACAAAGAATTCTTTAAATATCTTCAACTCGATATTAATATATCCTAGAATCTTTGTTTTGCGCTGATAGCACATGTGCTGATAGCACATTGTTATGAATGAGGAGGGTATGGCAGTATATGATAGGATGATCAGACAACCTAGGGTTAAAGTACCCTAGGGAGTCTGAAAAATAGTAAAAATAAAAATAAAAAAAAGTAAAAAAAAAATATATATAATAAAAAAACCTAAAAATTCAAATCAGGCCCCTTTCCCTAGAACTGACATAAATATAAATAAACAGTAAAAATCATAAACACATTAGGTATGAAAATGCCCGGTCTATCAAAATATATGAATGGTTTTTCAATGTGTTTAACCCGTAACCGAAAATAGCGCCCAAAGTCGAAAATGTCACTTTTTTGCCATTTTGAAAAATACAAAACAAATCTATAAAAAGTGATCAAAACGACGTACAGTCCGTGTACATGACCATGCTCATTTGTTTGTTATGATTGTATGGTGGCCCATTGGGTCATGACTCGGTATGTCCTTACCTTTGTTATATTGTGGAAAATTCTATAAAAATGTATTAAAAAAAAAATAAAAAAAAGTCATACAGTCCTAAAAAGGATATAATTGAAAATATTATCCAATGTCGCAAAAAAATGACACCACCCACAGCTCCATACACCAAAGTATAAAAAAGTTATTAGCACCAGAAGAAGGCAAAATCAAAAAAAAAATATTTGTACAGGAGGTTTTAATTTTTTTTAAATGTATGAAAAAGATAAGCATGTGGGGATACACAGGAGGAATTGGAATCATAAAGAATGTTTTCTTTAAACTGCATTGGATGCTGTGAACTTTCCTTATTTTGTGTATTTTGTGAGTATTTGGATCCCATAGGCCAGGATCTACAGCTGCGTGCATCATCCACATCAGAGTCCAGAAGCTATTTCAGTTGTTGTCTTTTTCCTATGGTAGAACTTCCTTGTCTTTGTAATTGTTACATGCTGTACTGCTCTTATGGTACATGATAGTTGTTCATAGAGCTCCCATACCAATAGATAGATGCCACGACTAGGAATTTCAGGGCCTATGAAAGCAAATTCAGGACAAAATTGTGTGACCCCCCCCCCCTTCCTTCTTGGCGCACATTAGGAAGTAACATAACTAAAAGTGTTGTAGGAGAACAGTACCAAAACCATTTTTAATTCATAGATAATAAATTAGAACCAAACTTACTACATAGATTCTTTACCAGAACCTAGATTTGTACATAGAAACAGCATTGAACTGAAAATTACTGCATATTGCTACAAGATTAAATATCCAAGATTACCAGCACTTAATGTAAACCTGGTGACTCACACATCACATCTTTGATTGGAGGAGTCACTTTGATTTTGTTCTTCCACCTAGCCAACATGTCAGCTTCTTCCATCCATGATTCATCTCTATAGTTGTAGTAACACAAAAGTTTTAGGATTTCTTTTAGGACCGATATATATATAGTGGCCCAAAGAGAAGCTATGTCACTTTGATATTCAGAGGACATTCAGTACCTAAGTCACAGTAAATTTCAGCCAAGTAACAGTTTCCCACAACAGTAGCCATGCCCCAGTGCCCCCACAGTAGTCAAGTCAGGAAGGAGTTGGGAGGAAATATTGGGACTCAGGGACCCCTTTTCTAGCCAGGTCCATTACTGGAGTCCTGGAGTATTCGCCCCTTATAGCAGTCCTGGGTATTGACCTGCAGCTATCTCATTTGACTCACCCATATATACATAGTGGCTTGCCTCCCAAAATCAAATGATCAGGCAGTTGAATTCCAACTCCCCCCATCTTTATCTCCCATGACATTTGAAATAAGAGGAGAGCTTTCAAAAAATATTCCAAATGCATCAGCACAGCGATATGAGGGTAAAATAACCCAGGTGTGGGTGCAAGCCTCAGCAAACCCAGCTCAGACATAAGCCAACACCTGGGAGCAGAGTCTAAATGGCACCCAGTTTTTAACAGAGCCTCCGCAAAGCGGATTGGACTTGCTGTGGCCTCGAACCCCAGGTCGCTCTACAGGCCTGACTTTGTCCACAGTGGTGGCCAAGGAGAAGTACAGAGTCATAGCGCAGAATTGTAGGAGACAGGAAGGACAGGCAGCATGGGATTGTAGTCGGTAGCAGAGCAGAACGTCAGGGCTGGCAGCAGAGAAGTGTAATCAGGAACAGAGCAGGGGTCACAACGGGAAATCAGGGCAAGGAAAAAAGCTTTCTCAGTGGCATGGAAGCACAAAGATACAGTCCAAAACATAAGTGCGTTAGTGCTCTTTAGTGATTGTTTGAACGTGTGAACATCGGTACACTCCTTACAAGGTTTTCACTCCTTGTACCATAACAGCATTAAACATGGATCCAGGAGACCGAACATATGTAAACAACAACCTTTATATTTTCATCATAAATGAGACATAAAGGCATCAGTACATCACCATACTTCAAAGTCCATAGAGTAGTTCACACGTTAACAGCGGTAGCTCCTTACTGAGACAATGAAAGTCCGGTGTGTCGTGACGTTTCGGAGGGGAACCTCCTTCCTCAGACATGCGCCGTAATGACAGGATGTGCCTTATATACAAACAAGTTTACAACTTTACGTATTTTAACATTTTAACATCTATGCGTAAAGTACAAAACAACTAACATTTTAAAACCTGTCCAACAATGATATGACAGCACGCTAATGAAAGAATCTATCTTATCATAAAAATACATTAAAGTTACATTGTTCATTCAATCCGAGTGGATGCAAGGTGTCTAGTTGTGTGATCCAAAATACCTCACGTTGGAGTAATTTCTTTTTCCTAGTTACTTCATTCTCATGATCCTGGCCGTATGTGTCGCGCCAGACTGCAGACACTTCCGCCAATATAAGTCCTAGACCCCGCCTCCGCTAGTCCATAATTGGGCGCACCTCCTTAGCCAGTCACCTCTGTGAGCCAATCACGGCCCTCCGCGAACTAGTGCGGCCGGCCGTGATGAATACACCTGTTAGAGCGGACTGCAGTGTAAACAGGCTGGCACACGACACGCCAGAGGTGCGCATGCGTGAGTGACGCGGAAAGGAACTTGTAGACGCGTCGCTATAGAGACGCTGTGAGAAGCCCAACCCCTTCTGGGCAAATACACTGCTAATCGATAGTGCAGGGATTGGCTCACAGAGGTGACTGGCTAAGGAGGTGCGCCCAATTATGGACTAGCGGAGGCGGGGTCTAGGACTTATATTGGCGGAAGTGTCTGCAGTCTGGCGCGACACATACGGCCAGCATTGAGCGCCCCCGCTCTTCTCTTTTTACTCTTCTTCTAAGCTCTTTTTCATTTGACCATATCCCCATCCACACGTTGTGGGATCGTCATCTAAGCAGAGAACCGGGAGGCTTGATCTACGTTGTAGGATACCCTCTCACATTCCTCTCTCTTCGGACTCCACCATCCGAGATTCGCAGAACACCGGCTTCATGGATCACCTATGGAACCGCCAACTCTTCAGGAAACAGCAAGTAGAAAAACTTACATCAAGCATTTGTCCTAGAGACAAGGACTATATTAGAGATAAGTCAACCGTCAATTATGAAGTGATGCATAAACTGTTTTATGAACTTGAAAGGGAAATTAACAATGAAATGTTTCAGGAAATTGATATCATGTTTCTAGAAATCTATACTAAGGAACATATAGCACCTAGGGGTCTAAGAATCAATATCCCGTCCACGTTCCCCGATGATGAGAGATATACTAATGAGTGGTATAATATGCTCGACACACTATCGGATAAATGTATAGAAATGATTAGAAACAAGAGATTATCCCTGTTCCATGAGAGCAAAAGGAATATCCATAAATTGTTAGAGCAACTAAATGACTTCAATACCCACACAGACTTCGAACACATTTGCCAAAATATATCCGTTAGGCTGAACAGGTCTGAGGAACTCATTATAAATAAAAAAGCACACAAATTGGAACGTGATAGATTAGATAAAAAATCCCAAAGCTATAGACAATACACTAATAAGAATAAAAACAAAAACGACAATGCCACTAATCACGAAGGTGAAAAAAACGCACGCCCAAAAAATCACAACACCAATTACAAGAAACATACAGTAGGAAGACTATTTCATAACAGTAACGGACGCCCACAACAGAACAGGAACCGAAAAGACCATCCTCAGAACTATGATAATTCGAAGAGCTCAACATATACTGCCCATACTTGTAAGGAAATAAACCCGATCCAGAATAACACTAAAACACCTGAAGCTAATTCCACAATATGTACCCACATCACCACTGCATCAACACCTACATGTATTAAAATCCCTTCAGAGGACACCGCCAACCCAGATACCCCGAAAATTACGGCCATCATTTCACCCCCACCCACACTAGAGGTACCCGATAAAAAAGCATCACCCAATACTAAACATCGGGAATTTATGGAGAGACTGAAAATCATCCGAGAAAGAAATACAAAATTCAACTTAAAAATCCTAACGCCCATGAAAAAAACGGACACCACCACATCAGAAATAGAACATATACTCCCCATTGACCTTTCCAACCTCACAGTACATGAAGATCCCTCACCAGAAAAGGAAAAGGTCCCCGTTATCATTGACAATACGCACAGCACACAAGTTTGCCTAGTCCCATTCCTACAATCCTTAAAACATGACACGAACCCCATGACCGCTCAGATTGATTTTTTAGATCACCTCCCATCCGATCACATTATCAAGAAAACTCCGATGAAACCAATCACCATGTTTTTTCCTATAACCCACAAACAAGTAAAGAAAAGGAAAAAAGACACAGAGGAAAAAGAGGAGGTAAAAAAAGAAACAGAAAAAGAAATGGACCTACGATCACCGAACATAAAGAAAAAGAAACCCACGAACCGAAGCCCGCAGTAGATAGACAAAAAATAAAAATCTTCAACCTCTCTTCCCATATACTCAACAGCCATGAAACGAGTCTCTTAGAAAAGGGGCTATCTTTCTGCCCGGACAACACATCCAACGACTTCGATTTATTCCTTGATCTACATCAATTCACCAGGAAACTAACCATCAAAAGACATTTTGGCTTAAAACCCAAAAATATATCCAATGTTGGTAACCCAGATCCTAGCACAAATTGGGATATCTATGTCCATAAAGAAGTACACCCTCCATCCACCTTTTACCCTTTAGAACACCAAGGTCACCATATAAAAACTTTTCATGACCTTGTTGCCAATGACCTCAATAACATTCATACCTATCGTGAACCACCAAAAAAGCACACCACCAATAAAATTAAAATACCCACCAATCTCACAACATTGGAAAAAACAGCCCTTAAAAATCTAGAAGAAAACACTGATATCATCATAAGATCTGCAGATAAGGGTGGTGGATTAGTCATACAAAACTGGGACGACTACCACAAAGAAGCCATTAACATCCTGTCAGACACTAACTATTACGAAATAATCACTAAAGACCCGTTTCCCACCATTAATAAGGAATTCAACAATCTCATTAAAACCGCATATCAAAATGGATATCTTAATAAAAAAGAAAAGAAATTTATTACCATCACCCAACCGAATAAGCCATACTTTTATCACCTGCCCAAAATACACAAAAATCCCGCCGTACCTCCTGGACGCCCGATAGTTTCCAATGTCCAGAGTTTAACTAGCAACTTATCACACTATTTAGATCTATTCTTACAGCCCCATGTCACACATTTACCCAGCTACATAAAAGATTCAGGTGACCTTATACAGAAATTACAACCATTAAGATGGGATAACGATTATTGGTTTGCTACTATGGACGTCACTGCTCTTTACAGCAATATAGACCACCACATCGGACTCACATGTGTAGAGCTATTGTTGGAAAAAGACACACACATTAAGGTTGAACAAAGAACATTTTTAATTGAGTGTTTAAAATTCATTTTACAGAATAATTTTTTCAAATATGGTAACACTACCTACCATCAAATTCGAGGTACAGCAATGGGGACCAGAGTGGCCCCATCGTACGCTAATATTTTTATGGGGATTTTTGAAGATTTATATATCACCCCAAGAGAGTTACACCATGGCAGACTCATCACATATTTCCGGTATATAGACGACCTGTTTATGATCTGGTGTGGCGAAAAAACAACATTGGAGGAATTCTGTGAGAAAATTAATGAAAACCAATGGGGTATAAAATTAACCCTCAATGTTCAGAAAGAAAAAATTGAGTTTTTAGATTTAATTATCAAACATAAAGATAACACAATTATAACTGAAACCTATTTCAAAACGGTCGATACTAACAGCTATCTTAATTTTAAAAGCAACCACCACAAAAAATGGCTACACAACATACCCTATAGCCAATTTTTAAGAATCAGAAAAAACTGTACAGAGGACACAACCTTCCAAGAACAGGCGAATATCATCGCCACTAGATTCACTGAAAAAGGGTACCCAAAAAAACTAATACAAGACGCCCTGAGTAAAGCAAGCAAATTCTCTCAAACTGAATGTCTTCAATCCCAAGAAAAAAGTGGAAAAAAGAAGACCAATGATAATGAAAATGATAACAAAAACAGAAAAGATAATCTGAATAGAGACTCAAATCTCAGGTTCATTACTACATACACTAATAACCATAAAGAAATCGAAGCAGTACTAAAAAAGCACTGGCACATTCTACAGAATGATCCATATCTAGCAAATAATATACCCAAAAACCCAAGGTTCACATATAGAAGAGCCAGAACATTAAAACAAAAACTAGCTCCAAGTGTACCAAAACAACTAAGAGTACGAAGTAACAGCGATGAACATAACAATAGCAAATTAGTTATGAAATGCTATAGTAAAAATTGCCAGTGCTGTAAAATCATAAAACATGGTACAGACACTTTTAGGTCTAATCATTCCCAAGAGGTGTTTTCCATCAAAACCAGTATGACCTGCCAATCCCGTTTTGTCATTTATGTTATAGAGTGCCAATGCGGGTCACAGTATGTAGGGAGAACCACTCAACCCCTTCACTGCCGACTGAACCAGCACAGATTCAATATTCAACACGGGAACTATAAACACAGTTTATCCAGGCATATGGAAGTTAAACATAAAAATAACATTAAATACAGTATTTGCCCAATAGATCATGTCAGTACAGAAACTTCCAACAGATTTGAAATTCTTAAACGCAAAGAAATATATTGGATGTTCAAATTAAAAACCCTTAAACCTTTAGGTCTGAATGAAATCACCGAAACCATCTTAGTGTAAAATATCCTTAATCCATCATATGTACTTACCCATCACACAGCTTGCAATCATTATCTTCCGGAACACATACAGCGCGAACCATCCTTCCTGCTCGCTTTGACTCACTCCGGCCACCGTAGTTGTAGTCTCTTAACATCTCCGGTGTCCATTTTAGTAGTCCACCCCATCCCACACCGGAGAAAAAATGAGAACTGACTAAGGGTATAAGTCTTCGACCTAGTGAATGTATCTGTTTAGGTTACTTTCCAGCTTTTTATATCTAAATTAGATTTTATATTCTATTCCTCACCAATTATTTATTTATTCTTTTATTTATTGTATTAAATTCTATATGTATTGTATACATTTTTTTAATCGCTCAAATCGATTACATCTGTTATCCACTTATCTGCCTGCATAGCGCGTCCCACTCCGGTGCCGGTAACGCGCCAAAAAACATGTATTTAACACTCATGTCTTAACCAGTATTGTAACAACTGAGGAAGGATCCGTTCCGGATCCGAAACGCGTCTTGACCTTGCAATCTTGTTATAATATTTTATTTCATTTTATTGTAATAATAAATCTATCTTCGGAACGAACTGCGCCGGGTCTTTGTTTAAGATCCTAGGGACAACCAAGCAGATCTCTAGCAATAGAGATCACCCACAATATTATTCCACTCTGGTCACGGTACCGAGGCGACAATCCCGAAGGCAGCACTTAGTTCCACTCTATAAGCGACTACATGCGTTGTGCCATCAGCACAACACAAGAAGGTGAGTGCAAATTTGCACATGTATTGAACTCTTTATATTGAGGATTCCTACACATTGAGCGCCCCCGCTCTTCTCTTTTTACTCTTCTTCTAAGCTCTTTGTGGCAGGGTCCTGGGCAGGGGGCTGACTATCAGCTGACACAGTGGTGTGCACGGCCGGAGGTGAACGGGCTTGTTGCCACTGAGTGCTAATTCCTCACAAAATGGTACTAGATGCAAATAAAAAAAAAAAAAGTAGAACGTTATTGTAGCCCTAAGAAGGGCTGTTGGGTTCTTGGAGAATCACTCCTGCCTAACAGTAAGCTAATAGAACACCCTAACGCTTTCCCTGACCAGCAGCAGCTCTCTCCCTAGCGGCATCCAGACACAGAATGATCCGAGCAGCGCGGGCAGCGGCTAGTCTATCCCAGGGTCACCTGATCTGGCCAGCCCACCACTGCTATCGACGTGTAAGGGTACCACGTCATGCTGGGTGGAGTGCAGAGTCTCCTGGCTTGTGATTGGCTCTGTTTCTGGCCGCCAAAAAGCAAAACGGCGGGAGCTGCCATTTTCTCGAGCGGGCGAAGTATTCGTCCGAGCAACGAGCAGTTTCGAGTACGCTAATGCTCGAACGAGCATCAAGCTCGGACGAGCATGTTCGCTCATCTCTAGTCTCTATGATTAAACATAATATTCCCATTATATACCAAGATAAAACATCATCCAAAATTTTCAAGACAACTGCCGTTTTGTGTCGAGAAAATCTAAAACTATAGGCAACATCAAAGCCCCCGATCAATTTTACAATAATACCACTAATTGGCTAACTTTAACAGGCAGCTACAAGTGCAATGGACCTAGATGCAATAGGGCACATTTACTTACCTGTCCTGCGGAATTCACGAAAGTGCATTGTTTGACGGTGAATCGGATCGCCCGATGGCCCACACCCAGATTTCTGTCGCATGAAAGCTAGCGCAGCTGTGCCACAATCTGATCGCGTATGACACAATCCCAGCTCAAACCGCTGTTAAATACCTGTCAAAGCTGTGCAAATCCTGAAAACCGTAAACAGCCAGACGAAAGTGCGATCCGGGACCTTTAGTAAATAAGCCACAAATACATAGTTCAAACTCACAATCATATGTCTGAAGCCACATTAAGGACATACAAAATAATTGTTCTGAACTGATTCTCACCTTTTAATTTATACCATAATTTGCAAGCAATGCCACCTACAATATATGGGCTGCACTAACTACACTGTGGGCTGCACTAACTGCACTGTGAAAACTAAAAACATGCATAGTGGGACACATCTCAGGAGCAGCACTTTCCTCTCATAATCAACTTGCGACTGCTAGCCCAAAAAATCTGTTGCGAGCTTCAAGACATTTTAAATAGCAATATTCAGGACATATGCAATTCCGATAGAAAAAATATCCAAACATGGAAAAGGTGGAGATTGGTCGGAAAAAGTTTGAGCCAGAATAGCCTTTTGGATACTTACTTTGGAAACACGAATTCCTAAGGGAATGAACTATCACAATGATGTATTGTATATCTATTATATAACTCATAGTGACATACCGTATATACTTGAGTAAATGCAGAGTTTTTCAGCACAAAATTTGGCCTGAAAAACCCTAACTTAGCTTATACTCGAGTCTATAAAATAAATGAACACTGTACTCACCTTTCCAACGTCCCCCATAGGTCGTCTTCTGCTTCGGATGCTCTTGGGCTGCCTCTGTCCTTAGGCTCCTCTTCTGGTTCTCCCGCTCTTCAGGAAGTTCCGCTCCCCTCTTGGTCCACTCCCGATTCAGACAGCTCACAAACAATTGTTGGTGATTACTGGCTCACAAACAATGACATCGTCAAGCAGCTGACGTCATTCTGTGTGCAGGCCAAGTGCGAAGACCCGAAGAGGAGCGGAACATCCTGAAGAGGAGTCAAAGAGGAGCAGAAGAACCCAAAGAGGACAGAAGGACTCGCAGGCGGCAGCAGATCATCGGAAGCAGAAGAGTACCTACGGGGGACATCGGAAAGATGAGTACAGTGTTTTGTTTTGTTTTTACTACAGGGGCTGGCTATACACTAAGGGCTAAATACTACAGAGAATACCAAAAAGAGAAAACCCAGTACTAAATAAACGACTCCTATTACTAATTAAAAGCATACAATACCAATAGAAGTATATAGGATCCAAAATTAAATTAAATCATGCTTCATAATACTCAATTAATTATAAACAATATATAAACTTTATTAATCGGCCATCAAAACATACATTGAAAACCACAAAACAACAGATGTGGCGGTGGTCAGTGGTATTACAGTACATAATAAATACTATCAGAGTATCAAATTCACAACAGTATATACAATTTGGCTGTAGCCAGTTGTATTACCCACCAGGGTGTTGCCTGTAGCCAAAAATTGTTTGAACCAGTATAATGCGACCACCGCCACAGCACCCAGACACGCGTTTCGCCATCGCTTCCTCCAGGGGGTGTGCTGTGGTGGATGCCCAGCATATATACCTAATATCCCAGATTGAGTAGTACCTTGGGGCCAATTCCTTAAGGGGATAAAAGAGTTCGTCATACTGTGCAAAACTTTTACAAAGCATTTAACGCTACAACTTGTCTTGCAAAAATCAAACCCTTTTATTGTATCTATCTGTCAATGGGAGAAATAAAAAGTCACAACTTTGGAATTTGATGACACAAAACAAGGCTGTTATGTCTTCAGCTGATTACTAGTTGAATAAATTCTTTCCCAGACCTTTCTCATGAGCCAGTTCATTTCCTGGTTCCTGTCTATGTGCATGGCCACTGATGGTAGGACTACTGTTAAAGTTTGTGGCTTTCTGGGGATTTCATATTTAGGAATTTACACGTTCTTCTGGTTGTGATTTTTCATGTGGATTTGGACATTTTCTTGGTTGGTGATTTTGATTTACAATCCTGGTATTTATTTGACTTGCTGACATTTGCTGTTCTTCTTTTCCCTTCCCCATCACATTAGTAAGTGCAGAGAGTGTCATCTAGTTGGGGGCAATTATTTAGGTCTACTATCAAGAAGGCAGGAACAGTTTGGAAGGTTTAATGTTAGTTCTCACTATCCCTTTGCATTTCACAAAGGTCCAAAACAAGCCTATGATGTAGTGGTCAAATGACAAATGAAGGTTGATAAATGCAGATGAGCCAGCAATGAAGACCAAATCTCATACACATGCCTGGGAACAAGTGGCACGATTGTAACACAAATTGACTTTTCCCACAAACTTTTAATTTGACAATTGCTTTTTTTAACCACTGCACAAACCATCCATTGTAATCAGAATTTGCAGAGTCTAATTTCCGAGAGGGCCAGCACTAATTTCCCCTGTCATCTATGTAACAGACACATATAGATCTTCAATAATATATATATACTTACACATGAAAATCTATGATAGACACAAGGATCTTCATGGATCTCTTGGTGATTGTCAGCTTTTTATTATGGAGTCTATACAGCCAATTTTTAGTCCTTTTTAATTTTTTTGAAAAATTTTTGACTTAAATGGCCACCATACATTATAACAAATGAGCAACAATCAAGATACAGCAAGGATTTACAAGTCACATTTTCCTTGCTTGGTATTATTTTTCATTTGTTTCAGTCCTACTAGGTTCCCCTTCAGGTCCTCACGTCACAGGCCACGGTCCAGTAAGACTGCAGGAGCAGTCTGGGCAGCCTAGGCGGCTTATTTCTCATTTAGCCCTAGGGGCATAAAAGGTCCCTTATTGTTAACACATAACATTAAATTTAGTAAACAATTTAGAAAACAAGTAAACAGTTGACAAGGCCTAAAGATATTTGTGTATCATATATCATTCTTGGTAATATGGACACTGTATCCACGTATGCCATTGCAATTGGAATGCTTTAAGTTTGTTTGTTTGTTTGGATAGCTATAGCTTTTTCATACTTACATATCCTGTTGACTTGAATGATCACCTCTCCCAACTCTGGGCAGGCTGGTTCTTTCCAATGTCTTGTGAGTACCATTTTGGTGGCAAGGAATATGTGGGCAAGTATAGTCCTGTGTTTGGGTGGAGTTTCCTTTGAGTCCATTAGAAGTAATGCTGTTGCGGGAGAAAAAGCTATATTTTCTATGCAAAGATTTCGGAGTAAGACAAATGCTTGGCTCCACAGCCCTTGGATTTTAGGACATGACCATAAAGTGTGTAATAGGATTCCCCTTTGTCTGCAAATACGCCAGCATCCTGGAGGAGAAGAGGGGAATATTTTACTTAGTCTAGCTGGGGTAAAGTACCACCTTATGTGGGTTTTAATTATTGCCTCTATGTGGGCATCACTACAGAAAGTGTTATGGACTACTGTTAGGGTTTGTTGCCATTGGGTGGTTGAATATGTGGAATAAAGATCTTTTTCCCATGCTAGAGTCTTTGATCTTTGACAGACTCTTCCATGATGAACGTGGCCTCATAAAAATAAAACAGCATAAAATATCCTGTGGCCCATATTTATCTAGGGCACCAGATTCATAAACTTTTTTTGGTGCACCTTTAACATAGGAGGCCCACATTTATCAAAGTGTTTGAATTAGTTTTCTGTCTGACTTTACTCTAGAAAGAATGTGCAAACTGCTTGCGCATGAATTTATAAAGTGTCCGTGTCAGTTTTGTGTTGTGGCAGCGCTGTGTTCAACAAGACAGAAAAATGTGCACCTAAAGGGGCGTGTTGCCTCTTAGTCATGCGCCACAATTCTGTCTGCACCACAAATCTGCCGCATTTACAAAGTGCACAAAAAAAATTACTGAATCTGGCGCACCCTGCAGACTTCAAAGGCACACTGGACACAGTGCGGTTTGCACTGTTTTTGGTAAATGTGGTGAAATGGGCATTCTGGTACACAGTCGGACTGTGCGCCACATCTAATATGCAAAGTCTTTGGCGCTGATTTACTTACCCGGTCTATTCGCGATCCAGCGGCGCGTTCCCTGCAGTGGATTCGGGTCCGGCCGGGATTCACTAAGGTAGTTCCTCCGATGTCCACCAGGTGTCGCTGCTCCGCTGAATGCACTGAAGTACACCAAGTCGGGCCGATTGAAGGTAAGCGCGTATCCAGCAACACTTTTTTTAAATAAAATGTGACGGTTTTTCCGAATCCGTCGGGAAAAATCGGCGCAAAATGGAAAAATTCGGTTAACCCGCCGTAAAAAAAAAGCGAATCGGGCCCTTAGTAAATGACCCCCTGTGTGTTGTGCAGTTTATGTTTAAGATGGACCAAAAAAAAGTTGTGCACTCTGTTGGAGAAGTGCAGGGGGTGCCAGATTCATAAAGAACGTGCAACACAATTGATGAATCTGGCACGCCTTGCACACAACACAGGCAAACTACACATAGGGGAATATTTATCATACACTGGCACTCGTGCGCCAGCGTATGATAGCCCCACCGCTGCTATTCGCAGCGGAATACATCAAAAGGCTTCCGCCTCTTGATGTATCGGGGCGGGAGGCTGCGAAGCGTTTATCCTACGCCAGGCAGGGCCAGCGTGAAGGTGGTGGATTGGGGCAAATAATCGCAAGCGCTAGCAATAAGCTAGCATTTACAATTATTTCAGGGCCTGTTAAATATGCCCCATAGTACAGGCTGCACTTTTGTGATAAATGTTGGTATTTGTCGTGTATAGTGCAGACATTTGTTTTGCAGACACTTCTTAAATACATGTGCAAGCAGTTGCACTGAAAAGAACTTGCAAAGTCTGACAGAAAACTGGCACAGGGGCTTAAATAAATGTTCCTGTGATACTGAATATTAATTGCTGTGATTAATGATCCATTACTAAACAATAGGCAGACTGTCAGTCCTGCTGCTTGATCAATTATTCTAATAGACATTTTACATAAATGCCTGTGCTTTAACATAAACCGAGAAGACTTTTATTCTATAATAAACATTTATATATAGGAAATGCAAGTTGTTCCATAGCATTAACTATCTCAGGAGACAGTACATGGCTGGGTCTCACATGATGTAATTGCCATAGATTAGCCTTTGCAGATACATTGGCAGCTAATCCGCTGTGATTTACAGCTGCAGCAAAGTGGTGAGATTTAGACAAATCCTATCCATGTGCAGCATAAGCAATCTGCATCACAAACTGCTTCCATCTCCAGATTGTATATCTGCAATATGTCATTTACTCATATGTAAAATTTGAAAGCCAACAAAATTTCCTTTATTTTTGTCCATTTCCACTCCATTTCACACCATATCAGGTACTCTGCAAGAATATAATAATCCTCTCACTTTCCAAAGTAAACATATAGTAGATTATCAGATTTAGAAATTCTAGCTTTATTTCCCTTTCTGAACAGTTGGATGGCCTCATAACAACAAGACACTATAAAAAGTGGATAATCCCTTTTCATAGACTCATACTTACTTCTGCCCCTGGTCCAGTGCCCTTCACTGCCGGCTTTTGCTTGTCTACAGCTTCTGTTTACAAGCAGAGGCCGGCAGTAACCCTCGTATACAGCTGCGCTCCTACTACTGCAATGAAACTCATGCAGTACCATTTCTATTCTCTGGAGATTTGAGCTGAAATTTTGTTTTTAAATAGTTTTAAAGGGGTTTTCCCACCAAAGAAAATTCTCACAATCCCCTAGTGATGTTAATGCAATAAAGATCATTTTAACCTGATCATTTATTGCTGTTTTAGCTCTTACCACTCCCTCAGCTGCTCAGTGTAAAATCCCAGGGTGTAAGCGGGGACTCTCTAAGCAGACACATTATGACCCATTTAGTTTTGTGGGGTGACAATGTGGTTACATTATCAGGGAATTATCTGGCTTCTGACAAATCAGAGATGCATAGAATTACACAGAGGCTGACAGACACAGGCTGACAGACTTTTACACTGTTACACTGTGGTCTCTGCTACATCTCACAGATATGTGTCTGCCTCCCCCTTCCCCCGGATCACTTATCTCCTATTAGTTTGTAATTTGCAGCCTCCCTCTCTGCTCACAATGTCCTGGTGACAATGTCCTGGAAGTTACAGGGTCGTGTCTAGGGGCAACTGAAATTGTGTACACCAGGACTGATAGAGACAGGTTGGACTTATATCTGTGAAATGCTGTATTTTTGTTAATAACAGTGAATTAGAGAATGTGTTATTTTGTTATCCTGAGTACACATAAGAAACTTGTATTTGTGGGAATTGACCCCTGTACAGTACATTAATTATTACTAACCACAGGTACATTGTTACAGATTAGAATGAAAATCTACATATACTGCTATCTACCCTGTTTCCCCTAAAATAAGACATCCCCCGAAAATAAGACCTAGTACAATTTTGTTAAGGCTTAGAAATATAAGGCCTCCCCTGAAAATAAGACCTAGTGGCAGTCATTGCGGCAGCTCCCCCCACGTCATACATTGGTATTAGTAAATCTTTTAGATGCTGCAGAAGGTTGTGACATGGGGAAGGATTCATGGAAGTAAATCACTGACTGTTGTGCTACAAATGTGATACCAGCAGCCACCAGGATAAGAAGGGTCATCTATGGAAAGTGCTTTTACTAAACATGAGAGACTGGGGCCAATGATTCTAATAGAAATGGAGTCACAAGAAATTATGCAGTTTGGAGAGTTATAAGGATGTTAGAGAAGTAGATTTTTTTGTTCAACGATAAATGTAAATTCTTGTTCATGGAAAAATAAGACATCCCCTGAAAATAAGACCTAGTGCCTCTTTAGGAGCAAAAATTAATATAAGACACTGTCTTATTTTTGGGGAAACAGGGTAGTAGTACTGCAGTACAGATAGGAAGGATCAGACCCCCCAGGGCTGAAGTACCATAGGGGGTCTATAAATATAGTAAAAAGAAAATGTAAAAAAAATGTAAAAATAATGAAAACCTAAAAGTTTTTAAAAAAAATGTAAAAAATCCTAAACATTTTACGCATTACCATGTTACAAAATACCAGACCTATCAAAATATAAAAGCAATTAAACCCTGTTACTGAAAATAGTGCCCAAATGATTGAAACACCACATAAGATTTTTAACAAAAAATGATCATTGGGTAGTACAGTTTGCAAAATTAAAGTAATGAAAATGTCAGTGCATCCCACAAAAAAAATTACACCTTACAATGCTCAGTTTACTGGAGGGTGAAATCATTTTTTATACAAAAAGTTTTAATTTTTAAAAATCTATTAAAACCTAATGAAACATACATAAATTTGGTATGGCCCTCTTCCTATCGACCCACAGGATAAAGGGGGGGGGGGTCATTTGGAGCATGTAGTGAAAGCTGTAATAAGAGAGCACACAAGAAAATGCCGTAAATTGTTTTTTATTTTGCTAATTTCACCATATTTGGAATTTTTTTCCAGCTTCCCAGTACACGGCATGGAATATTAAATGCTGTCACTAGGAGGAAAAGTTTTTATGAAGAAAAAAATAGTTTTGACATTGGGGAGTAAAAATGAAAACGCAAAATAAAAAAAAGAGCATTGAGGGCAAGGGGTTAAAGGGAACTTATCACCACACTAACCCCCTATCCAAGCCCACTAAGAGCCTTATGTTCTTAGTATATATGTTCTCTGGAGTTCTTTTTAGCATATTTCTAGGTTGCAGCATGAAGGAAAAATCATCTTTTATTCTTTTGTAGGATGCAGTCAGACAGTCAGGCAACCCCACCTCCTGCAGTCAGGAAACCACACCTCCTACAGTCAGGCAACCCCACCTCCTGCAGTCAGACAACCCCACCTCCTGCAATTAGTCTTTTCTACCAACTCCATGCACCCACTCCTGCCTCTTAATTATGATGTAATTCTCCAGCTTTCTGGAGATCTAGGAGACAGAGCTGGGATGCCAGATACATGGAGTGGACAGTGCAGACTGACTTCAGCAGGTGGGGCTGTCTGACTTCAGCAGGTATGGCTGTCTGACTGAAGGAGGTGGGGTTACCTGACTGCAGGAGGTGGGGTTACCTGACTGCAGGAGGTGGGGTTACCTGACTGTCTGGCTGAATCATACAAAAGACTAAAAGATGATTTTTCATTTATGCTGCAAAAACACCTCCAGGGGACATACATATTACAGGAGAAGGTACTGCGTGTGGGCTTGTAGAGGTTAGTGTAGTGACAGGTTCCCTTTAATACCTCTAGGCAAAATATTTACATACATTTTTCTTATATTTGAATATTTAAAGGGAACAAAACACATAGTTGAAGGAGCTATGAAGAGTGATACAGAATTTAGCAGGGAAATTTTACGGAAAGTATAATGTTTAAGTGACCATTTTTATATCTGCTTTTTTCATATTCGGAAGTCAAGGAGTGGTCTTATCAGCCATAGACTTCCTATTATGTGCATACAGACTTGGCTGTCAATCACTGTTACATATGTATCTATTTCTTCTCTAAATAGAAAAAAACGGAGTTACAAATTGCTAAACATTTCACTGAATATTTTCCCATCTGCTCAGCTTCTTTATCCATGTACTACAGTGGTAATGTAATATTGTGCCTGTAGATTAGACTGCATTTTCTATGTGACAGGTTCCCTTTAAGAACCTGAAGAATCGAAGAACTAGACACAAGTAAATGTATAATGTTTAATCTACACTTGATTATTGCTGAACATCGACTTTTAAAATAACTTTTATAATTAAAATCAAAATATAATTTATTTCAAAAAAGCAGAATTTTCAGCTCAAGTGATGAATAAATAAGAATATAAAATGACTAATTACATAGTTATTAAATTAGTAGATTAATGTACATGTCCCATATGGATTCAAATGTATTGGTCTTGATTGTGTAAATAGCTGCCTACATTGTAGGGATTAAAAGAAAAGGATTATTGGGTCTCACTGGCGTACAAGGGCTTGGAGTAGCTGTTACATCCCCCAAAGAGATGTCTAAATATTCTAGCACTTGTTTTCATTTGTTCCCCTATTAGAATTACCAATTAACAACAGCAATGTTACTTTTTCTCCAATTGTATGTAAATGCTGATGAAAAGTGTTTACCCTTTTTTAACAGGATTACGGGTCACAATAATGAGAAGGTAGTCCTTATATTAAACGGTAAACTGTGTGTTCCAGCTTTTCTCTGTTAATGCACTCCTGTGTCCTACTGTCACCCAGTACCCTACCTCCATTCAGAACCATGTACCCTGACTGCCTTTAACTTGTCAACAACTGTAACCAGAACTATACATTGGATTAAATCTTTTTTTACCTCTCTTCAGTTCCAATGTCACACTATGGTGAGACCTAACCAATCCACATTTATTTTCTCATCTTTTCCACTAGTGATTTAGTTAGAAGACTAGCTATGCTTTAAGCAGGTAAATACATTGGTCACAGATTTTGTACTGAAAATTATAAAATGGGTCAAATCTTTTAATATCTTCCTCCAGAGCCAGTGCTGCTCAATGGTGAGCTAACAACGTTCATCAACGTTCGAACCAATGAAAGAATTAAGTAAGACAACAACATCAATCTCTCTCTGTTTTACCTGGTTTCATTAGAAACAAATCAGATATAGATGATAGATAGATAGATAGATAGATAGATAGATAGATAGATAGATAGATAGATAGATACTGATAAACGGGTGATCTTATTTCATAATTACAGTACTGTTGTTTACAGCTAAATTAATTCTGCCATATGACCCACCTGCTTCAGGGCACTTCTCTCAGTATATCCTGTTCAAAACTTGTCTTTTCCCACACACTGGTGAAGAAGGCACATAAATCCCCCCACTACCTCCAGTTTCCTGACTTCTCTCTCTCACCCGCACGCCACTTTGTGTGTGTTGGGGGACAGGCTGGGAGTGAGGTGATTGGTGGGCGGGCAGATGTGTGAATACCCAACCCTTCGGATTTACTATAGTAATTTTCTGGAAAACCGGCGGATACTATAGCAAAAAGTTCAAACTGGTGGAGTTTGCGCCCGTGTCTACTAAGGGCCTAAAGCCTCTTAGTAGACACAGGCGCTGCAATGCTAGCTGGGTGTTAATGGATTTCCCCTCGCTGTTCTTGGCCTCCTCTGGTTTTGAGTCTGCCTGGTTATTGCTGTGGATATTAACTGTTTCCATCACCGACCTACTCCTTCTTTATTTTGAGGTCAACTTGGCTTTCTACCTCAGTCTCATGTCAATAGCTGCAATTTAAAAATACAACATATCCCACACGAAATAGGTACATTAATAAAATAAAAACAAAATTATGGCTTTTTAAATTCAGTCAAGAAATGTTTTTAGAAAATTGTTCCAACTTTGAAGAAACAAGTTAACAAACCAAAAATTTTAATTTATCTTATCTGAGAAAAGTGCTTCTTTCTCCACCTACCTGGCTCTTAGTATTACCGGTAGTCCTCACTACCTGATCTCTACTGAATTCTGTCCATCTAGAAGGATGGACAGAAGGTCACTGAAGTGTCAGATTACATAGGAGCCTTATCGAGGGGAAGAGGAGAGGTTAGCAGCAATCACTTCTACAACAGTAATGCCATGAGTTTGATTTAGCATTCAACTGCTGATAAACCTAAAACATAAAAAAATCTAAAGCAATGCAGAATCAAATAGTTAAATGACAAATTCATTTCTGCAAATCTGGATAAAATGCTCAATTAATCATCTATACAAGGTGAAGCTATCCAGCGTGTGCAACTATCTAAAATAGCTTCAGATGATTTCTTGAGATATCTTGTGTTTTGCTAGATTTAAGACAATCTGTATTGTACAATGAACAAAATTAAAATTAAACAAAGAAAACCAATTTCTGACTTCTAGCAGATGTACTTTCTGTCAATCAGTATCATATTAATAATACTCAGGAATATAGTCAAATTTCCAACAATGCTTTTAAAAAAGTGCATATCAAGAATACATGAACAGTGGGGAATTTATAAAAGAAAATGTCATTTAGGAACCTGAAGTAAAATTCTAACTTCACAATAGATTAGAAATGAATTTATAACCAATAATATGGGAGCTCACATGAAAGGTTGTTATATGACTTAGTTTTGTACTAAGACATAAAGGGCCCCTTTATCAGGATATAATTAAAAAAGAAAATCTGTTCAGAAGGTGTTAAATTAGGTTAATATGATTTCTGGTGACCAACAAGACACAAGAGATTTCACTGTCATTCTTTATGTACTAGAAACTAGGCCAAAATGCAGAGTCCACTCTTAATCCTTCCATAGAAATGGAGGGGGTAAGTAGCAGCTAGGGGACCAATAAAAATGTAACTACTGTTATGCCTCTTTTGATGCTGCCAGCTTTTATTGTCTATTATCTTGTGGGATTTGGGGATGAATGGCACACAATTACTAAATTTAAAGGGGTTTGCCATTAAATAAAATTCTCAAATTTCTATCCCCTAGTGATGTTTACAAAACAAAGATAATTTTTAACCCCTTACTTTACAATTTTAGGACGAACATGTACCCACCGTACCGTAGCACTGCTCACTGCTCGCTGCTCACCCACGCCCCTCTCCATAGCGGTGTTGACACACAATGCCGTATTCCGGGGAAATATAAGACAAGTCCTATATTTCTCCCGGGTACGGAACAGTACGGAGCAGCACGGCGCCATGCCCCCATTACCGGCCTGTGGGGGACGTATATAGAATGTATATATGACGGCCATATGTATACGTTCCAAGTGAATAAATATACGGCCATGTGAATGTGGCCTTACTCCGTTTTAAGGCTGTTTTACCCCTATCACTCAGTGATGGTCAATGTAAGATTTCAGAGTGTACGGGTAGTGTTTTTTTAGCATTTCCGATAACGGTAGCAGTGTGACACTGCTGCGTTTGTTTTAGCACTAGGAGCTGCTTACCTTAGTAATCAGCTCCGAGTGCCATTTTTGAGGGTGACAGATCCTCTTTAAATACTTTTTGCTAACAATCAGTGCCAGCACCAATCAACACTTTCCAGTATGGAGTTCATTGGCTGGAAATAATTATTTTGAGACCTTGATACTATATTTAATATATCTGACATTTTGGGACACACCTAATATGTTTATAGTTTTAATTTGTTTATTTGTTTTTTGTGTGTTCTAGGGAAACACACAATATATATATGCACAATATATATACATATATATTTATTATTATAGCTCAAGTAACCTAGTGGGTCTGGCCACTTATACAATATACTATAATACAACTGTATTACATTATATTGTAGATATATTACTTCTACATGGCAGTCTGTATCAGACATTTAAAGATTGCGGCACCCAGGAGCAGAGCTGTCAGATGGCGCAGTCGGATTCAACTGAGTGGTTAACTGCCGCGATTGAAGCCATCCCTGAACACGACAGTTACTATCGGGTGTCAGCTGTGTAATACAGCTTACTCCACAGTGTATGGAGAGGGCTCGGTCTGTGAGCCCTAGCCATACACCCCATCGTGACTGGAAATGAAAGGGTTAATTATGTTTATACTGCTGAAGTTTTATTTGTACATAACACAAAACATAGTATCACCAATAATGTATTTCATTGTAACTTCTTTAGGAAAAAAATGCCAACAACAACGTATACTAATAGGTAACAATATTTCTAGTATCCTAGATATATTTGCATTGTTCTCCTCAGGTGCAGTTATTTGCAAATGGTTTTATACACAGGCTAGGACACAGTGTTCCTTCCAGGTATGATGAAGTCTTGTTTGTATTTTCTTCAGACAAAGGGTGTGAGCTTTATCAAACATAGTGGAACAGTGGAATATTTACTCTGCCTGAAACAAACGCAGTTTTGGAGAAGCTTAATGTACAACAAATCACATTGTTTCTTAGAAACATCTGCAACATCAATTCCTGATAAAACATTTTCAGTAGTGGGTGCTTTAATTAAAAAAAAAAGAAAATCCATTGAGGTGACAATGAATATTCACATAATAACATCCCTACTGTTACTCCCTGATTTTAAAAGGTTTTTTCTTCCAGTTGTTTTAATGGCTTCAATCTTAAATGTCAACAATGCCAGGTCAAATACTTTGAATCAACCTTTAATTTACTCCCTAATTTTAGCAACATCCTACCAAGTTCTAATGCTAAGATACCGTGTTGTGCACATACTGTGAAAATTCCATCCCAGTATATTGGCAAAACCGCAGGGTGCCCAGTGGAAGTTTATGAAGCACAACATTAATGTCACAGTGTTTTCAATCACATACACATGTAGCGTGTTATAATTGTAGAATGCAATAAGAATTCTGTATATACACGTGGAGCCCATTGTATCCTATTGTTCTATCCTCTAGAAGTAGGAGTCCTGCAATTCGCCAACATTCTGCCAGGCGGTGTCAGCTGTTCCTTTGTATTTACAAGTCGCCCGCAGGAGGCCCTGGCACACTGATTGTGCGCATTTATTTCTTGTATTGTGGCACTTTCCAGAAATAATTTGTTACATTCTATTATGAGCTTGTCATGAATTCTTCAACTTTCTTTCGTTATCTGAATAAAATTATGCGACAGTTAAGAAACTTGATAAAATTACTACATGGAATAATTAAATTATTCTACACTATCCCATACTCTAATACTTGAGTGAACTATATGAAGCCATTTTATTATGTACAGTAATCTATATCTGTAATAATTCTGTAGCATTTCATGTCACATACCAGAATTGAACGCAATCTACACATGAGTTGGTATAGAGTTAATCTATGATGTCAGTTTTTTGGAGCAAGCTATAATGAATCTGGCAGAGCGAGGCATTACTGACCTGGCTCACTTTGGTCCTTGCACCTTCTGTTCTCATTTTTAAAAGTGCAAAGTGGGACACAAAACCTCAGAAAAGTAATAATATTCATGGCTAGAGATGAGCGGTCCTAACATTCAAGTTCGTCATTTGGGTTCAGTCCTGCTCAGGTTCAGAATACCCCTGGTTAATCATAGCTAGTTGCTAGGACATCCATTTTCCCACTTAGGGTTGTCCATTTGCCGCTCATCTCTACTCATGGCTTGTGCTTGAAAATTGCATCTAGCCTTGTTTTCGAGAGTATCTTTAAAAATCAATAAATATCTTTAAAAATCTACATGTTTATAATGCCCTGAAAAGGTTCAGTTGAAGTGTTTGGTGACTCATTGTTCTGGTAAGTTGAAATATCATGGAATTCATAGAACAATTTGAAATATCTGGAATAAATGAAGATATATAGAGCACTATTCATCCAAATTTAATGTTCATTATATCCTTGTGAAGCTTAAGTTATATCACAGAACAGTTTATCAAAGACATACTTTATGTTATACAAGTGCATGGGTAATTCTAAAGCTTCAAAGCATAGCAAATGATAATGCAAATGCATAGTGTCTGGTGGTATATGATTATTATTAGAGATGAGCGAGCACTAAAATGCTCGGGTACTCGTTATTCGAGACAAAAAGTTTACCACCACACAACAAACCAACACCACAAAAAAAAAACACAGGACCAGGGGGGGGCTGGGGGGTGGGGTGGGGGGGGGGGGGGTGGTCGGGGGGGGGGGTGGGGGGGGGGGGGGGTGGGGGTTGAGTGAGGGGGGGGGGGGGGTGGGGGGGCTGGGGGGGGGGGGGGGGGGGGGGGGGGGGGGGGCCCAGAAAAAAAAAAACAACCAAAATTTTTTGGGGGGGGGGGGGGGGGGGGGGGGGGGGGGGCTCGAGTGCTCGTCTCGAATAACGAACCCCAGTGAAGTCAATGGGAGACTCGAGCATTTTTTCAAGGGGACCAAGCTCTGCACAGGGAAGCTTGGCCAAACCCTGGGAACCTCAGAAAGGATGGAAACCACCACGGAAATGGACAGGAACAGCAGGGGCAGCATGCATGGATGCCTCTGAGGATGCTTATAGACACCATTATGCAAAATTGGGCACAGCGAGCCAAATGCACAGAAGAGTGACAGAATGAAAGCAGATGCTCTAAAACATGCAATAATTGACCCTGACACTATAGGGGACGGCATGCAGAGGCAGCGCAAGCAGCTAGAGAGTGGGCATGGCGACATACCCTAAATGACTCAGGTTCAAACCAATGGGTGGCAGAGAGGAACCAAAGGAGGTGTCAAGAAGCGCAAATGAATATCGGTAATGTAAAAGTTTGCCTGTATTTTGGTGATTACACAGCAGGGTGGGACAAAAGTTAACATGGAGCCATGAAAACAACCCAAAATTCGCTCCTGACACAGCTCGTTTGATAAGGGGACCATGTATGGAGGCAGTGAACTAGTAGTAGATTAAAGGTTCTGCAGTAAAAACTATTTAGTTGGATCTTGGCATGGATGGCGCTCCGCTGCCAGGCGAGCTTTCGCCAATCCCAGCCCTGTCTCTAGGCTACTCCCCAAAACAGCCTTCAAGAACTTTTGTATAAGATAAGTGTAGTAGCGTTCTTATAATTTAGATATGGGGGTGAGGGGATGTAAACAGATGCGCAAGAGCGCTGAAGAATATTGGTAAATGTAAAGTTTTTAGTATATTTTGTGGATAACACAGCTGGGTGGCGACAAAGTTAACAACTGATGTGGATCCATGAAAACCCAAATTTTTGCCTGACACCCTCGTTTGTAAGGCGTGTTGGAGGCAGCATATGGACGACTTTTGGAGGTAGCAATGGCAGCACGTGTGGAGAGCTGCTATGGAGACATTTATATTGGGATAGTGCACGTATGTGGCAGTCCCAAAATTTTTTCAACCAGAGGAGCAGGTAGGTGGCCCTCCAGAAAAATAGAATGAGATTGAGTGCCTGTGATGTGGCAGTACCCCAAAAAGTTTTCAAACCAGAGGAGCAGTAGTGGCCCTCCAGAAATTGATAGATTGAGTGCCTGTATGTGGCATCCCAAAAAGTTTCAAACCAAAGGACAGGTAGGTGGCCACTCCAGAAAAATTGAATAGATGTTAGGGCCGGTAGGTGGCAGTCGCCAAAAAGTTTTCAAACCAGCAGGCAGGTAGGTTGGCATCGCAGAAAATTTGAAATATTGAGTGGTCCTGTCATGTGGCAGTCCCAAAAAGTTTTACAACCATGATGGAGCAGGTAGGATGGCCCTCCAGAAAAATTGAATAGAATTGAGTGCCTGTAATGTGGCGACCCAAACAAGTTTCAAACCAGAGGAGCAGGTAGGTGGCCCTCCGAGAAAATAATTGATATTGATTGCCTGTATGTGGCAGTATCCAAAAAGTTTTCAAACCAAAGGAGCAGGTAGGTGGCCCTCCAGAAAAATAGAATAGATTGAGTGCCTGTATGTGGCATCCCAAAAATGGTTCAACACAGGAGCAGGTGGTGGCCTCCAGAAAATTGATAAATGAGATTGAGTGCCTGTTGTGGCAGTCCCAAAAAGTTTTCAAACCAGAGGAGCAGGTAGGTGGCCCTCCAGAAAAATGAAGAGATTGAGTGCCTGTATGTTTGGCAGTCCAAAAAGTTTCAAACCAGAGGAGACAGTAGGGGCCCTCAGAAAATAGAAAATTGGTGCCTGTATGTGGCAGTCCCAAAGTTTTCAACCAGAGGAGCAGGTAGTGGCCCTCCAGAAAAATGAGAATAGATTGAGTGCCTGTATGGGCCAGTCCTACAAAAGTTTTCAAACCCAGAGGAGGCGAGGAGTGGCCCTCGAAAATGAAAGATTAGGTGCGCTGTATGTGGCAGCTCCCAAAAATTGTTTTAAAAAGGAGGGGGACCTCCAGAAAATGAATAGTGAGTGCCTGTATTGGCACTCCAAAAGTTGTTTAAACAGGACCGGGCGGTGGCCCTCCAGAAAATTAAATGCATAAAGTATATGCACAGAGCCAGTGGGCCCTGTCAAAAAATAGCCATTTCCTCTGCTTTACTGTACAAAGAGAGGAGAAGGAGGAAATGAGGAGGAGGAGTAGGGATCAATTATTCAGGTTGAGCTCCTTCACCTGGTGGAGATTGGAAATATGAGAAATCCAGGCTTATTCATCTTAATAAGTCCAGCCTGTCAGCGAGGGCTGTCAGTCGACAGGCGTGTACGCTTACGGTCGTATGATCCACAGCTGCCTGAAAAAACCCGCTGGACAAGACGCAGCGCAGAGGCCAAGAACCTCAAGAATTACACGCCATGTCGTGCCAAATGTCAGCTTGAACACAAGTAGTGTAGGAGCTGTGTGATCATTTAGGACGATGGTATGGTCAGCTACGTACTCCCTCACCATCTTTCTGTAAAGATCAGCCCTACCGCCGAGACTGGGACAGGTGACAGTGTCTTGCTGGGGTGACATAAAGCTGGCAAAAGCCTGTAAAGCGTACCCTTGCCAGTGCTGGACAAGCTGCCTGCTCGCCTACTCTCCCCTCGCTACTTGTCCCGCAGAACTACGCACTTGCCGCTAGCGCTGTCAGAAGGGAAATACTGTTTCAGCTTGTGCCCAAGGGCCTGCTGGTATCATGCATTCTCACACTCCTTCCTCTGCAGGGATGAGGTGGGAAGATTTTGCTTGTACCGTGGGTCCAGGAGAGTAAACACCCAGTAATCGGGTGCTGGAATAAATTCTTTGAACGCGAGGTCACGGGATAGGCACCTAGCATGAAATCTGCCATATGCGCCAGAGTACCAACGCGTAAGAATTCACTCCCTCACTGGCCTGACTGTCCATTTCCTCCTCTCCACTCCTCAACTCCTCTTCTTCTGCCCATACACGCTAACAGTAAGGACTCAACAATGGTCCCTCTTGTGTCTCGCCAACATTCTCCTCTCTTCCTTCCTATCCTCCTCCACCTCCACCTCCTCCGATATGCGCTGAGAAACAGACCTAGGGTGCTTTGGCTATCAACAAGGGAATCTTCTTCCCGTCTCTTGTGCGAGCGCAAGCTTCCGACTCATGCTGACCAGAGAGTTTTCAACAGGCCAAGCAGCGGGATGGTGAGGCTGATGATGGCGGCATCGCCACTGACCATCTGTGTTGACTCCCTCAGTTACTCAGCGACAGATATCAGACATCCACGTCCAACTCCTCATTGTACTTGAGGAAGCTGACTGACCTGACTACCAGTTCTCGTGGAAGTGAACACCGACGTCTACAAACTCGCGCGCTGCTGCGTAACTCTGGAACATGGTCAGGTTGAATTCCACCTCGTGGCACGTCGCACAACAGTCGGTGGGCGGGCAGTTGGAGGCGGCGCTAGCGCTGCCCTGAGATGTGGCGCATCTGTGCTGGACTTTCCTTCGAAATGCGCCAGGACAGATTGCGGGCACCACTCGTCGATGAATGCGAATAGGGAGTCTTGAGGAACGCTGGACTATCAGATTTAACACAGGGCCAGGCATGCACATGTGTCCCAGTCTGCGGAGTTGCAGAGGCCGCCACAGGTTACGCGTGTCCACACACAACACCGCGAGGTCAGGGTTGCGCAGCAGACTCTAGTGGGGGGCTCGCTCGTGAGCCCTGTAATAGCTCTGGGCGTGGGCCTTTTAGCCTAGTGCTCAGCAGTTTGAGCACCGCCTGCTGTCGCTAGCGACGGCATGCTGCTGGCTAGAGCTAACCGGACTGATGGCGCCGTGCCCACGATGGTTAGTTCGAAGTAGGAGTGTGGAGGAGGGGTGGGAGGAGAGAGGAGGCATTAGTAGGCCTGAAACACCTGGACCGAGGTAGGCCCCGCAATCCTCGGCGTCGCGCAGTATAGACAGCCCAGGGTCAAGACTCGTCCCAGCCTCCACCAGTAACCCAATGTGCCGTCAGCGATATATAGTGGCCCTGTCCAGCAGCACTCGTCCACGTGCCGTGGTCAGGTGGAACCTTGTCAGAAACGGCGTTGGTCAGGGCACGGGTGATGTTGGCTGACACGTGTGTGTGCAGGGCTGGGGACGGCACATAGGGAAAAGTAGTGGCGGTGGGGACCGAATACCGAGGGGCGGTGCCGCCGCCATGAGTTGCGAAAAGGCCTCGGTCTCTACTAGCCTATGGGCAGCATCTCCAGGCTAAGCAATCTAGGAGTGGACATATAAGGGCTTGGGCGTGCGGGCTGGGTTGCAACTAATTTGCGTTTCGCTCCAGCGTCTGGTGTGAGAAGCGAACGCTGGTGGATGCTGTGGAGGATCGGGAGGCGACGATGCGGTTTTTGTGGCAAGGGTCTGGCAGGGGGCGGCTGACACAGCGACACAGGGGAAGGAGCATGGTTGCAGGAGGAGGTGAACGGGCTTGTTGCCACTGAGTGGGGTTTTAGCATTATATGCCTGCGCATACTGGTGGTAGTTACACTAGTATGGTGGAACCCCTGCGAGCCTGGTTTGGAAAGTTGACACCACGTCCGTCGGTCATCGGTGTTCCTTAAAGAACCTCCAGACTTCTGAAGATCTAGCCCTCGCCGCCAAGAGCCCTCCCAGGGAGCTTCACTAGTTGCACATTTGGCGCTGATGCACCAGCTCTGGCCCTGCTCTGTCGGCCCCACCACTGCCTCTTCCAACCTGTTCGGTCGAGGACTCTCCTCCGTCTCAGAAGCACTGTGTTCACCCGCCTCTCAACCCAGCTGGGTCTGTCACTCCATCTCATCTCGATCCCTCAGTCGCTCCCCCTCGGACTTCTGCCTGACAACAACTTCCCCACTGTCTGGACAACACGGTGTTCCTCATCGTCGGACACTCTTACACCACTTCCACTACGTCAAGAAGGTCATCATCACCCACAGACTGTGACTGGTGGAAACCTGGCATCGGAAAATTGTCAGCAGCAACCGAACAGTGGTTTGTGACTGTGGGAAGGGTCCAGAAAAAAGTTCCTCAGAGTATGCCGGTTCAAATGCCAAATTTTCTTGGAGGGGGCAGACTGGGGGGAGGAGGACTGAGGTGCAGGAAGCTTGAGGAGTGGCGATGTATCGGTGACTGGTGTGGACAAATTGCTCGAAGCATTGTCAGCATTCACGACACCACTGTTCGCACTGTTCTGGCCTCACAGGTGCTCTACCACGCAGTCCCAGTAACTTCAGACATGAACAGGGAGTGTAGCTCTGGCGGCGTTCCCCTGATGCCCTCATGGCAGGACAGGCTCTGACCCGCAAGTTGGAGCCGACGTCCCCAGCGCTCCGTCATCCCCTGCCGGGTCCGCCATTTCAGATATGTAGAGTCAAGTATTTTTTTACCTTGTTTTTTTTTGTGTTTTTTGAGTTTAAACCAAACTCACTTCTCAGGCTTTTCCTACCAGTATGGCCACACTACTTCACTGATGCACGGTTATGATTACAGGATACGTACGTAAAAGAGACAAAATGCTATGAGCTGGCCTCTGATCCAACCTCAAATCCCAGCTTCCGTCTTTGCAGGAATGTGCTGTCACGCCCGGGCTCGCGAGTAACCCGCGCGTGCCCGACCACTGATGGGAGATGGGTCTTGGTCTATGTGCTAAACGGCAGGATCACGCTGACCTGCAACGTAGCTTGGCGACGCCGAGCCAGCAATGTTCACCCAGCCCGTTAACATAAATGAGAGTCATACGCTTAACTGTTTGCGAAGCTTTTGTTTTTTTGTGTTGAGTTTACCCATGCTCCTATTGCTATGCTATTCTTCTAGCAAGTATGAAAAGCAACACTACTATGTCATATGAGATGACACGCGAGTTATAAAAATAAACGTAAGAATACCAAGAAAGGACAAATGGCAGACTGTTGGCCTAATTGAAATCAACCCTACTAAATTTTTTCCCACTCGCGGTCTTTGCAATGGATATGTGCGTCACTAGCGCCAAAACACACAGCCGGGGTTCCAGTCAATTTCCAACCTACAAATGCTGACAATTGGCTAGTAGATGCACTGCGCAGCATTTACATGCCACCAGCCGATTCAAACCAGAAATCCAATTACTAACGCTATGGTCGGCGTAGCGTTTTGGATTCTCCTATGGCTATTTTCAGCCAAGTATGAGGAAGCACACTACTGATGCAGATAGAATGACGCTGAGTTATTAAACAAAATAAACGTAAAATAACAAGGGTACAATGGCAACTGTGCCTATTGAAATCACCCTACTAAATTTTCCCACTTCGGTACTTTCAATGGATATGTTTCGCAACTAGCGCAAAACACAGCGGTCCCGGCAGTCTCACTACAATTCTGCCTTGCTGTAGATGCACTGCAGCAAGTACAAGCCCACCAGCAGTCACCAACAAATCAAATATATAACGCTTATGTAGGCGTAAGGCCGTTTGGATTCGTCCTATTGGCATCTTCTAGCCAAGTATGAAGCACATACTTTAGGCAAGATACATGATGACGCTGATTATTAACATAAAATGAAACGTAACTATGATAATAAAAGAGACAAATGGCAGACTTGGCCTAAGTGAAATCCAACACTAAATTTCCCATCTTCGGCTTTGCAATGGATATTGCCGTCACTAAGGCAAAACCACAGCGGCCGCAGTCTCACTACAAATGCTGACATTGGCTAGTAGAGCAACTGCAGCAAGGACAGCCACCTAGCAGATCAACCAAATACAAATATATACCGCTACGTAGGCGTAAGCCGTTTGGATTCTCCTTGGCTATTTCGAGCCAAGTATGAAAGCACACTACTATGCCAGATGAGATGACGCCTGAGTTATTAAACAAAATAAACTAAAATACAAAATAGGACAATGGCAGACTGCTGCCTATTGTGAAATAACAACCCTACTAATTTCCACTTCGGTCTTTGCCAGAAGTGTGCGTCCTAAGGCGCAAAACACAGCGGTCGCAGTACTCACTACCAAATTACTGCTGAAATTTGGGCTAGTAAGCACTGCAAGCAAGTACAATCTACCAGCCAGCACTCAAGCCAAATCAAAGATTAACGCTATGTAGGCGTAAGTCCGTTTTTGGATTTCTCCATGGCTATTTTAGCCAGTATGAAAGCACACTACTATGGCCAGAGTGAGATGGACGACTGAGTTATACCAAAATGAAACGGAAATAAAAAAGGACAAATGGCGACTGTGCCTAATGAAATGACAACCCTATCAATATTTCCCACTATCGGTCGTGCAATGGATATGTGCGTCTAAGCGTCAAAACACAGCGGTCGCAGTCTCACTAAATTGTGACAATGGCTAGTTCGTATGCATCTGGCAGCAAGTAATCGCACGCCACCTAGCGCATCGACTCAAATATCAAATATATACACGCTCTGTAGGTCGTAAGCCGTTGTGATTTCATATTGTGCTAATTTTCTTAGCACAGTATGAAACGCACACTACTATGCCAGATGGAGATGACGCTGAGTTATTAACAAAATAAACGGTAAAATAAACAAGGACCTGGCCGAATGTGCCTAATTGAAATACAACCCCTACTAAATTTCAACTTTGGTCTTTGCAATGGATATGTGCGTCCTCCGCGCAAACCACAGCGGTCGCAAAGATCTCACTACAAATTGCTGACAATTGGTGAGAGTAGATGCACGTGCCGCAAGACAAGACACACAGCAGATCAACCAGAAATCAAATATATAACGCTACTGAGCGTAAGCCGTTTGATTCTCTATGGCATTTCTAGCCAAGTTATGAAGCACACTACATGCCAAGGGCCGAATCTGACATGAGGCGAGATGAAAATCTCGATTAAGTCGGCAAATGGGGTCCCTTAAAGGGCGGCGAAATTCGCCGACTTCTAAAGTGGGCGATTCGGGAGTCCATTACTGACTTTCCGGCAGCGGCGTCGTCCGCTAAGCAGTGACACAGGCGCCTGACGTCATGGCGCGGCGCCTGGTCCCGGTGCCGGAGCCGCGTCTCACAGGAGAGCCGCGTGAACACCGGCGCGAGCGGGGAGGGCAAGATGCCTGCAGGTGAGTATGATTTTTATTATTTTCTCAGTATTTAATTAATTTGTGGACTAATAATTAATACTGCGGGGGGGGGGGTCTATATATCAATGGCCAGAATTATTTTAAACTGGGGGGGGGATCAGGAATTGCTATTTTATTGGGGCTACTAATATTTCTGATTACTGGGGGGGATGCAAATATATTTAATTATTGGGCCTATACCGTAATTATTTTATACTGGGGGGAATGCTATATATTATATATATTATTTTAGGGCTATGATGGTTTAATACTAGGTGGATGATATAGATATTATATTGGGGCCGAATTTTATACTAGGGGGGGGGGTGCTGTATATTTTATTTGGGGATTTGGAGCTAATAATTATTTATATGGCGCGGGATGCTATACATATATTATTTGGGGCTATAAGTATTTTATACTGGGGGGTGCTATAGATATTATTTGGGGCTATAATTATTTTATACTGGGGGGGTGCCTATAGATATTATTGGGGCATATAATTTTTTTACTGGGGGGTGATGCTATTAGATATTATTGGGGCTATAATTATTTTATACGGGGGGGGTGCTATATATATATTTGGGGCTATAATTATTTTATATTGGGGGGGGATGCTATAGATATTATTTGGGGCTATAATTATTTTATACTGGGGGGGTGATGCTATAGATATTATTTGGGGCTATAATTACTTATTAATGGGGGGGTGTGCTATAAGATATTATTTGGGCTTATAATTATTTAAATGGGGGGGTTGCATAGATATTATTTGGGGCTACTAATATTTTATACTGGGGGGGATGCTAAAGATATTATTTGGGGCTATAATATGTTATACTGGGGGGGCGATATATACTTATTTGGGGATATTATTTGATACTGGGGGTGCTGCTATAGATATTATTTTGAGGTATAATTATTTTAGACTGGGGGGGTGATGCTAAGAGATTATTTGGGGCTATAAGTATTTATATGGGGGGGTGGATGCTATAGATATTATTTGGGCTATAATTATTTTATACTGGGGGATGAGAGAGACCGAGGAGGGGGGGAGATGAAGGATGGTAGAAGGGGGCCCCACCCCCACATTCTGCACCTTTTCCCTGTCAGCCTCCCCTTCCGCCCCTACCCCTTCCCACGTGTGCCCCACCAAATTCCCCGCCCTGATTTCCCCTGCCCCAGATCTATTCCCTGCCTCTATAATACCACCTCCCCCTTCACCGTAATTCTTCACACTCTACTTTTACTTCTCCCATCTTACCATCTCTTATTTTCTCTCGTCCCATATCTCCCCAACCTTCAACCGACCTAGTGCGGGTAGGGGGGCGATAGATATTTATTGGTCATAATTATTTTATACTGGGGGGGATGCTATAGATATTATTTGGGGCTATAATATTTTATACTGGGGGGGTATGCATAGATATTATTTGGGGCCTATAATTAACTTTGTACTGAGGGGGTGCATGCTATAGATATTATTTGGGGCTATAATATTATACTGGGGGGATGCTATAGATATTATTTGGGGCTATAATTATTTTATACTGGGGGGATTCAGTATATATTATATGGGCAGAATCATTTTATAATGGGGCGGTGCTGTATATATTATATATTCACTATGATCACTTAGCGGGGGGTTGTTGCAAATATGAGAGTCGAGTATAAATTCACTATGCTGGCGGGACGTCCGGATAGCCACGGGTTCGAACTAAGCCAAGAAGGTAAGGCCCAGCCGGATAAGAGGGGCCCCGGGAGGAGGGGGAGGAAAGGAGACGAAGGACGATCATTCGGAGAGGGGAAAAGAGAGACATAGGAGGGAGGGGGGGATGAGCGGTGGGGAGACGGGACGGGAGAGGGGGGGGGGGAGCTGATCACAGGCGGAGGGACAAAGTGAGGGTTTATATTATGTAGGAGCGCAGTGTTGTTTTCAGGAGACTGTATACTGTACGGACGTGGTATTTTAGGGACGCGGGTGGAGAGCTGACTTTGGAGCTGAAGAGGTCTGTCGCGATACGTCAGGATTGGAGAACCCGCCCCTAATAAAGCCCCCTCCTGATGGAAGAGATGTCACATAAGGTACTAGATGCCAAAGGACTCCCGAGCCTGTAGGTCAGGTAACACAGTGTCAGGGAGCTGTCTGTAGGGTTGTAATTGTTAGTAAAGTTTAAGGATTTACTTAACAGGGAGAGGGGGGGGGCAGCATTTTCATATTCGCCTCAGGCAGCAAAGATGCTAGAATCGGCCCTTGACTATGCCAGATGAGATGACGATGAGTTATTAAACAAAAAATAACGTTAAAATAAAAAAGGACAATGGCAGGACTGTGGCCTAATTGAATCCAAACCCCTACTAAATTTTCCCACTTCGGTCTTTGCAATGGATATGGCGTTCACAAGCGCAAAAACACGGCGGTCGCAAGTCTCACTACAAATTTGACCCAATTGGCTAGTAGATGCACTGCAGCAAGTACAGCCACCAGCCGATCAACCAGAAATCAATATATAAGCTACTGTAGGCATAAGCCGGTTTGGATTCTCCTTGGCTATTTTTAGCCCAAGTATGAAAAGCACATACTATGCCAGATGAAGATGACGCGAGTTATAAACAAATAACGTAAAAACAAAAGGACAATGGCAGGACTGTGCTCACTTGCAACGCCAACCCCTACTGTTACAATTCGCACCACTTTGGTGTTTGAGGGGATATGTGTGCCACCTAAGAGCTAACCCCCCCCCCGGTACGCACACGTCCACTGCACCATCACCAAAATGGTACGAGATGACAATAAAAAAAACAAACGTGAACGTTATTGTAGCCTACGAAGCGTGTTGGGTCTTGAGAACACTCCTGCCTAACAGTAAGCTAAGTAGAACCCAACCCCTACCCCGCTTACAGTAGATAATACATAATAAGCATATACCACCAGACACTATGCATTTGCATTATCATTGCTATGCTTTGAAGCTTTAGAATTACCCATGCACTTGTATAACATAACAAGTATGTCTTTGATAAACTGTTCTGTGATATAACTTAAGCTTCACACTCAGGAATATAATGAACATAGTTCTAGAATATGACCATTTCATTGATGTAATGCAACCATAAAAACAACATTCTCAGGACCGCATCCTCTTCTAATTTTTTTTTAGTAGCTCATCAGTACTATGGGGCCCCCTGCTAAGGGTTTTCAGTTATTCTAAGAGAGGAATTGATTACTATTAAAAGGGCAAAGGAATGAACGATGAATACAGAATTAATGCCACATTTAGTTTACAAGGCTTAAACAATTTTAATAAAATATAAACTCAACATCTAAGTTCTCAAAACTCAAAGATCTACAACTTTTTTCTAGGCCCTTTTCCCTCAAATATTGATCAGAACTTTGGCTCCTTTTTTAAGATTATCCATCTACCTCACAGGGATAGTATATCCAGTTGCTGATGAGACTGGTGTGCCTCAGGCCAGCTGCTATAAAAGGTCACTCCAGGGGTCATTAAGAAAAAAAGTTATTACTCACGTTTCCACTGGGCATAATTGGGCAGGTGGCTGGCTATATACTGAGGACAGGGGCTGCATAGCTATATACTAGGGGGGTAGGGGTCTGACTAGTTGTATACTAGCTGTGACCAATGCAATTTCCACCATATGCTTATACTCGAGTCAATAGATTTTTCCTAGCTTTTTGTGGTAAAATTAGGGGCCTAGGCTTACATTCGGGTTGCCTAATACTCGAGTATATACGGTATATTGGTTTCTGACAACAAACTACAGGACACCCTGTTTGTGCAGCAATTCATTGGTTATACAAAGTGAATGTTGCAGCAGCGGACCTTCTGACAGGTTCTAGGAGGTGAAAATGCTGGATATGGAGTTGCTTGGACTTTGTGGTTACACATTGGGGCAGATTTACTTACCCGGTCCTGTCGCGATCCCGCGGCGCGTTGTCCGACGAGGATTTGGGTCCAGCGCGATCCATGAAGATTGTGCGCCCGAGTACCTGCATTTGGCGCTTCGGAGTTTACCTGCTTCTTCATGGTGCATGTGAGTGCTTGATCTTGTGACACAATCGCATTTTTAAATTCCGCGGTTTGTCCAAATCCGTCGGGTTGTCCGACGGCCCGCACCCCGGTTTCTGTTGCGTGCAAGCCGGCTCCGATGCGCCAAAATCCGGTCGCATGCGCCAAATTCCTGGGCCAATTCAGTGCAAATCGGAACCGGCGGACCCTTAGTGAATGAGCCCCAGTATCTATGGTAGTGATGCTAAATGGATGTATCCTCTGGGACCTGGCACAGATTATAGTGAAATACTAGGTTCTGGCGCAATTCTGGGCCCCAAAGCTACTTAGCATATCTGGTGCATTATGTACCATTGAGAGCATGAACAAGACTTTGGACAATGCACCATATTTTAATAAATTCCCCCAATTTTACAGAGGAAAGGTATTTTAAGAACATAGAAAAAGTCTCAGGGGGCTGTTTATCACTAGGAACGCTCACTGCGATAGTTCAATGTCTGTCTCTGGAGATCCGATTCCCGCCAGATTTATGAAAGTGTCTTTGACCCTCTAATAAATCTCTCAGCGGTAGCAGGGATTTTTGTAAATACTCACTAAATAATCACAAGATGAGTGAACATACACATACACGGCACATACACCAGGAGGGGAGGGGAGTGATCATGCAATTATTTTGTGATGTTAATTTTTAATTTGCAAGTCATAAATCTGGCATACATGGCATGGTACTAGCAGTGGTTCTATGTTTATGCCACTATTTCTGAGTGGTGGGAAAAGGCTCTATAAAAAGAAAAAAAAAACCTATGATAAATGTCTGCCTTAAAGGAAACCTACCACTTGAAATGGTAGGTGTAAGATGCAAATACTGAGCACCAGCTCAGGGTAACCTGGTGCCGGAGCTTATTTTCGTTATTGTCCTAAACCGCTGTATCGCGGTTTACACACTTTTTAATCTTTATTTAATTTTTATATCTAAAGCAGGTTTCCTTTAACAAATAAGTGTTGTGTTTATATTTTTGTTAAAGAGAACATGTTAAATTGATTTAGCACCCTAAACCACAGGTTGATATGGTTTAGGGTCCCCATCGACCTGTATGAATGCTTTCCATGAGATGTAAGTCCAATGAGGCACATTGAAGATCCCTCGCTGGCACCTCCTCTCACGTTGCTGCAAAAGAAGCTGAGATAACACACTGGCTCCATGAGCCTTACCTACAGCACTTACGTAGTGAAGACAGGGTGTAATACGCCGGTTTCACAAGGCACAACCTTCCGAACGAGGTATAAATGTTTGGTTGCTTCATGCAAACATGCTGAAAACTCAAACAGGGTCATTTGGGACACAAAACCACTGGTCCATAAGGATCTGTGGGTGGTTTAGTGTACCAAATTCACAGGTTACATTATGATATGCTGACTTTTACACTTTGGTTATATCAATTACAACATGCTAAAGCCTAGAAAGCAATAGATATGTTATAAATATATTTAATGGAAATATCCATGTCACTTATTAATACAGTTTGAAGTAAAAAAAAGTACCTTTTGACTTTCACGTGGGGTGGAATATATATGGGGTATTTGACAGCTTAAGCACACTTTCTGAATGATGACAAAACATGCTGTCACCGATATTCATCTTGGAAGCTTCATACATTATGCAGGTGCGATAATTCTAGCATGACAGCCATGAAACATCATCTCAACCCTCTAATGCTATAATGCTATCTGTTTCTCTGATATTCTGTCTGAATACTTGTACCAGACAAATAATTACACTGGATGAAGCTATAAAGTAGACAAGCGTAGGTGTAATAACACTTTTTTCTGTCAAATGCATCTGTTTTACCACTGTTATCAGAACATGAAACAACTTGCATATTTAGTACACAGACAGAGCTGCTGGTAAATGGCCAGCGCTGATTAAGAATGTCCTGAGACTGATGAAAAATCACCACCACACAACATTATTTTCTATAAACAAGTCATACAATAATATAATAATACCATAACTTTATTGTCTACCGAAAATATTTTTATATTATTATAAGACCGAAAACATGTCTTGAACATTTTTCTCTAGCTCTCACTCTTTCTGAGAAACCAGTAAGTTCAGCATGAAACCAGCCACCATATATACTCAAGTATAAGCCTAGTTTTTCAGCACAAATAAATTTGCTGTAAACCCAAACTCGGGTTATACTCGAGTAAAAAATATATATCAAAACTCACCTTGCTGGTTTTATACGAAGGCAGGGGGCTGGTTATATACTGGGGCAGGGGGCTGGTTATATACTGGGGCAGGGGGCTGGCTATATACTGGGGCAGGGGGCTCACTATATACTGGGGCAGGGGGCTGGCTATATACTGGGGGATTTGGGCTGGCAGGCTATATACTCGGGTGGCAGGTGCTGGCTATATACTATGGGACAGGGTCCGGCAGGCTATATACTGGGGAGGCTGTGACCAATGCATTTCCCACCCTCGGCTTATACTCGAGTCAATAGGTTTTCCCAGGTTTTGCGATAAAATTAGGAGCCTCGGCCACATTAAAGATATACAGTAGGTGTGGTGTAAGTTTTGATCAACACATTCTAACGCTCTACATCTTACACATGGCTCACCAGCGTTTAATGGAGCAGAACGGTCATGCGTGACCGTCAGCTCCATTAGTCTGACATAGTGACAAGGGCTCCAACTGAGGTACGTGGGACCCCATCAGACCCCTTATTTTTGTGATTTGTGGGGGTCTCAGCACCTGTGGATAGGGCCTAACTTTTTTTTTGTGGGAAAACCCCTTTAATGTTGAAATAAAGAAAACCTGTTTATAATATCTCAGAGCTAAGTTACCTTTATCTCTTACAAGATTGTGTCCAGGCTGGGTGTTTCGGGTGAGCTAGCTGACAACCAATAGGTTGTCTGTGTTTTTAAAACTTAGTAAAGGATGCAAAGATATGTAGTGGCAGTAAGAATTAAGTCAATGTGCATTGTATTTCAATTAAAAATTAATTTTAGGTAGTTTTCAGGGGATTTACCTGGTCTCTTTTTGTTGTCCTCCAAACAAAATGGTTCCCCACCCCTACTTCCTACATGATTGGTGATTTGCACAATACTATCACTGAACTACACACATTTACGCAAAATCAACCATGTGATAAACTGGATGAATTCTTTGTAACTACTATTGAGCTTCTGAGTGATTTTATAAAATAGAAACAAGGTAAGTTATGATTGTGGACATAAAAGGTTTAGTTTATAGATTTTTGTAAATGTCCCCCTTTAATTGTTTACTAAATTCTCTGGGCCAATGGTCACTTAAGTTGCTTTATGCAATGCAGCTCTATAAGAAATTATTTTTTTTAAGTTTTCATTTTTAATCAGGTAATTTGAAATTCCAGTTTTGGAACATATAAGCTATGATTCAAAAGGTTTCATTGCAAGACTGTATTACAGATGTTTTGGAAGTCTGTCACAATAAGGTCGCATTTTGTTATATTTTGCTCCCTAAAAAGCCACCCTCTCCCCATATGTACAACATGGGCATTTCGGTCATGAAACATAAATGGCGCTTTTAGTGATTTTTCTCCTTTAACTGAACGTCATATTGCAGATGTCAAAGAAGCCATAGCAAAGAAGACCATGAAACAATGGTCAAATTCCTTGTAATCCCCTCCTCCTACTCTAGTTCACTGTATCTAATGTCTAATTTTACAGGTACACTAATTGAAACCAGATTATTCCATCTCATTATATGTTATGCTTAACTTTCAAGAAGGATTAGTTACACTTGAACTTTTCCACTTAAATTACTTTGCAGTAAGAAGGTCTTTTAATATCCTTTAAATCTTGCTGTTCCTGAAGGGTTTAATTAGAAGATTTATCTTCATTCTTATCATGAGAATTAAACTGCTTCAATAAACAAAGTGTCCTACCGACTTCTAAATATTGTTTGACATACAAAAAAGTGATGACACTAAACGTAAGAATGCAGCTGCCATTTTTTAAGGTAAATCTACACCTAATTGTCATTAATAATAATGACTGTTGTTCTGTAAGAATTATCCTAATACCCACTGCATGTATCCTGCTAGCAGTGCTAGAGGGGTAAGCAGGTATGGGTTAAGATCCTGAAAACTGGGGAGCATTCACCTTTAAACAAGGTTCATATAACTGGCATATAAACTAACACAATTTTGGTTTCTGATCCAGAGAATGTCAGTATTGAGAAGCAAATGAACTGACTACTGCTATGAGTACTGGCTTGTTTTCTGACTTCTATGTCCTATTTCTGTTTTTGGTAAAACTTACTACTTTCATAATGTAGATTTGTTTAGCAGTTATAACATCAAATAACAACACAATGGCAGAAGGTCATATCGGGTAGTACAGCCTTCCAAATATGATACCATCTTTTATTTTTACATTCATAGCAATAGGGTAATGGGAGAATCAAAGACACATACAGTAAGCCTTGCTTCTGAACCCCCCCCAAACAAGCCCTGCTTACTCTATCCACTCTAAACGGTGCCCAGCAACTTCAGTTCTTCCAAAGTGCAAAACATCCCTACATCTTCCCTACAATACAGACAGGTAAAAGAATGGTTATCAAGGCAAGTCACAGCAATAAAGTACAGAATCACTAGACAGAAGAGAAGTTGGATGCCAAAGACAGAACTAAATCTGAGCAGGATATTTATGTAAACCCATTTAAGTCTCTGCCTCAAATGTTTGGCGCAGAGCTCTCTCAGTCACAGCGGATTTACTATTGATGGACCAGAGCAGACCTGCAAGAGGAGATTGCCAAGGTGCAATTAAACCCAAACAGTCAGAAACCGCAATAAAGATCGGCCCCTCCTCAGCTGCATAACGTAAACATACATTTGATCCCGAGATGTCATAGTTTATAGATAGAATTAATTGTAACCCTCACAGCTGTATTCACTTCATTTTCACACAAATTTTATTGTAGAAATTTTCAGAATACAGCACAGGAAACATACATTTCTATTACGAAGGGAAAGTCTCCATGTGGTGGAAGATACTATGTAATTGGAAAATGACCTGATAAAAAACATAAAGGGGGAAAAAAAGGTAAACAGCTTTAAGCATCTATCAAACATAGCAAACAGAATTAAGAATTTGTCAGGGAACTCGAATCGTGTTACCTGTATCTTACCTTGTGTTAATTGCCATTTTTTTTGCGACTCCCAGTATCTCTCTTCTACTTTATGCATACAAAGCTTTGAAGTGAGAAAATTAGAAATTGACCAAATATCATTTCCATATTTATTTTTACTTACCTTATTACTATGTACAGGAAAACCTGCCCTTGTGCAGCAAATCTGGAGCTTCTTTGTGAATACCATACACCATATAGTTAATTGGTACAAAATGTACAAAAATAACAAACTACACCTACAAACAATGAAGTTACAATGAATCCAAATAATTATGAATTTAAAAAAAATTACATTTTTAACTGAGCTCAAGTTAATCGTTCACCCTCCATCTATCCATAGGACAGGAAATCAATATCATATTGGTGGGTGTCTGGCACTCATGACCCTTATCAATCAACTGTCTCTAGCTGCCTCAGAGAATGGGGCAGGAAGGTGACTAGAGCACTAGTCAATGGGGGATCTTGAGTGTCAGACCCCCTCTGATCTGATCAAAGTAGCACAGTTAGTTACCCGCCAAAATGTCATGTGCCTCAATCATTACCAGCATCTACCTATCTATGTGTTAATAATAGCAATTGTTTTGATAAAAATGAAAAATAAGCACTAATAAAGATACTGATATAAAATCAGCTGATATGTAGCCTAAATCAGTTTAATTCTTACAGTATCACAATGATAGTTTCCTTAGCCAAAAATGCATTGCACGTTTCATCCATAGAAGGCACTTGTTGTGATAAATGAGCTAAGAACAAATAAACCGAGCTGCAATGAGCAGCTGTAAGGTATCTGTAATAGTTTTGTTAATAAAAAATTTTTGTCTGAAGTAACAATCATAAAGTATAAATGTTCCAATTTAAGAACTGCTTGTAATCATAGCAACCTCACCTTTGGGAATGGTAGCATTTGTATTACTAGCTGGTTGCAGGGTTATGAAGAGGGCTCACCTCTCCATAGAAGATGGGAGTTTGCTCCATATTGCAGGAAACACCCACCGGTAACACCCGCGGTCGGTGCCTGCAAAACTGCGGGAGGCAGCTGGTGCCGTGTGGATACTTCCATCTTGGATCCGATTGCCCCCCCCAGTGATGTCATCGGTTGTCTTCGTCTAGTTTCTGAAGATTCGTTACAGTGGCTCATTGTAATGGATACTGTGCAAAAATGGCATATACTGCCATACAGTAGTATATGGTAGGAACTACCAGACCATCTAGGGACCATGTAAGGGTCAAAAAAAATGTAAAAAGTAGAAAAAAAATATAAAAAAAGACCTTAAAAATTACCCCCCTTCCTTAGAACTGATATAAATATAATCATAAACATCCCAAAATGTTCCATCTATCAAGATAAAACAACGGTTATTCCCAGCGTTTCACCCCGTAAAGGAAAATAGTGCCCAAAATAAAAAATACCACTTTTTTGCCATTTTGAAAAATCTAAAACATTTAATAAAAAGTGATCAAAAGGCCGTATAGTCCTACAAATCATAGTATTGAAAACATCATCAAAAGTTGCAAAAAATTGACACCACAAACAGCTCCCAGACCGAGAATTATGGGAAAATGAAGATTTTTTTTTTGTACAGGTTTTACATTTTGTAAATGTATGAAAACATTATAAAACATATACAAATTTGTTATCCCCTTGATTGCACTGACTCAAAGAATAAAGTAGACATGAAGTAGACACGGCGCAAATGCATTTTTTTTACAATTTTCACTGCATTTGGAATTTTTGTCCCACTTCCCAGTACATGTCATGAAGTGCCACCATGAAGTGCAATTTGTTACACAGAAAAAATTCCCCACACAGCTCTTTACATGGAAAAATAAAAAAGTTATGGATTTTTCAAGGTGGGGAGGGAAAAATAAAAAAGCAAAAAAGGCGGGAAGGGTGCTTTTTTTTATATACACTCACGGCCACTTTATTAGGACACCTGTAATTTCTAATCAGCCCATCACATGGCGGACAAATCAGTGCTTAGGCATGTAGGACATGGTCAACGACAATCCCTGCATTTTAAAACCGAACTGCAGTATGGGGAAGAAAGGTGATTGAGGGTGCCTTGTGAAAACGCTGCTATGGTTGTGGTGCCGAAGGGCTGGTCTGAGTATTTCAGAAATGCTGAATTATGGGATTTCATGCAAGCCATCTCTAGTGGTTTACAGAGAATGGTCCGAAAAAGAAAAAAACATCAAGGTGGCGGCAGTTCTGTGGGCGGAAATGCCTGGTGTTGAGCCAGAGGTCAGAGGAGAATGAGGGCACAGACGTCGAGCTGATGAAAGGCAAACAGTGACTCAAATCGCCACCCGTTACAAACAAGGTAGGCGAGAAGAGATCTCTGAACGCACAGTACGTCGACACTTTGAGGAAGATGCGCTACAGCAGCAGAAAGACCACACCCGGTGCCACTCCTTTCAGCTAAGAACAGGAACGAGGAACAATTTTGCACAACAAGCCTCATCGAAAGTGGACAGTTAGGAAGAGTTGAGGAAAAACGTGACCTGGTCTGATGAGTCTCGATTTCATGCTGAAAACATTTGGAGAGGTAGGGTCAGAATTTGGCGGTCAACACATAAAGCATGGAATCCATCCTCCTTGTATACAACGGTGTCAGGCTGGTGGTGTGGTGTACATGGTGTGGGAATATTTTTGGCACCTCTTTGGGCCCTTTGGCGGACAATTGAGCATCGTTTGCAACGCCACAAGCCTACCTGGAGATTGTTGTGACCATCCCTACCCGTTATAGACCACAATGTACCCAACATCTGAGGCCTACTTTCAGAGGATAATCGCAGTCATAAAGCTGATCAGATTCTCAGACTGAGTTTCTTGAACATGACAATGAGCATTCAGTACTCAATGGCCCTCCCAGTCACCAGTCTCAACAATAGAGCAGTTGATGGCGAACCTTGGAGCAAGAGTCCCAAACTACAACCAATACTCATGTACATTTCAACAAAGTGCCAACATGCATTACGTATAACTATTATCCATCTGTATCACAGGTTTTCAATTGTTATTGGTGTCCGTATGTCACCAATACAATAAAAGATAATGGAGAAATTTGGATTGTAGCTCTCCCTCCAGGAGTTTCCTCTTCTCAACTGAAGAGAATAGAAAAGAATAGGGGACCCAGAGCAGGAGCTCTCCAAACGATTAGACACAGTATCTATCCACACCTTTCTCGTCCTCATGTGTCCTGAAGCCAAGAAATTGCGATTAAAATGGCGCTGAGCAGGGTACACCTGGTGTCTTGGACACACAGGAGGAAGCTTTGAGTCCTGGCTGGCAAACTCTAGGTTGGCATGAAGCCCTGGGTTTGCCCACAGAAAAGGTCTGAGACCTGCCACCTCTGGCCACCCCGTGCCATAGTTCGCAACCCAACACCCGACTGCCCCACCCCTAGAGGAATCTACAGGGATGCCCTCGCGGCTGGAACGGTGAGTTCGCACATGGATGTGGCAGCCGACAAATCTGCGGCAAACGTGTGTGATTACATCATGTCAATATGGACAAAATCTATGAGGCATGCTCCAGCACCTGTTGAATCTAGCCACGAAGAATAGAGAACTTGAGGCAGTGAGTTTGAGAGGCAAAAGGGGGTCCAACCCGTTACTAGCATGGTGTACCTAATAAAGTGGCCGGTGAGTGTATATGATCATATTATTAATTTGTTTTTTGTTCAGTTAGCATAGTTAACATTAGTATTTATTTATAGCTCAGCTATAAAGCTGAGTGTGTGTGGGGTGTTTATATGTCTGCTAAAGGAATCTAAAGGAATAACCAAATTTTGTGCAGCCACTCTCTGTGACTCAGGAAACGTCATAGACTAGGTTTGAGGCAAAATGTCTACCTACACTTTCCTCAAACACACTATTAGCACAGGCTCCGAGTGGTGACAGCCAATAACAATTAGAGGCAGTTACAAGTCAGAGAACAAAAAAGATAATAGCAGAAAGAAAAACCGGGAGAACAAAAGAATGATTAGAGCCAGACAGCGAAAATCAGAGACAGACAGAGACAGTCAGAGACAGTCAGAGATAGAAACAGTCAGAGGCAGAGACAGAGAAAGTCAGAGACAGTCGGAGACAGATGGAGACCGAGACAGTCTGAGATGGACAGAGACGGTCAGACAGAGACAGTCAGAGGCAGAGATGGTCAGACAGAGGCAGTGAGAGACAGTAAGAGACAATCATTCAGAGACAGATAGACAAAGATGGTCAGAGAGAGAGAGACAGTAAGAGAGAGATAGATGCATATAAAATATTTTTTGTTAACACATTCTATTTTGTTGTAGCTAAGAGCAGTTATTTACTATCCCTGGCAATGCCTGGAGCTACATTACTTATAAGAATTATTAGAATGTTGCCAAATTGGTTTTTGAACTTAAAGGGAACCTGTCACCAGAAACACTTTTTTAGGCTCCCCATGTCCCCACAGACACTGCACAGCATATCCTTAAACTGGTTTACAATACAATAACATACCTGGCTCCCTGCTAGCTTGTGTCCTGAGTCCTCGGGATGTGTTTAATATGGAGCCCCCCTTCAACTAGTGACTGGGAGGAGGGAGAACTTTATTTTACAAGCTTTTTTGGGGGGAGGGGGCAGGGACTCTGCTCCACTCCAAGGGGACTCAGTACACAAGTTTTGTACTATATTCCTCAGGATGTGAAGATAACATTTTTTTTTGTGATTGGCACAGATTGGGGGGGGGGGGGGAATTCATTTTGGAAGTTGTTCTGCAGATTAGGAAGTGACTTGCACAAAATACCTGCATTGGAACTATTGGAATATATTACAATACCTTGGATAGGGAAGTATTAAGATTAAAAAACTATATTGTATTAAAACATGGTAGTTAAATAACATAGAATCCAGATTTTTAATATTTTAAATTGATACATTCAATTGAACAAACTTGTACATTTGGATTCATATAGTGAAAATGTATTAATCAGAACAGTCTGTGACATTTTCTTGGAAGTCTTTAGAGTAATTGAAAATGACGCAGACAACACCAGCACGGATTTCTATCTGCTATGGTTAACAGCTTTACCTTAATCTCGACTGAAGGCTCTATACTTGTTTTGATGCTCCAAAACAGTTTCAGATAGGATTGTTCACACAAAGTTAGATAGCATAGCTCTTACATCTGATTTCACAGATTAGTAGTGTTGTGCTTCTTCGCCTGAGGGAGACATTAAAACCATCTATTTTGTCACCTAGTACTGCCTGCTTAATCGAAAAGTGTGCACCAGAAAGAATTTTATACTGTGCAGCTTACGGGTATTTTCAGGTCAATATGAAATTTTTATTACAGTAGAAATGATGAAATAAAATATCACGTAAAAATGTACTTTGCAACATTACTATAAAATTGTTTTAAAGCAGTGGGGTAGCTCTGGGGGTTGCAGTAGTCACATGGGTCAACAACATAGACGCACCCATAATTCCTTCCTTTTAAAACTCTGATTTCAGTACCTGACAATTTAAGCATTGTAAATTCCCTTACTCTGTGCACTGAGATTTATGACATAAGCTGCCAGACATGCCCTCACAATCTTTTTTTATAACATGAATCTATTGATATCAGAATTATCAGTAGTTATTTATATATTCAAGTAAGGAAGTCTCTGCAAAGATAAAAAGCTATAAGACTTAAAATATTCTATAGTCCTGGAGCACTTTTTTGAGGCTGCCTTTACAGTGGAGTAAAAAGCATAGAGTCAAGCTGCTGTATATAAGCTAAGTTACAAAAGTCATAAAATATATATGTTGTTTTGATTATACATGCTCGACATGTATACATTCAAGTAATACATTCCTGACGTTATAATTTTACATAAGGATAACCTAGATCAGAAACTTAATGCCAAACTGTTTCATCTAAAAATGTTGGTGGGAAATGGTAATGAAATGTCTACTTTACCAGTAACTACCATCTTAAAATTTGACATACCAATAAAAATAAATTTAACCAACCTCATATTGGTGAGAGAAGGAGGGTATACCCAATGGACGGATCCCATCAGTCTATAAAACACCTAAAAAACCTAATCAGTGCCTAATCAGTGTTTCGAAGCTTGTCAAGGTTAAAATGTTTTGTAATGTTAAATAATTTTTTTTTTGTTTTACTTTCATTTAAGGTTAAAAAGGCTTTTTTATAATAAATATTTCTTTTAAATTGTCACAGAATCAACTATATAAATTAATTTTCTATTGTGTGACATTTGTTTTGAACTACTATGAGATCTAAAGTCTGTGGTAAACAGGGAAATTATAGTAAATGATCCCCAGAGTTGTACTGGGTCCCAGGAGCTTTGATTAACTTCTTCACATACGGTCGTCACATTTTCTTTAGAGACCAAGCGTCATGCCACCTTCTTTATTCACTACATAGCACACATTTAGTACTATGTAGTGAGGAAAGGATAATGTATAAATGGTAATGATATAATTTTAAATGGTAATGTATAATGGTAACCTTCTTACCACAACGGGCGTTCGGCGTCTCAGTGGAGCCAGGATTCCATAGTTTGGACTTTTAAAATGTGGACTTAAGCATATTGAGCCGGGAATTGGTGATGTATATATATGCCTTTATGTCCGTGGTCATCCAAGATTAATATAAAGAAAGAATTTGGATTGCACAGTTGGTCTTAGTATTTTTTGAATGACATGTGACCAGCGGCCATCTTCTGTCCTGTGTCTGCTCTGCAACGGACCGCGTGGAGGAAATTAACGGACTAATTAAACGGTCAGTAGCATTTTAATTCTTCATTGTAGTCTATGTCATCAGCATTTTCTGCTAAGGGGAGCAACATTTTAAATAACAACTAATTACACATTAGCTTATATTTTGGATACCCATTTGTATAAGAATTATACTTATTCCTGGAATACCCCTTTAAGCATGGCCTGTACTTGTTTGATTTGCGCCGTAAAACATAGGCATTAGCAACCTTCTTTCATGGAAGTAGGAAAAAAGGTGCAAAAAGCAATGTTTTGATCAGAGGCCTTCTGTAAAATAAGACCACATTAAACATAGCAAAAAGAACCCTTATCATAAATAAGAACAAGAAAAAAATGAAAAAAAAAGAACAAGAAAATACAACAAAGATCTTACTATGATAAATGACCACCATAGTACTGTTGCAAACTTTTTTTAGACATTATTATTTCATTTCTACAATAACACTTCTGTGTATTGTTATTACATGTGAATATGACACAACACAGACATTGGCGAAAACAAATTAAAACTGATGTTCCAATATGCAGTTGCTGCATGCGAGGTTGTGTTCCCATTCAATGTCATTCTGATTTGGAGCAAGATGTGAAAGTTGCAGATGCATTGCAGAAATGTAGATTATATTATTTTGTTGCAGTTTCCAAATGAATACAGCGGAAAGCAGTCTTTTCAGTAAAGTGAATGGCAGTAGTAGATCTCCCAGGGGCTAGGGTGGCTTTTGGTCGAGTTCATTGAAGACTTGTGCTGATTGAAGGGGTCTTCAGATGTATCCTGGGCTCACCTCAGCAGCAGTCCATACCCGGCATGTAAAGTCAGCTAAGCTTATATAATGTTCTGCTATTTATTGTGACCGGAATTCCCTATTGAATAATTCTATTTATAACAATTTATCCGAAAGAGAAGAGAAATCTTCAAAAATATTTGTGTCTTAGTAAAGTTGAAGTCTTAATTTGAAGGAAATGCATGCATCACTGGAATGAGAAAGGTCAATATTTACTACAGATATTACTACATAGAAATTCATCAAGGCTATAATTGCTAAACCTTGTACATTAGCACATCATTCCATTTCCATTGGGCCATAGCCCCGAACCTCAAGTCAAGAAATGGCCACTAGCTTGGAAATGTGTAAAAGACACTGACACACACTTATACACACTAATACAGAGTCTGAGATTATTGTTGTTAGAAAGTAGAAGTGTCAATTGAGATCAAATGACATCAGTGAGGTCTTTCTATACTGTCCCCAAGATGACAGAGTACGATAAAGCAGTGTAGTTCCAATACAGTGACAACTAATTTATACTTCATGACTGTAGCCGCCCATTATTAGAAATGTCAACCTATAATTATAAATGAATTATCAATTATTAAAAAAAAATACAGTCATTGTGTTAATGGAGCACATCATTGGGATTCCAAGGTGATTTAGCATTATAGATAACCCTTGTCACCTCTGGGTAAATGTAAAGCAGTGGCGTAACAACCACCGTAGCAGACGTAGCAGTTGCTACGGGGCCCGGGCGCAGGGGGGCCCGTGATGGACAGGCAAAGAATAATTTATCTACTTGCCAGAGGAAGGAAGCGGGAACACTGATTTAAAGAGTGGCCAATGAGCCCGACATCCGAATTATAATTTGTTATGGATGTGTCCCTGGGCCTGTCCCACTGCATATGAGGTGGGCGGAGAGACAGTGGGACAGGCCCGGGGACATATCATTAATAAATTATAATTCGGCTGTCCGTCCCGGGTTCAGGAGCCGCTCAACTACCTTTGCTGCTGAACCTGGTGCCTGCCCGCCCACCAGACATCAAGGCCCGCCAACTTCACATCTGGTTCACCTCTCCTACGGCATGGCTCGTGTGCCTATCCTGCGGCCTGGCGCACTTCTCCTGTGGCCTGGCTCGCCTGCCTCTCCTACGACCTTCCTGCTCGCCTCACCTGTGGCCTTCCTGCTCGCCTCACCTGCAGCACGCTCACCTCGTCTGCTTTCCGACCCCACCACCACGTCCCAACCCCATGTTCCAGGCGCGACGCGATGACTGTGTGACATTTAGTGATGAAGGTGGGTGAGTACAATTAATACAGTATGTATTAAATGCATGTAACTGTGTTTGTGTGTGTGTTGTATATATTTGTGTGTGTATATATAATGTATATCTGTGTGTATTTACTTGATGTGTGTGTATCTATGTGTGTATGTTGTGTATATATTGGATGTGTGTGTGTGTATATATGTGTGTATGTTGTATATACTGGATGTGTGTGTATATATGCTGTATATCTGTGCGTATGTGCCGTATGTACTGGATGTGTGTGTATATATGCTGTATATCTGTACGTATGTGCTGTATATACTGGATGTATGGATATATGCTGCATATCTGTATGTGTGTGCTGTATATACTGGGTGTGTGTATATATGTTGTATATCTGTGCGTATGTTGTATATACTGGATGTGTGTATATAAGCTGTATATCTGTATGTATGTTGTATATACTGGATGTGTGTATGCTGTATATACTAGATGTGTGTATATGTGCTGTATATCTGTGTGTATGTGCTGTATATACTGGATGAGTGTGTGTGTATATATGCTGTATATCTGTGTGTATGATTTATATAATGGATGTGTGTATATATGCTGTATATCTGTGTATATGTTGTAACTTTGTTGTGTATATACTGTATGTGTGTATATGATGTTCATATACTTGTGTGAATAAATGTATGAATGTGTAGACACATGTATAAAAATGATTGCACTTGCAAATGTGTGTGTATAAATATGTATTCGGAAGAGAAGGGGGCCCCATTCAAAGGTCTGCTATGGGGCCCAGCCTCTGCTGGTTACGCCCCTGATGTAAAGGCTTGTTCACATCATGTTACATCTCCATATATTTTATGCTATAGACCCTTAGTGTACATGCTGGAAAAAAAATGCGGTAGGTATGCAAGTAACCCCCTGTCCTATTACATTAGCCCCATTAAGAAATGTCTTCACTTTAAGATGTGGAAATACTATATTGTACAGTTTTACAAAAAACATTGTGCTGTTTGGAATGACAGCAAGTGTCAAACCTTCATTAATGGAATAGTTAACTTTGATGGTATGAACAAAGAGTAGACAGTAACTATTTAATTTTTCTAAGAACCTTTCATGAACTGTATGTTACAATTCATATATGCAGCATATGCAATAGCAGGGTTCTCAAATATATAGTACCTACACTCAGCTGAATGGAAGGAAGTGTTTAAAGACAATATTCTTCAGGAATTTTTTTTATACTCTTTTATGTTATTATCTTTCCTTAAGGCAATACTGACAGTTAATTCTATAGGGATTTTCTGTGCTGTTCTCACCTCATTTACATCACGGACAGGATTCCAATAGAATAAACTACATCCACAGAAAACCCATTTTTTTTCATACACAACCTATCACTGCCACTGAGAATATCTAGAAACTACTTCATACTCAATAATTCCTTTATTATAATTACTATAGTATATCTAGAAAATACTTCATACTCAATAATTCCTTTATTATAATTATTATAGTATATCTAGAAAATACTTCATACTTCTAAATCACTGCTGCCTATGGGTATGAAACTGCTGTAAAGCATATCATTAAATGCTGTTATTAAAGAGGCAAGATGCCAGAAACTATAATCACGTACAGAAAATGTACAATCAAGAGATTTAAACAGATTAGAAAAAAGTGATATGTTTTACTACCTGGTTTCAATAAGTAAACTAGACAATTGGTGATAACTTCCCTTTAATGCAGTAATTTACATTTTCATCATTTCCCTGTGTCTTAGAAATGCAAATGACACATTGTTACGTTTCTCTCAATGTGTCAGTACAGAGAGCGTAAATGACTACTCCCGATGTTAGCTGACAATGTGACAAATGCCGCTATGACATTTTTGCTGTATGCGAAGACAGGGATGTTTTCCTAATTTTTTGTTTCAGCAACTTCTGCTTTTTCTTAGCAGCTCATCAGTTTCACAAAAGAAGATTCCTGTCATGTTTTCCAGCAGTGATTGTTAATCATTCGGAATCAGCTTATGTATACTGAGGAGAATACTTTATGTTACAAAGTGATGTTTGGATATATGAGAGGCAGTTACCTTTTATAGGCACCATACACTTCTGACCGCACCCAGGACAGCACTTCAGATCACCTGGACAGTCTACATCCCCAGAACACTGCTGTTCAGATTTTGGATCGCAGACATCAGGACACCTACCTGGCTTTTCTGAATAAGTTATGAAAAAATCAGATAAAATTTGAATATTACATTATAAATGATCACAAACTAATTGATTATCATCACCCATCAGGACTCTCTTTGATATTCAAAGTATTGAATAGGTTATCAGGATTTCAACATTACAGACATTTACATGGTTTCAATACATCGGAAATTAAAAATAAACTAACTTTGAAAATAGTCTTAATTAAAAATAAACATTTCCACATAGATCTTTGTGTGTGTCTCCATGGTTACAGACTAACTCTACGAGTAGACCGATCCTGCTCCTTGGTGACCATTTTTTTTTTATGCAAAGGGAATTACAGGATGATAAAAGGGGACATTAAAATAAAAAGATTTAAATGCAAAAGATAAACTCGCATCACACTCGCAACGCATGCTGCCCGGATCGCACGGCCCGAACTCGGCCAATGTCAGTTCAGTTCCGGTGTTCAGCATGTACCCGGGCAGCATGCGCGGCGAGTGTGATGCGAGTTCATCGCGTCACACTCGCGAGTGTAGAAGGGGCCTAATGGTATGTATGCTTAATTCAGCACCAAAATTCCCAGCATCTCTAGCAGTAATGTCTTTCTGTGTACCTTTCATGTTTATTTGTATTATTAATGCCTGCATGTTGTTTTACATATGAAAAAAATGTGTACATGTTGCATAGTTATATTTGGACAGCAATGAGAAAAACTAATATGTGCAGTCACCATGAAGTGCTCTACTTATAAATATGTTGGGTGGAACCGTCTGGATCCTTCTTGCACTACCTTTTCTACCCATGAGAACTTACTTTTTATACTTTTTCACTTTAAATTCACTATAGATGTGTCATAGTTCTGATGATTATCTTTTAATAACATAAACTTTTAAAAAACCTTGCAGAAATCAAGATGCAGTGTGGATGTGAGAGGAGTAAAGATATATCTGAAATGTATTCTGCATTGTTGTTACATTATACAGAGAAAGTAGAATAGAATCTACTCCATTACTCTCTGTCGCTGAAGCATCAGAAGGAAGTTTTCGGAATAAATGGCATTTTAGAAGTAAAATGAAAAGAGGCAGAGGCATATTTTTACTATTTCTGATATTTGTGTGTTGACTTTGCTCTTGATTCTTGAAACTGTATAGAAACCAACAATACTTTGGATATCTCTATGCAAGGAAGGTGTTTAGTAACTTACACCAACTCAGTAACAAATATAACAATACCCACCCTTCAATAGCGGAAGGCAGTCTTGAGTAGATCCCCTCGGACAACACTTAGTGTTTATAGGACAGTCAAAATCACTTGGACATATTGGTTTTTGTGATGCACCTGCATCATGTGGTAGATCACTGGATGGGCAGAAACCAGGACGTACTAAAGGAAACATTGTCAGTATTTCTGTGTAATATGTAGACATGGAAAACAGTGAACAGCATTAAGAAATAAGAATTACAAACCTACCTGCATATACACATTTCTGTCCATTTCCGGTATCACAGCATTTCTTGTTTTTTGGGCATTCATTATCTTGTGTGCAGTTGTTAACGCAGGAAGTGTTCATGGAAGCCAATGGCTTTGGACATTCACCTCTCCTAGCTACAGAAAAAAGCATGAATATTTTTTCTGTATCTGATGTACATAGCTATCCATTTGCAGTGTAGAGAATGCTAATAACCTCACAATTCAGGGACAAGAGACAATACATAGACAAAATTTAATGTTTAATGATTTCAGCCAGTCTCTGCTAGGCTAATGTGAGCAGAAAGGTCATGTCATTTCATGTAATTGATAGATCAACTAAACATAGTGTAGGCATAAAAATGTAGATGAAAAATTAGAACATATCAAAATCTTTATTTCACATTCATTGTAGCACATTTTTGGTGTCTATATTCTGAAAATGTTCTATAGTTTATAATCACCAGTTTCGTAAAATAGTTATACATTCAGAACAAGCAACAAAAGAAGAGAAAATTATCCAAAATATGTGTTGCAGATTCGATTCGGGATCAAATCTATTCAGTCCATATCAATATTGCTTCAATTGTCCTTGAAATTGATATATAACCCCCTTAAAGGGGTATTCCCATCTGGGCATTCACATTTAATTAAATTAATTTGCTATATGTAAACATTTCTTCAATTGGATGTTATTAAAAAAACTTATAAAAAAGATAATTTCTCATAAATGTAGTCATGTTGTCCCTGAGAAACAAGATAGCTTCCTCGGATACGACCACCTCACATTTTGGCAGCGGTGGCCATACATGCGCTATTTAGTCTTGTCTGACCTCCTGAATGTAGCGTTCATTAACACAGGACGGCTGCGGGACCTGCAATAACTTTCGGACATTTCATATAGAAAAACCTTTAGTTTTTTTGTCCAATCCCTCCAGCAGAGGTGGCTGTATCCAAGGACACAGTCTTGTTTCTAAGGGACTATATGACTACATTTATGAGAAATTATCTTTACACAGGAACATTTTTTTAATAACATCTAACTGAAGAAATGTTTATATATGGCAGATTAATGAAATTGAATGTGAATGCCCAGACAAGAATACACCTTTAAGTCCCCCCACTGGTATAAACATGTCTGATTAAAGTTTTCTGGTGAGGACTATAGGACTCTCACCTCAGTCAAGTGGAGTATGTGGCGGAAAAGCTGTCGGAAATGGGCCTTTTAACATGCCAGGTTTCTGGCAGAGAAGGCATAGTAAATCTCCTTCAGATTTTTCATGAAAATGTCCTTTCTTGTGTGGCATATTTTTTAACAATTATTTTCATTTTCCCATCCCTTCTTCCTATGCTTTATGGAAATTATAGACTGGGCCCGGGCTATGAGATTGCTGCCCTTTGTTAGAGCCACCTTGAAATTCCCAAGAAAGCCTTTAGAATTACTTTATAGGTTATTGTGCTGAATGTTGGCAGCAGAGCACTTGGGCGCCGAAGAAGCTGCGACTAAACGGTCACTCTCTGTCAATTATGCTTGTGGCTTAAGGGACCCTGAGTTCTCCCTCATCTCATAGATAGTCACTATAGAAGGATGTTTGCTAAATTAAAAGGTCTAATGATCCAGGACATGCAGTTTGGAGTTTTGTTACACAATTACCCTGCAAACTAAGTAGGATGTCATTTAGCAGGTGACAATGCAGCTCTATACATGTGTCTGACCAGCAAGGAAAGAAAAATGAAATGACTTCTAATCTGGTGATTCATAAGAAGGGAATGGTGAAGGCTAGGGAAATGTAACCTTTCTGTTGTTGTGAAATAACCTATTTATTTCCAGTCTGAGCTCTCAATATGGAGGGATGGATGGTGTGCGTCGCCTCCAGGCTATTCTGAATATACTAGAAATGTCTATAACCTTTCATGCTCTGAGAGATTATTGAAAGATATACTGCAGACAACAAGTAACACTGGGTACCCATAATACTATGGCATTATGGCAGATCCTATCATTTTAGATGTAGCCTATAGTGACTTGTGTGTCTATAAGTCTGTATTCACATCTGCATGGGAGGTTCTACTAAACAGCGATTTCCATCAGAACGGGACACCATAGAGCAGCATGCTGAGCTGTTTTATCAGATAACACGGAAACCTGTCAGACTGCATCATAGTCTATGGCAGTGGTGGCGAACCTATGGCACTGGTGCCAGAGGCGGCACTCGGAGCCCTCTCTGTGGGCACCCAGGCCATCACCCCAGAATGAAGTTCACCAGACAGAACTCACAGAATCTTCCTGCAGAATCTTCCTACAATGATAGGTGAATTTGCCCACCTCCTTTCAACTGCATTGGTGTCCTTAGGAGGGTGAACGATTGAAAGTTGTTAAAGAACAAGGAGAAATACATTACTGCTTAAATTGCTGTGCTGGCACTTTGCAATAAATAAGTGGCTTTTGGTTGAAGTTTGGGCACTCCGGCTCTAAAAGGTTCGCCATCACTGGTCTATGGTGTCTGTCATATGTAAGATCTGGGGAAAAATATAAATGATCAACAAATATTTATAAAAAAAAATGGCAAAGTGATATAGTAGATGAAAAGAAGGTTCCTTTCACAGATAAGAATATACATGTAAAAGGAATGTAGGAATGACATCAGAATAACTGACATAAGTAAAAGGAGACATTCCACATTCCTTCCCATGTGAAAATACATCATGTTTCTTAAAAATATCATTCCATAACTTTCCAGCCAAAATTGCTCGTGTTCTCATAATTTATAGCTAATTTTCAATTCGATCTCATATTGATTTGTCTATCTATCTCGCCTAGATATAAGATATTTCATATCTATCTCCTATGAACTTATCTCATTTATATCTGTCCATCCATATTTCTTATAGTTTGGATTTATATCACATAAATCTCAACTCAATCATTTGATCTCATAATTATCCCATAGCAATCTGTTTTGTTATCTATAATCTATTATATATTGCATATAGATTGATATATCTTGCATGCTTGTCTATTTCTTATCTATACATATATATGGATTGATATCTAGTAATTTTGTTATCTATTTTATCTTTCTATCTATATATGTCATATAGATTTGTCTGCCTTGCTTACATATTAGATTTTCATGTTTATAGATCAATCTTTTGTCTATCCATTGATATTTATCAAATTATCAGTTATCTACCAATCCATCCATCTATTTTGTAATTAGTGATGGACACTGATCAGTTTTTCTGGTGTTACAGCCATGAAATAATCACAATTCCGACTACACCACCAGGAAGTGTGATTATTTACACCTTTACTCCACCTCGATGGCAAGTGAGCAAGGAGAAGGCCTGAAGGTGGGAGTCCTTAGCAGCCTTGTAGAGATATATTCATCCAGCTATCCATATAACTATCAAACCTAAATATTCAAAAACTGCTGCTATTCCTAATATAATAATTAAAAATGTGTATGATTCTTCATAATCAACAATTTCTTAATGATTTAGATTTGATATAGACTGTAGAGAAACACATTTTAGGAATAGTGAAACTCATCAAACTCCTTCTTAACAGCAAAATCATAGCTCATTCAGACGTATGCTTCTATTCCGCAACCATCTGTTTTAAAATGTAAATTATGGACTTTAAAATGAAAAAAAAATGCAACAAAATTACAGGTCAGGGGTTCCGCTTGCAGCAGATGGTTCTTTTTTCTTCAATCTGTACATTATCCCTTATCTCTGGAGTCAGAAAAAATATGAACATTGGTTTGAAATGTGTAAGTGTTCAGTCATTTTACGTGTATTTATGGCTTGAAAGGCTCCTCATTTAGCTGCTTCATATATCTCTGTCATGGTAATCAAATATGTGACATATGCAATTTTATATTTTCCGTAAACTATTTTTGGTTACATATTTATCTTTGCATATTTATAACCATAATCCAATAATATTAAGCATATTCCAGGGAACAAGCCAAGAATACATGTAGCGGTAGCAAATGCATACACACTCCATAAATTAGCAGATGTACCATCCAAGTTGATGTGACCGTCATTTTCTGAGGTCCTATATATAACAGCAAGCAAACCAAATCTAATAAAGCCCCATTATGTTTAAGCATTTGTCTTTTCACTTACTCTTTCCGGCTTCTCTAGACACAGCGCTGACTTCCATCCATAGAACCAGGAAAGCCACTAAAAAAAGCTTGTTACAAATCATCGTTTTTGCCTTAGAAGATGACTTATTCTACAGCTGGTCCAAGAAAGATACTGTATCATAAAGACACAAGCTTTGGAAGTCAAAGGATTAGTAACCACCGAGGCAACTCCTCTATAATAGCTTCAATTTATAGACTAGCCCATCCCTCGTGCTGGAATAAACCCATTAATAACTATGTGTATAACTATTACTTGTAGTCACCCGACATTAATTAAGGGAACAGGAAAGTTTAGATTTGTAATGCTACTTATGAAGTCACATGCTGAGATACAGAACCATAAATATCACGGTCACTGGAGCAAGTTCTTCAAGTATTTCAGTTAGTTTGTTATTAGGAACATGGGAGCTTTTCTGCTAAACAATTATCTAAGCATCTGTATGATCTATGCAAACACCACACCATACAATAGACAATGAAGGAAAGCTGAACATTTACATTTGTTGTTTTTTACGATTTCACAATTAATCAGAGACTGGGAAAAATGAAGCCAAACACTTATAATTATATTCCCTTACATGCTCACTTTTGGTAAGAATGGGTGTATATCCTTACATCCTTGTCAGATAAACAAATAGAGGAACATGTATTTCTAATAGTCAATCCTAATTATTTCCCCAGTTAAGTCAGAAATCCACTTTCAAAATTATTTATAAAACATTTGTCATTAGGCACTTGATGGCTTGAGCCTAGGGCGGCCAGTTTTGCAGGCCATCCACAGGTTTTTTTTTAATCAAAAAACAATCTTTGGCCAGACTGCTGCCACAGACAATGGGGAAGATTTATCAAATTGTCGCAAAGTAGACCAGTACAGAGTATGACCAGATAAATCAGCTTATGCTCACGAAAATATCACTGAGTTGGGAAAAAGTGGTGTCTAGGATCGCAGGCACACCCATGCCCCTTTCCGTGGCAGTGCCTGGTCCCTAGCTCATTCACCTCTCTGCGTTCCTGCTCCCGCCCTGGCTAGCCAGTGCGCTTCCACTTGCCGGATCTTAGTGCTCCAAGTCTATGAGAAAGCTTCCCCGGCATTACTTCTGTATTCAGATCTCCCATTGTGACCCCGGACCTGACCCGGACTTTGTACCTATGCTGCCAGACCTGACCTTGCATCCTTGTCGCCTGTATTGACCATCTGCCTGTCCCTGACCACGAGATTGCCCACTGATTCTGTACTTCGACCTTGGCTGCCAACACAGGCAAGTTGCACCTGTGGAATGACCTGGTGGCACCATGCCGCAACAAGACCTTTCTGCTTTGCAGCGGGCTCTGGTGAAGACCGGGTGCCACTTAGATACCAGTCCCACGTGTCGACTTGTGTCATCGTCCGCCGTGTTCCAGGGGGTTCACTAACCGTGAATTCTGACAATTGGCATGTGGTAAAAGCCATCTTCCAAACCATCTTTATCTGTACATTCTGCTCCAATAGGTTTGTTCGATAAGAGCCAATCAGTTTCATGACAAGAAACATTGAGGAGTAAAACCCCTTGTGTATCTGGTCTGATGGTAGCAGAATCAATGCTTTCTTGATGATTAATCCTTAAATTTATCTACTTAAGTTGCTGCTCCTTCTGAATTGTAAACAAGTCACCACATAGTAGCCTTTTTCAGCATACAAAAGGAGAGGATAACATTTCTTCTCTAGTTGTACCCACAATGAGATGCTCTTCCAGTTGCTCTATCCACATAGTGCATCTTGCAGTACAGTACATGTATAATACTGGGATTAAAAATGCTTGTAGTAGATTCCCAAGTTTTTTTTTGTCGGACTTTACACATTCTTTTCAGTGCAAACTGCATACATGAATTTATAAAGTGTCCACGACACATTTGTGTTGAAGTTGCACTATACCCAAGCCGACACAAAATTCTGCACTGAGATGGGCGTGGACAGTCAGACCTTGCTCCACATTTATCATGCAATGTCTGACAGAAATGTTTAAATTGTTACCAGCTGATTTCTACCCCCTCCCACCAATGTGGCTTCCTATCATCTGCATATTGTCTCTGGTGGCCAGAAGAAACAGAAGTGAAGGGAAAGAGATAGGTCACATTCTGGACCTCTTTTTTGAGACATCTCATTGTAGAATGATTTTCATGCCCCCTCAATTGCTCCCTGACATGGTACCTTACTTTCATCTACACCTGCCTACGCCTGACCACAGAACCAGAAGAGGGGAGAGGAGAGAGGGGTTCCGCACCTCTCAGCTGTTCAGAGTCATGCGCTAACGGCAGACTTAGCTCTTAGATGCACCGATCTGCCCAGACGTGTCTTTATTGGATGGACTACACTTCCCTAGGGACAAGGGATGAAGGGACGGGCCCTTTTTAAATATTCCATGCTGTATCGTGTCTCTGGGAGGTTAGTTAATCCCTCTTTCAGTGCCATTGCCATTTTTTACCACAATGAAAACAGTGCAATTCAATGCTCCCCACAGCCTTTTATAAAGCTTTTGATATGATTCCAAATCAATCTCCCCAAACCATCAAATGTAACAGTACAGTAATAAAACTCTGACCTATAGCTTCCCGACAAAAGAGTATGACATTTTACATTAATCATCACCGCAGGATCTAAGCTTCACATTAATTACATTGATTTGCTTCTTCTTTGTGGACATTTCTGTACAAATAGTTTGGTTTTTGCTATTTATCTATACACATTTTGACAATAACAATTACAATACAAACTTAAAATACAAATCTATTGTTATATTATGTGCTGGCCAAGTTTATACATGATACATTTGTTTATTATTATACTAACTTTAATAACTAAGACTGATGCTTAAAACTAGCAGATCCAAGATAACTGAAAGTTTCATTTAGTTTCTGGCAATCCTTCACCCAGATGTTGTTGAAAATATTGGTGAGATCAAAATAATTTTATACCAGGATTACATAACCTCTTGGAATCTGCATTTGACAGCATCTCTAATACACTTCTTTTCTTTACATAGTCTTGTTAGTGAGAAACAAGTCTGAAATTTATTTTTTGGGTTATAAATTTTATGAGTCAATTTTTGGAATAGGATTTTATTAGTCTCCTACAGCAGCGTTAATGTGTTAGTAGTAAAAAATGTAATTCAGGTTTCAAAATGTTCCTTTACTATAATTATCTTGTTAGCAGATTATACAATATCTTACTATTACTCTTCATATGCTTCTTATTTTTGCCCCTATAAATTTGGAAATGCTACAATGAATACTATGGGGATAATTTATCTTGCGCTCAAGCTCCGGCCTTTTGATGTATCTGGCAGGGGCCTGCACAGCATAGAAATAAACACAGCCAACAAATTTTCACATTTAAAAATTCACCAGCTGCAGCGAGTGTGCAAGCATGGCAACAGGAAGGCCCACCCTCTGGTTGTTCATGCCTCCCCTTCACGCCCCCTTCCCCCACACGCCCCCTGGATTAGAGGTGGCGGAAAGGGGAAAATAATTGCAAGTACAAGCAATAAGCTAGCATTTGCAATTATTTCAGGGATTTTACACCACTAATGTAGCACAGAAGCTGTGATAAATACCCCCCTATATTTCTATGATTTTATCATCTTTATTAGTCCATGCATTAATTCACTTTTTTATTCTTCTTAAAAATGATATAACTCTTATACAATTTTAAATTGTTTATGTCATTGTCAAGTCCCAAACCAATTTTAGTCATTATCCTCAGAAAGTTATTTTGTTACATAGTTTAATTCTATTCATTAAAAATAATCAGCACAATTAGTGAAAGACAAATTAAGCATTCCATGCCAAAAAAGAGATGATAATTAGAGTAAAAAGAAAAAGAAATTGTTATATAAGTGTCCCTCCTAAGTATAACATTCATTTTGGATAATGCAGTAGGTTTCTACAGTTATTTCTAGCTAGAAAGTAAAGTTTAGCACTTTAGTGGAATTGATGCATACAATAAAAAGTAGATTAAAGTAGATCTTGTTTTAATAAAATATTCTAATAGGCCAAGTAATCAAACTGATGTCCCTTATGTACAAACCAGGGTAAAAGTTCTCCTACATAAAATGTAATGGACACTGAACTCTTCTCCAGTTAAGTGTAATGTAATTTTCTTACTGAAAGACATACACGTTAAACATGAAATTTGTAAAATGTATTTTACTTATAAAATTTCTGTGTTAGATAAATGTATACTCAGAATTCTCTGGTAAGAAAAGTGTAGTGATCTAAACCAGCTATGTTAAAATATACGGTTGCAACTATGCCAAAAGGGCAAAACTGACTAAATGAAAAACTGCTCCATTTGAAAACTGCGCTGTGATATGTTACTATTGACAAATATGTCATCTTTAAATTTGTAGGTGCCTGCCTTCATAAATCCATCAACAATTTAGAATTACAAATTACTGATAGCTAAATTAATGAAAGATTAATTTAAATTGATATCGGTAATGCTATATCTTCGGAATTTTAAGTTCAGAAACTTATTGAGTTTTAAAGATTTAATACAGAGATGTGCAGTGCAAACATAAAACATACAGTTGTCAGATAACAAAATGGTTACAAGAACATACATAAAGAATTATAAAATAAAAAGTGTTAAAAATTAATAGTTTTACTAGTGAACATTTAAAGTTATTTGCTGCTGTGAGACACAACATAAGAATTTCATACAGCATTTTCAGATGATAATGGAGTCTCAAAATGACTGACAATGGGTATTTGCATACCCCAATAATTTATACTTGATAGCTTTTCTTTTTTACCCCTGGCTTGTGACTTCACTGAGAAAGATGCTTATATGCTAATGTACCCTCAGTGAGGTACATTTTGTAGGTGAAAACTCAGAACTCTACACAGAAAAAGCCTACAGAGATGCAACAATCTTAAGTTGACTGGCTACCCCATTTTCTATCACCACATACCAAAATTGGGGGTGCTATACTTAAAACCAGTGGGATTTTGTGATCTGATCAGTTTTGGGAGAAATGTGGAATAATTTTCCCTAACCCTGTCCTGTTAGTGTGGTATTATTTTTTTTTGTCTTTGTGCACTTTTAGCAGGAACAAAGCTACACCAGGTTTGCTACTGTGCATCTCTCTCATCTTGGCAGGCTTCAGATTTATACATACTCCTTGATGTTACAACTTATCATTTGTCCCACTACTACAGTCCCACTCCCCAGCAGTCACTTCTCACATCACTTAATCTTCAACCTCTCTCTCTTATTTGGTGTTGTTGCCTCTTTTTCAAGCATGCTGTTGTTACCTCTTTACTAAAGAAACCTCCCTGGACCTGTCCAGTGCTGCTAAGTACCAACCAGTCTCGAATCTCTCTATCACCTCCAAACTCTTTGAATGTCTGGTCTATTCTCAACTTACCCATTCGTACTAATCACTCCACTGAAACTGTTTTTACTCAAGTCTCCAATGATCTCCTCATTGCTAAAAGGAAACCTACCATCTTGGATCTACCTATTAAGGTAGATCTGGTGGCAGGTCAACAAATGAATGCCCTTTTTAGGGCTAATCCGTGAATGGCTTGTAACTTTATCACCTAGCATGCAAATATCTGAAAGAGGCTACTGGGGCGTGGAGTTGCTGGAGCTGAAGCTACATGGACTATCTATGCAGAGCTAGCGTCTGCGTGTACTTGGCTCCAAAGCTGGAGCTATGAAGCATGGACAGTAGCTCCGGCTTCACAGCCGAGTACGAGCAGCCGCTGGCTCTGCACAGAGAGTCTATGCAGAGTGCGGACGAGTGCGCACAGCTACCAGGAGCTGCGCACTGAAGATCTCATAGTAGGAGGATCCAAAGATGCTACTAGGGCGTGGAGTAGCCGTGCCACGTAGCTTCAACTCCAGCTACTCCACGCCCCAGAAGCCTCTTTCAGATATTTGCATATTAGGTGATAAAAGATTTATAAAGTTACAGGCCATTCAAGGATTAGCCCTAAAAAGGGCTCCCATGTCATTCATTAGTTGAACCTGCCACCAGATCTACCTTAATAGGTATATCCGAGAGGGTAGGTTTAGTTTAAGCCAAAGGTGACTATTCTCTCTTCATTCTTCTTTATCTCTTGGCAGCATTTGATACTGTGGGCCATTAATTCCTCCTCAGGGTTACATTAGCCTGTTCTCTCTTGTTTCTGAGCCCTCAGAGTTCATCAGAGCTCAGTCCTAGGTCCTTTTCTCTTTTCCCTCATACTGCCCTTATTGGACAAACCATCATCAGATTTGGTTTCCAGTATCATCCCTTTGCTGATAACCAAGTATATACTTTTGCACTTAACATCACCCCATCTTACTTCAGAGCACCAGTGATTGTATCTCTGCCATCTTGTCCTCTCTCTTCTTGAAAATTTCTAATACTGAAATTCTGAGCTTTCCACTATCTACTAAATGACACAACGTGACCTCTCCATCTCTGTCTGTGGGATCACCATTACCTGAGACAGCAGGCCCACTGTCTCGGGTTATGCTGAGCTCTGCTTTGCACCGTGTATTCAATCACTTGCTCACTGTTGCAACTTGCATCTCAGAAACATATTTAGAATCCTTCCTTTTCAATTGAAACCTCTAAAAGGCTCTGCTTTACTCTGTCCTAGACTACTGTAACTTCCTACTAAACTTTTTCCCCTCCAATCTATTTTTAATGCAGTAGTCAGTTTGTGCCAGTCACTTCACTGGTTGCCCGTCTCCTCCTCCGTCTTACAGTTTAAAATAATTACCCTCATTCACAAATCTCTGCACAATGCTGGACCACCCTACCTCTACTCTCTCATCTTTCACCCAACCCATTCTCTTTGATATGCCAGTGATCTTAGATCATTCTCTACCTTAACCCCTTACCGACATGTGACGTAGTCCCGGTCGGGTCCCGGTACATGGAGAGGGCTCGCGGGCCGAGCCCTCTCCATAGCCGGTAAGTCTTTGCTGCATATTGCATATAGTGTTTTACCGCTGACCGCCGCCGGCAAAGGTGCCGGCCGCATCAAAAAGACGCCGCCATCTTTCCGTGGTACGTCGCTCCCCGTGACGTCATCGGGGAGCAGCGATCCGTCGCCATGGTAGCTTCGGGTCTCACGAAGAACCGAAGCTACTTCGGGTTAACTCATTCATTACCATGTGCTGTCAGCACATACAATACTGTAGTATGGCAGTATATGATAGGATCGTACAGACACCCTAGGGTTAAAGTACCCTAGCGAGTCTGAAAAATAGTAAAAATAAAAATTAAAAAAATGTTAAAATAAAAAAATTATAATAAAAAAAACCTAAAGATTCAAATCACCCCCCTTTCCCTAGAATTGATATAAATATAAATAAACAGTAAAAATCATAAACACATTAGGTATTGCCGCGTCCGAAAATGCCCGATCTATCAAAATATGATAACAGTTTTTACTGCGTTTAAACCTGTAACGGAAAATCGCACCCAAAGTCGAAAATGGCACTTTTTTGCCATTAAAAAAAAATTACAATTCTATAAAAAGTGATCAAAAGGTTGTTACAGTCCTAAAAATGATAACATTGTAACGTAATCAAAATCACAAAAAACGACACCACCCACAGCTCTGTATGAAAAATTTTATTAGCCCCAGAAGATGGCAAAATCCCCCCAAAAAATTTTGTACAGGAGGTTTTATTTTTTTAAATGTATGAAAACATTATAAAACTATACAAATTTGGTATCCCCGTATCATACTGACCCAAAGAATAAAGTAGACATGTTAATGGGGTGCACAGTAAAAGCCGTAAAATCCAAGCCCAAAAGAAAATGGTGCAAATGCGTTTTTTTACCAATTCACTGCATTTGGATTTTTTTTACCACTTTCCCGTACACGGCATGAAATATTAATACCACCATTTTGAAGTAATTTGTTATGCAGAAAATAAGCCATCACACAGCTCTGTACATGGAAAAATAAAAAAGTTACAGATTTTTGAATGTGGGGAGTGAAAAATGAAAACGCAAAATCGAAAAAGGGCCGCGGCGGGAAGGGGTTAAGTCAAACGTATCACTCATGTCTCCAGGACTTCTCCCAAGCTGCACCAATTCTCTGGTATTTTTGGACAGTATTTTGTAATCTTCTTTTTGTTAAGTGACTGATAAAAGTTTTTTCATGATTTCTGTATGCTGAAAACATTACATTTTTAAAGGAATATTCGACTAATGATCCAGTTTGGTAAGGTAGAGGACAACAGTAAAGTTATAGGAACAACATATCTATTATAACAGAAAATTGTCACATAATGTCAGAGGCACAAAGTGGAGACAGAAGCACAGTATATTTTTACAATTATCTTTATATTGGAGCAAAAAGAAAAAAAATCATAAAGGTGTTTTATGAATGTGGCAAAAGAAATTCTATTCCAAAGTATGATATATTGTTAAATTATATTGTTAAATTATAATTGAAATTCCCAACAAGAAGCTAATTTGCATTTGTAAAACCCCTATATCTCATTCTTTTACTAGACTCTTGAGAGGTGATACATTTATGTACAAATTTACAAAGAAACTATTGTTGTATTAAGAAAGGTACAGTGGATAAAAAAGGGAAGCTGAATAAATAAAACATACTTTCATTTCAACATCTTAAAAATTGTTATTCATGTAAAAGTGTAAAACTCCCATTGTAACCATTTGGGAGAAATGCATTTACAGTCTTATTAGATGCAGTTAGTTACATCATTTTTGAAAGTGATGATCTTCTACAAACGATTTGGTTTGCAGTTATGCATCAATATCTTCTGTTCTACATCAAGAGGGATTATCACTATTGCTCCCTTTTATAGTAATTTGATCAAGCAGATCAAAAAATTATACAGTTCCTCCCATTTCAACCAATATTCTTATGGGCATGGGGAAAGGGGATCCTTAGTTAAGACTTTCTGGATTAGCCAGAGTGACGGACTGTTTGGCCCTCTTATAGTGGCTTCAGGAGGTGCGCCAGATCAGAACTGTTCATATTTCGATATGATTGAATGTAGACGTTCTCCAGAGCTATTTAAGTATTTAGGCACAAAACACGGAGGACGCGTGGTGCGCCACCGCGTGGAAAGGTTCGGAGAAACAGTAAAAAGATGTCGTCCGCCCAAAAGCAGAAGGCTGGAGTACACCTAATTGATGGAGCCGTGAATAGTTACCTGAGTCGCGACGAAGGCGGAGAAATAGCACGCCCCTGCCCGTGCTACGGACTCAAGCCACCGCATACGTCACGCCATGACCGAAGTTGGGGAGCAGCAGGCACCTAAAAGCTCGGAGGGAGCAACAGGAAGGATGGGAAATTAGGGGAACATACAATCCCCTCAATCGCATCTGAGTGTTGGTAGGGGATCCACCTCGGCAAGCGATAGTTGTATGATAGAGAGGTTGTGGGAAGAGTTGCGCACTCCTAGGGCGCTTGCCCAAGGCGCAAATGTGAGCGGGGGCGACAGGAGAATCTCCTGTCTAATCTCGCACCCATTCACTCAGAAGCCCCCACATTCACGATGAATCTTTTTGCGAGGCAGGCACACAGGAAAAAAGGCAAACTGTCCAGCCAGAAGTAAATAGGAAGCCAACCCGATTGATTCGAATTTCCTAACTCTATTCAATAACTGGAAACCTCGTTCGTTGAGAATCTCTCATGCCCCTGGCCTCTCCTAAATGCAGATGGTATCCCCCCGGCGGTTGTCTGATCACCGAGTTGGCTCTCTCCCAGTTTCCATCCCGTGTTGCTGCTGGGAGGGGAAGTCCCCGGAAAGTGCCCGTTTCTGTCCCGAGGGGGACGGAATGCCCGTGCCTCGTTGTCCCCCTGGTCCCTAACGTGCATAAGTCCAGCGCCGTTGTCGCCCCGTCCCCGTTCCCCCTAGTCTGGGTCCTGTTGGCCCGTCTGTCGGCCTGCCCCCCGCGTCTCGTCGCCGAGCTTCAACATCCTACGCTCAGCGCCCGCCCGCATGTCTGTTCACTCACCGCTCCCATTGTGCATCTCTCCCTCCACCACCCGATTCCCTAAACCACGCTCTTTGGTTTGTACTCATATCTTTCTCCGCGAGGGCTTGTCCGGGAGTTCTCACACAGCTTCACCACGCAGCCTATTCAGGGACGTCAACACGGACAAAGGAGGGTACATAGAGGCCGGAAGAAAAGTGAATACATCCGTGAACTCCGAACCCCCGATACTTCCTGAAAAAGTCATAGGGTCAGATCCCACAATGCTTGCTCCCTGGAGGGGGTGGGGGGTGGAGTTTTGCTGTGTAACAGATTCAAGGAAGTGAAATACATTAGGCATGCCCTGATCTTCCAGCATCGTATGCAATATAATGTCAGGTATGTTCCGATTAAAAGGGTATCTGTATGGAGATCATAGACACGTATTATGAATAGCTATTACGATATCGAAACATCATCCCCTAAAACTTACCCCGAATACGCTCCCTCTTCTAACTTTTCCTAATCGTGTTGTTAGAGCAATTTATGATAAACGGTCTATTTGCATTAGATTAGACTTGGTGACAAAATCTTCCAAAATATATATAAACAGTTCCTATCTAATATTTAATAATGCTTCTATATATAAATAATTTCTAAAATCCCAAAACAATAAATATTAATTCATTTTAGAGTAGTGGTTGATTAGCCATAAGGGCAGCGAGAACCTGACGATGAGAAAGAATTTATGTATTCGCAAGCGCATATTGGGTGACAAGGGTAGGAAAAGGAGGGGGGGGATTGGGAGGGGGGGGGAAGGAACCGGGTCTGAGTATTGGGGCACCTAAGTCCCATCAGAGCAACATTAAGTACAAGAACAAGAAGTATACAAATTTAAATATCTAATGTTTAACAATTAATTATATCATAATCACAAAATTGCAAGTATCAATACATAAGAAATCGAAATAGACATTGACGTCCAACATAGATGTAAGTAGATGCGGATGGGGGGTGGGATATCAGCCCGGAGCCCAAGATAATGGGTGATATACTATGTGGCGCACGTAGCCCACAACCAAGGACGCGCCCGGATAGTTTCTATTAGAAGGGGGGATGAAGAAATAATTGATAAAATAGACATACTTACAAATTAATAAAATAACGTATGGATTATAAGTAAGTTCTCTTTGGCGAACTTTTAAAAGTTATAACAGCATTGAGTCAAGACTGACCTTTAGCTTGGGTAATCCATCATTTCAGTTGCATTATCCGTGATATAAGGTTAGCGAGGATAGAGGGTGGCGGGGATAACACAAATGAAGGTAGATGTACTGGTTTTGTGTATAGATGTAAAAAATTAAAGAAAGGAAAAATGGAGGAAAATTGAATCTCACAGTGATGGAGTTTGACCTCAACGTTCACCTCTAAGTATAATGACGGATCTCTCTCAATGGCTGTCTTCTTTGGAGTGGATTGCTAAAATGAATAGTTTAGGTTTTGAGGAAGGGTTTCATCTATGACGACTGGACGTGGTAAACTGATCCTAGTAGAAATAAAAATAGTGTTACATGAAAGCGCAAGAAACTTAAAGTGATAAGGTCCGTTACAAAGCATTACTATTTATGGGGTCCTAACAATTCAGTGCAGGTGCTGTTGAAAGGTATAGTGTGCTAGTGGTCTGTTGAGTGAGCAGCTAAAACAAATAAGTGACAGTAAGATATGAGCTGAAGACAGTATGTATATAATTTGTTTATGTAGCACAAACAAATATAAGGTCTCAGCTGCTGGTTAAGATGCGCTGTTGAAGAGTAACTCCTCATATCATGCCCCTTGGCGCCGTTGTATCTAGTCTGTAAATCCATCTGGACTCCTTTCGTAGTAGATAGGGGATTAGATTACCTCCTCTGATGTTCTGTGATGCTTTTTCCAAACCTACAATACTCAGGTCCCGGGTTCGGCCGTTATGATGTTGAAGAAAATGTGAGGCCACAGAGGTAAGTGTCCTTCCCTTCTGCAGGTCCGATCTTGCTGTGTTGATTGTTGAAAGATGTTGTTGACATCTTTTTCTCAATTCTTGGGTGGTTTGACCTATGTATAACTTTGGACATGGACATATAAGGGCGTATATGACGCCCTTTGTTTTGCAGTGGATGTAATCCCGGATTTGGTATGTATCTCTTCGGATTGGATCTATAAATTCTTTCGTCCGATTCATGTAAGGGCAAACCGAGCATTCTCCACATGGAAAGGAACCTTGTAGTCGGATACCTCTTCCCAAAGAGGGATTAGTCCGTTGAAAGTGGCTTGACGTAAGTAGGTCTTTTAGGTTCCTAGAGCGTCGCGTCTATTTATTTTGGTCATGAGATGTCCTGTCAAGAGCTTGACATTAAGAGGTGTTTCATGCAAGCAAGACTTGCCTGCAATAAATAAAGGAAGTCTATTAACTCACAAATTGTCTGACAAGTAAAAATAACATTGAGAAAGATAGTTTATAAGCTTTCACACATCTTTTTTTTTTTGTACATTAAAGTAAATCCGTCTCTCGTTGCCACCCAGAACCTCTTTTTTGTAGAATAAGTGACATCTCTCATAGAAAGACAGCATAGCATGATGAAAACTGGTGCCCCAGCAGGCTCGGCCACGCCTCTGGTGCACTGAGAAGCTCAGGGGTATGCATACTGCAAAGAATCACTGGGTAAAGCGGTTGATGGTTTCGGTTATGTAGTTATGTATTTTCCTTTAATTGGAATCCTAGAGTTGCATGTCTCTTCCAGGCTCCACTCCAGATTATTTTACCTGAACCGAGAGCTCCAGGTGGGAGAGAGTTGTGTGTACTGGTTTGAGCGTAAACTGCTAACCTGAAAACTTCTGGTGAGAATGGTTTGGAATTTCAGTTTGTTCTGAAATCCTGAAGTTAAGGACATTTTTGTTTGTTTCTTTGACCATGTCTACATGCCTAAATGCACTGAGTTGCCGCCATGTGATTGGCTGATTAGAAATTAAGTGTTAACGAGCAGTTGGACAGGTGTACCTAATAAAGTGGACGGTGAGTGTATACTTCTGACACATGGGGAGTGTCAGAACTACAGTAGAGATGTGCCCCCAGTACTGCAGTATTTGCAGGCTGTTGCAAGTGTGCGCAGTAAATGTGATGTCACTGCTGAGCCTTTGTATGAAAACAGAGGCCAGCGGTGACATGGGGAGTGTGCGGGGGATGGGATTGAGGTGCCATGCTGGACTTAAGCAGTGGTGTGAGGTGAGTATAGTGAATTTGCTATTTTTATACCCTTCCACATTCTCTCCATACTTCATACTGTCTTTAGGTTACAGACTGGAGTGCAGCACATTTCAAGTTGCTATAAATTCTATACCATGGCACCAAGAAATATATTTTTGGTGTTGCTTAAATATGAGAATATCTCTTTTTTAAACACTAGGACACAGTCTGGGACTTTGCACCTGTCCAATTTTTGTCTTTTGGATTTTGGGCTTGTTTAATTTATATTAGAGAAATATTTATTTAGCATATATTTTCGCACATCTGAAAAGACACAAAAGTTCAAATGTGCCAAAAAACACACAAAAATAAGAAAGAAAAAACTAAAATATATATTAATAATTATTTATTTATATAGCACCTACAGATTACACAATGCTGCAGAGAACTTTCCAAATCAGTCCCCATGGGGCTCACAATCTAAACAACCTACCAGTAGGTAAGAAGATACAAACTCTTTGCAGATGTTGACCTGGGTAGGACTTGGACCCAGGACATTGAAATGTCCACAGTTGAGAGTGGGAGCAGTATATAAAAATCGCACTCCAGACTGCAACAAAGGATACCACCATTTCTTAAGCAATTCTTGTGTGATATTGAAGGGGAAACTCTCTGCTTTCAATTTTGAACCGACCTGTGTTCATAAATGCCACTGGTCAGAGGATATAACCATTTGTAACTAGGGCTTTTTTTAAAAATAGGATTTATATTCCAAATCTTCTCAGAAAAAACTATAAAACTCATGCAAGGGTTTATTTTCAGGAGAACATGGTATGGAGTCCTTTAGAGCTCTTTATCTCATGGTATGGAGTGAGGTGTTCAATGATGTAAGGTCAACCTTTTCTTCCCCATGTCTTTTTGCAACCATCATTTTGTCCTTTCCAATTGTCTTCCTTTCAGTCTCATAGCCTCATCCATCTATCTGAAAATAAATATCAGTTGATTTAATCCTACCGCATCATTCCTTGGTCTAACCAGTGGTTCACAAGCGCATCCGATAAGCCTCATATTGCCTCTACTCTACATGTCCCTAAGGTTCCATTGGATACCGGTTTGGAGTGCTTGGGAGCTACTGTGTCACCCACGTTATAGCACTAATGGGATATTTTCCCACTGTATATCGCTTTCAGACAAGTGACCACCAGGTGAGCAATTTTCTGCTACTCACCTGACCCATTATCCAAGCGTTGTCTCACGAGGCGCCGTCCTTCTTTGTTGTCTTTTTTCTCTTTACCTCTGTGTTTGGTCTCATAGCATAGCATCCTTAAAGGAACACTCCAGTCACAGCTGATTCATTGAATTATACATTGTGCAGGGCCTGAAGGAAGGAGCTTGACTCTATGTTCTAGGAATACAATGAAAATGAGTCATCCTCCTCCCCTCAGGCCCTGCACCACATATTATTCAATAACTTAGCTTTGACTGGAGTGTTCCTTTAAGAAAAAATGAACATATAAATTCACAATATCTCATTCACACTGTAATCATATGCATATGTTTTCTTCAGAAAGTGCCCTTCCCCCCAGGCCTAGCGCGTCTACAGGTGAATCCGACCTTCACTGTACGATTTACACTTACTTTGCCATCAGAGACTCATTAAGTTCCTGCTCAGCAGAATTTCCATGTTTCATTCTGTTTTCGATATGCCATATTAGCAAGTGTCTATTTTTGCAGGCAGGTGTTAAACAATGTGTTCAGTCATCACCATGTGTGGTGCGTTATAAATATGCTGTGTTCACACTATAGTTTTCCTTTGTATCGCACATTAATTCAAAGCCAGGAGTGAACCCTTGTCCTTATGTTTGTTTGCAGCTTCTATATGAATATACATTTTAGTCTTCAGCGAGTCCTAGTCATAAGGCGTGTATCTATCTCGCCTTCTGTTGTTATTTGATATGTTTATTTGCATATTTTTTGTTGTTCCCTCATTATCTATTAATAACATGAGTGATTCTGACATACCATTCCTTAGTGCGTATTATGAGTTATAGCTTTGAAAGATAATATGCACGGAGCCTTTTAATTTATTCACTCTTCTTTATGACTTAGGGAACAGAAAAACTGTTTAGCTAACACATTTTGAGAATAAAAATGAACAAAGAGAATTAAAAGCTTTGAAATATGAGATAATGGGCATAAAGTTTAGTTGGTAAAAATAACAAGTTAAAAATTGCAAGTTATAACAAGATTATCTGTAATAAAATAACGGCAATAAAGTTAATAATAGTTCTTCTTCTATTCCTCTGATCACTAAATCAGTCTCTCCCAAGACGGTTTTTTCTCATTTTATTAGTATGTTCACATTTTGTAATACCTAGAAAGCAGGAAGATATTGTGGAACGATAGTAAATTAACTTATTACCATTTATCATAACGTTCTCAAATTGACAAAGGGATAACAATTTGGAGTTGCAGTAAACTTCCCTGATCCAACACCTTCCTAAATATTTATGTTCACCTTGACCCCTGGCAGATGCCTTTGTAAAGATAACTGCCAATCATAAAACATTATTGCATATTAAAGGAGTTGGTCACTTACTGAATTGTGGACAATGCCTGAATGTCCATGATTTAGCAGTCCAGTTACATACTTTTGTGCTGTGTGCAGGCCCTCCATACTTCCTTGTTTACACTGATCAATTAATGACAGAAGTTCTGTGATATAGCTCGGAACAATGAGAGCATGTTAATCCATCCACATAGCGTGAGCTGCTCTATACCACACCACAGTAATAGTTGCAGAAACTGCGGAGCCTGCTGCTGGGAGCATGGCATCTCTATACTCTTCTTACCACGTATTCAAACTGAGTGGCAGTGTGTAGTTGCATGGGAAGTAACAAACCTGTTGTATACACATAACTTCAGTGCCTTACTGTGTCTCTGAAGCAGCAATTTTGAACTATATAGTAAAACCACGTTGCTGCACAAGAAAACTATTATACTGCTTGTTAAAGGGTTTTTGTGCATATACAATAGTAGCACTAGATTATAACTACTACCAAGTGAGAGCAGATTGTGCAGTGGCATATCACTGCTGCATATACAGTGATAATACTCTGTCTCCAAAATACCCAGTTATAAAAATATTTTAGGGGTACGTTATGTATTCTTACAGGAGAAGTTACAGGAAGAATTAGGGAATCCACTCCTGTATAGTTGTCCTGGGTTGGCACCTGACAGCTTCTTTGACTATCATAAAGTAAGGTGATACTAGTGAAGCCATATTAGTTTTTTGGATATATTTCAACAAATAAATATGAAACAATTTTCTAAGAAATAATAAAAGTTATATTTTAGTTTACACACTCACAACTTTTCCCTTCCCTCATCTCTTTCTTTTCACTAACAAAGTAACTAGATCTTACAGGTGGTGCACCTCGTGAGTGTATATTATAGTGTGTGAACATGACCCTTTGTTCAATTAATACAAAGACCCCTGGCAGATGCCTTTGTAAAGATAAGTGTTAATCATAAAACATTATTGTATATTAAAGGAGTGGGTCACTTACTGCCTTGTGGGCAATCCCTGAATGTTAATCCAGTGATTCAGCAGTCCACCTACATACTTTTGTGCTGTGTGCAGGCCCTCCATACTTCCTTGTTTACATGGTGAATAGGATGTGCTGTAGCAGGAAAGTTATGACTCATCCTGCTCCCGGCCCCAACACTTTTCCTGTCTCTGTGAGAAGAAATATACAGTGGGAGACACCGTAAGGATGGCTTACAACAGTGAATGAAAGGAAGCTGTGTATATATGAAGATGGCAGCATGGTGTGAACAGGGAAAGGCTGAAGCAATCAAAAGAGGCAAAGACACAAGTACATATGCATGTAGAGATATGAATAAATGAAGTGACTTATAGTGGCTAAACCCTATAAGTCAATCTTTGCAATGGCAATAATTGGTTCTTCAAGGTCAAAAAAAATCTGATAATGAAGGAAAAATGTGGAGCCTTGACTGATCAGCTCTTTAGTTCACATAAGAGACAAAGCACAGATCCAAAAGAAGTTTGCTCTCTGTTTTGTGTAGTGGCTGGAAGCTTTAGCTGTCGCTTTATCTACTATTGACTTCAGTGGGAGCTGTAGCTGTACTTATGTATTCCAGCCACTACATCGGTCATAAAGCCATCAGTGTTTATACTATCCGCTAGGTGTCAATCCCCCACCATTAGTTACTCGTGACCTATCATCAATAAAAGTTCCTGCACAACCCCTTTGAGAACATTTTTTTCTAATTTCCAGTGCACCTTAAAGGGGTTATGTCATTTTTTTACAGGCTCACATCAATGTCTGATAAATGCTCTTATCTCTTGAACCCCAACTAATCTCAAGATAGTGAGTTCCTTGAAATCCACAATGGAATCCGGAAGCTGCTAGAAATCTAATTTAACATGGTTATTTAAGAGATGTTAGGGATTTTGAGCTCTGTAAATGAAAACTAATTTCATATCTATGTACACCAGCACCTCAGCCAAGTCCCATGTACACCAATCAGCCATAATATTTAATTAGTCAATTAATTATTTTATGGCAATTGCATCTTTCAACGAGTGTGATATATAGGACAGTAAGTGCAGCCTCTTGTTCAAGAAGATAAAAGACCTAAGGATCTATGAGACTTTGTTGAGGACCAAAATGTGTTCTATAGATGACTGGCTAAAGCATCCCCAGTGGTCCCACCTTGTAACTCACAGACTTTTGGTCCCAGATACCACAGGACTCCTTCAGAGGCCTTGTTAGGTTGATGGACTGAGGCTGTCTTGGCAGCACGAGTCAGAAATATATTAGGTATTTCTAAGCCTCTTGATGCATCCGGCTGTGGCGGAGGGGAGATGGGGATATCGAGCATAAGAATAATCTCCTTTCTTAAAATCTGTTATGGGTCGGATTTAGTAGGTAACAACTTTATAGCACAGATTTATTTCCTTTGATAATATCCTGCTTCATCAACTGTTCCCCAACTGTTGTAGATCAACTGACCTGGAACGGGGGGGGCTCAGAGGAACTCCAAGTTACCCCGTTTGAAAGAGATATGAAGGCAAAAACGGAGGAGCGCAACCTCGTGTATTATTGTAGATAAATTGGTGTGTGTACACTAAACAAACAGTGGACTCTCACCTGGTCGATGGTACAAGAGGGCATATCACATATGCGGATTCAAGCTGCCGGTCGTAGTAGATCACGCTCCAATTTGCACAGGACCAGATGTAATGGGTCAGAGAGTCAGACATTCTCTGGACATGGTAAGTCTTAATTCTTTTTAGATCATCTAAATGCTAGCCACTTGATCTAATGGGCTGTGAAAAACTCTAGTTCTTATTATGCAAAATTAGATTTATAGAGGATAATTCATGAAGACACTTGGCCAGGGGAAGTGGTCGAACAGGAAATAGCCTGTGTGTCAAAAAATAGGAGGGTGTACCACATTGTGGTATACAGTTTACATCAGCATCAGGTCTAAAAGTAGAATTCGACAGATTTCTAGCATAAACTAGTGTTGTCGAGTAGGAGCCAGAGACACATTATTGAATGGCCCCCCTAGAATTAGTTTGTATAATATAATCAGTGGATTTCATCTCCTATAATGTGTAACAATATTTTTAGCATAGCTGCATTTGGTGCACCATATTCCAATTGCTCTACTTATTTGAAGGTACAATTAACCCCCATTCGTTAATCCCGTCCCCCCAATTCTGTGGATAGGGGAATACTTGATGTTGTCTTTTTCAGAAATAGGAATAAAGAACTAAACTGGCTTCTGGATGGTACAAACTGAAGGGGTTGAGGGTGTCCTACATACTCAGACACTTCCCAGTGGTATCAGTATTTGACTGTGTGGGGACAAACCTCTTTGACAAGCAGAATGGTATAGCCCAGTTTTCAATTCATGCATACATATTAAACCAGCATAACAGAGGAACAGTCTCTGAAATGGAGGCATCTATAAAAAGAGACATTTCAGTAGTGCTGAGTGACAACTATTGGGATAAAAGGCACATTGTAAGCTTGTACTATACTTAGGAACAATTTGCTTTTATTTTGAAGTGATCATCTTAATATAACAAACTCAAAACATGGCAGATGATAACATTTCTTCAAAATTAGAGTCAAATCCTAAAACGAAATGTCTAAATGTATTACGACAAGAGGAGTATTGTTGGCACTTTGCTAGGGTGAACACAAGTGCCAAGTAAGTCAATATATTCACTTGTCTCATTTCAGGTAAAGCCGTGGTTCTTCCAAAACCTTTTTGCATTGTTTGCCTTTCTACCGTCAAACTAGCTGATACTACATTGCATTTAAGGGATTGGATTTAGGAATAATGTATTTTCTATGTCTGTGGTAGATTTTTTTGTACCACCATTTATTGTAAGATATGTTGTATGAAAAATTTGCAACAATTATTAGAGTGAATAGAGCTGATATGTAAAGGAGCATTTATAAAATGAATGTATTTCCCCTTTTGTTGACAGTCAAGGTATTTAGATTGGACTTACAATGTATTTAAGACTATAATTGGCGTTCATTGGAGATGAGTGAAATTTCCAAAATGCATTGTGAACCCATTTCTGTAGCTTGATTTGATTCAATCTGAATACTTTTTTTAACCAAATTATAATAAAGTCATTGTGTTTAAGTGATGTAAGACACTTTATGACACTTTATTTTAAAACCAACACACTGTTAGTTATGTCAAGGGAATAACATTAAAGCAAAATGGATGCATTGGTAATAAGACATAGACTTCTAGGAGGTATTGTACTTTAAAAAATAAAAAATTGGTCCCTTCAAGGAGGTAGATGCCTGCCTATGTTTACGCACATTTATCTATACCGTCCTATTAATTCAACGGGGTTGTACTTTCTATTATGGGTTCACATAAATTACATATAAGAACACATAAGTACATAAGACAGTGAACTAAACTCTAGGCAAAGGATGAACCTGCCCTCGAGTGTAGATGGAAACAGTACTGTACATGAAAATGCAAAGCAGTAGGGTAATTGTGTGTTAATTGTAGAGTTAATTGCGTAACGTTTCCTTACACAAACCATATCAATTATTTGCTGAAAGTGGACAACCCCTTTAATGATAGATTGAAGACACATTAAAGAGTTATCTGGGAGACTACAGACAATAATGTTGTATTAGTCAAAACTCAACATGATGAGGTATGGGTTAGCAATTGTATTGACTGCTCTGACCCCTTTTTGCCACAAACTATAAAATCAATTTTTAATAATATCATTATTAGTAGAGAAATGGTTAAATAGAACTTGCATATCTGGCTATATAGCTCATGTTTGTAGGTACGATATAAGAAAAAAAAGGGGCATCTGAAGTTACACAGGAAATTTATTTTATAGATATAAGGCAAGATTTCCATACCTTACCTGAGGGGCCAATAGTTTAATGGGGCAGTATATGCTGACAGTGTCCATCTAAAATCCCCATCTGCGGGTCTAGTATGACAGTACTAGGTATAATATTTAGGTTTAGTATTTATTTGTTCCAAAAATATGTAGCATGGTAACTGTTAATGACATGACCCATGAACGAAATGCTGTTATAAGCTGGTAAATAAGACTGGAATCCAGCAGGCAAATGGTGTAAGACAGGCAGAGAGATGAATGGAGGAGTTATATCAGCAGTGCAGGTAGTTTTGGAGGGAAAATACACGTAGGTAGGTCTGGGAAAGAAAGGCCTGTGAGTGGGAACTCAAACAGTGTTAGGATTGCTGCATAGTCTTCAAATAGGCCCAAATGGGAAACAGGAAACAAGATAACGCACATCATCAGCCATCTTTGGTTAGGGCAACTTCAAATACAGTGAAAATACAGCCGGAATAGAAGTGCAGCACAACAAAAATAAGAAAAACAGAATACGCATGAGTACATGATAGATGCTGGCTTACCTCTGGGACCTGTTGACCTCCTTTCCATAACCATACTGAACAGTTTGTGTGGCCAGTATCCATTCAGGTCAACTGGACCACCCAATGTAGCCGAGCCTATATGCTTGAATGCTCCATACATGCCATACTAGCTACCCCCATTCTCAAGATACATCTATTATGTATTTATGCCATACCCTTATTGTATATCCACAGTATCATAACATTGTAGAATGCTTTGGCATTGAACAGTACACTTCATATTTCTCAGCCAAGAAATGGTTACAGAGTTTGTTTTTCTGTCTATTTCTTAGTACATACACTTTACAGTCTTGTGAATTTTGTTCTGCAGCCTGAAGAATACACCTGCTGAGCGTAATTCACCTTTCTGAACTTGAAATCAAGCAGAGAAAAAGATTAAGAAAATGCTAATATCTGGTTTCCTAACAAGAGTATTGAACCTTTCAGAAAATCATCACAAAAAGAGCACAGTATACATGACGCTGGGTTTAATTATCTCAGGCTGATTTCTTTTAGCTGTGTTGTTGACTTTTTTCAGATCTGTAAATTAACACCTTGTATATTCACTTCCCAATTTTAATTGAAACTTGTGCAAAGTAGAGCAGATAAAATGAATGTAGCAACCAATCCGATTTACCCTTCTATCTTCTAAGACCCTTCCAGTTACAGTATATTGTGGATAAGACCACAGTCACAGTATAGAGGAGTAAAAACACAAAATTTTATCCAATTACCCAAGTACTCACCATCTGGGTTGGCAATTATTTAGTCTACATATCATATACTTACAGTGAATTATTATTCTACTTTCTGCCAATAAAAATGTTAAAATATTCTGATTTCTATAAGAGACATGTGGTTACACATTGTGATATTACAGCGATCCACTAATACTCCCTGGGTGATGTCCTCACATCTCTACAGTGAATATCGTTATCGCCTTACGGTAGTGTTATGCTATTCAACTGATGTAAAATCCCCTCTTATCGGCTTGTCTTTGTTATTCCTGGCTCCTATAACCGAGCTCATGAAGATATTTCCTGCTATCAGTATTATGCTGTGATACAGTGGTGTTGTAGATCATGTTATATAACTCTATTACCTAACTTCCTTTCTGAAACCATAAAAACAAACAGAAATCATAATATGTATTTATATATATATTTTTTTGTACATATTTTATTGAAAGTAGGAAAGGAAGCATAATATCCAGATTCCCCAGAAACTGGAAAGGGAGTCACTGCTCACACGTTTACTTTCTCTTAGTGTAGAACGAGATCACCTGCTGCCCATGAACAAGATGTTCAAGATCGATCTGTATTGCTTGGTTTTATTTCAATTTTAGGAATATTATTTTGTAGCACTAAAAAAGTTTTTGACACCAAAAACTTAAATTCACCCCGACAATATAATTTGGAAAAATACTTTTAAGTTAGTCAGAATTGGAAACTTCATTCATTTTTTTCTCGTGGTCATGTGATGAACCTAAAGGTACTTAGCTCACTAGACTGTAGTATTTGACATTTTTGCACAGAATTTATGACAATGAGCCACTGGCTCATTTTTTAATATATGTCCCTCCTAATGTAGGGCAAATATTAGGTCTAGAAAACTAAAGATGTGAACCAGAAAATATATTGGAAAAGTGCATAACTTTTCATAATACAAAGAATAACATTTGTTTTCTCAAATGGGAACACATCTTTATGTTGTATTTGTCTGTCACATGTAATAAAGTTTAGCCTAAATAAAGTTTTGGGCTTCTTGTCTGTTTCTTGACTGTTTCTCTGCAATTATTCTAACTACTTGTCCCTTTAGCTATTTAGAGCAGAATTTCATATAAGATTGGTATTATGTACACAGTACTGACATAATCTAATCATATAAACACATCCTATATAAGCTGGAAAACAAGCATAATTAAAGGGGTTACATATGTTTGTGTAATTGTGGGGGCAGGATATTAGAGAATTTACCAATATACATACCAATATTAATAGTTCTTCACCGCTTTCTTCATATGTAAAGTGAAGCATCCTGCTTTTTTTACCTCATCAGCCAGATATTCCTGTTCATAAAATGGCTGCAGATGGAGATTCATGTAATCTCTAACTGGCCATGAACAATCACCCTGCCAGGACCTAATGATAGTATTCATGAATATAAGATCAATGTTCTGGCAGAGCAATTGTTCATGGACACATAGAGATCACATAACCCTCCATCTGCGGAGGCTTTACTTCGCATCAAGAAAGCAGTGTACAACTTTTAATAGATAGTAGAACTTCTAATGTCGAATTCTGCCCCCCCCCTTCCCCCCACATTTACACACTGTTAGAAACCTTTGCTGCTCGCTGACTGGAGCTGACTTAGGATCAGGAAGGGAGCCTGCCGGGTCTCACTGGACTGTGCTCATACAATTCTCTGCCCGCAAAGAACATGAGTGATTTCCGCTGCCACCGCTCGTCATATAGGTTGACGAGACACCTAAGATATACTATGCACCAATATTAGATTACAGTCAAATTTAGCAATCCATGTAGGTAATGTCTTCTTAGAGATATGGAATCGTTAAAACACAAGAAGGCTCTTACTAAATGGACATTTAATATCAAAAGAACAGTGCTTACAATCAACAAGCGTTATTATACAAAAAGGGTAACAAATTAAACACACAAACATACAATGCAAAAAAATAACAGTTTCGTAAAATAAATAGGGATAAATAAAACAGAATTTAATACATTGCATGATGTTATAAGTCTGGCGCCTGGGGAAGAAGAAATGTCTGATCAAACGGTCCACCTGGGACCCCCAAAGAAGAACTATATAATGGGGCTCATTTACTAAGGGTCCGCGGACAGCAGAGACGTTGGATATTCCGACGATTACCGATTTGGGGCACATTTAAAAGGGTATTGTGGGCCATGCGATTGGATTCTAGCACAATCGCGCTGGTTTTTATGCAACACCAATCGGGGGGCGGGCTGGCAGACAATCTGACGGATTCGAACTGAGTGCGGGATTTAACATTTAAATTGTGTCGCAAGACATACACTTACATGCACCAGGAAGAAGAAGGTGAACTCCGACAGACCTGAGCAGGGAAGCGAGACATGCAGGAAATCGGGCGCATGATCCTAGTGAGTCGCGCCGGAGTCCATGATCATCGGACAGCGCACAGCGGGGAATGCGACAGGACCAGCTGCAGTGGGCTGTGCTGGAAGAGATTGAAGGGGTTAATGAGAATTTCAAATTGCTACAGCGTGAAGTGTATTGGATTTTCCACCTTGAGACCCTCGCTCCAAAAGGAATGAATGAAAATTGTAATTTTGGTGTCTTTCTGTAAACTTTGTTAAACTTTTGCAAATGTTGTAATTGGAGTTGGTTGAGTTTGCTACTTTAGGTACATACGCTGATATTCTAAATATTTAGTAAATAACCTTTGAATATTAATTGCCATTGATGTATAGTACCGCTTCTATGCCGTTTATCAGACAATTTTTCATTGCCAAATGTTTTTAAACCTTTATGTGTTTTAGAGTCATTTGCATATTGACCCCTGTATTTATATTGGTGGTGATTTCCCTGAAGTTCACTCTGGACTATATGGACTTTCACACTTGGGTGATTATGTTTTGCCTAAAATGATATATTTTTGATAAAGAAAATTCGCTAAATAGCAAATAACAGCGTGGTGAGCATTTAAATCGTACTCAGGGAGTGGAGACCCAAAGAAACGCTCAGGGACTATTCCGATAAGACAATTTTTATGACACCAGGAGGCCTGGCATATGATCATAGCCTTTTATCACTAGGAGTTGTAAACCAACTTTGTATGCCTCAGAATCTTTTCTGTCTCTTTTCTTGCAATGTGGGCATCCTATAAACTTGGTTTTAATTCCCGATTTTTTCTTGTAATGCCATGCACACATACATAATACACATGATGATTTAAGTGGTAATAGTTTAGGAATTAGGTAATTGCTTCCTGTTGTAGTGAAGCCACCTCTTCGCCGTTGACATACTTTAGTTACTGTTGAAGCCTGCCTGTAATTATAAGGGACATTGGTGAATAGGAACATAGGGATCTAAATTTAAGATGGGGACTTATATCTGTGACCTTTAGTGAATAGGCCATAACCTATAGTTGAACTGGGGAGAGGATGTAGAGAGGCTCTTCTTCCCCTACATTAATTTTAGGAGGACTGGGTGATCACTGCTAGTGTTATATTGTCCTGGCCTCCTGCTTAATCTTACACCACACACATATATTACAAAAACATGAGGTAAAGTGGTCAACTACTTTAAGCATTCTACTATCTAAATATAGCCAATATAGTTTGACCTATAAAACTTGAGGCTGGTGGTTGGCTAAAACTAAATCTGAGCTAAATTTGATTTGAGGATCAAAGTTTGTAAACCAAGCACATGTACATACTGATGTGTGTCCCCTCTGGCAAGATCTTAAGTTCATTTAGACTTCTTATGCTGTTGTTTTTAAGAAAAAAAGGCTTTACATTTTATGCAAATGAGTGTGAGGGGCTCCAGTCTCTCTATTAACACCTATAGAGCCCAGAGCCCCTCAGACTCATTTGCATAATTCTAAAAGCCTTTTTTAACAAAAAAAATTCAGGACATAAAAATCAGATACTGCCAGAGGGGGCACGCACCAGTATGTCAGTGTACTTGGTTTACAATCCTTCATCCTGGTGGTAGATGTCCTTTAAAACTTTCCTTTATTTTTTTTTGTTTTAATGGTCTCTTTTTAAGGGTTGCATAATTATGTGTCTTGTAACAGGAACTGTCTCCCAAATGAGAAGTTGTTCAGTGACTGCAGTTTCAAGTTATCATCACATTACATTAAATTGCTGCCATTAGTCAGTGACAATAAAACTGGCCATAAACATACAATAGTTATCAGCCTTGCAATAGCTATTCCCCCTTTAATGGGAGATGTGGAGCAAATAAGCTGACATCTCTGAAACAGTATTTCTCCGACATAACAAAGGGCGTGTCTTCTCCCCGCGCAGGGTTTCTTGCATGTCAAATATATAAAAATATGAATGTTCCCGATATATACAGATGGGGTTATCTTTACCTTGGCTTCTCTAGAAACAAATTCACTAAAATATTACATTGTGATAACTAAATGTTTAAATGACCACAATTCTCAACACAACTGCTGGGTGGCCACACATGGACACATGTAGGATATATCAATCTCTTTCAATCTTTTTAAAGCTGACATTTTGTGACATGTCCAATAGAACAGAGAAGAAAGGGTCTGTCTGTAAGCTGAACTGATTTATAAAATTCTCCTAGATGTCAGTAACAGCCCATCCACTCACCATTGGCAGTGAAATTAAAGCATAAATGTCTATAATTAGTTCATGTGTAATAATGAGGAAAAAGTGTTGAACATACATCAATTTAATACTTTGTGCAAAAGTCTCTGTTGTTGAAGACAGCTTCAAGTTACCTTTCAAATTCTAAAGTTGTGTATATAGAAACAGAAAAAGCTTTGCAGAGGGCGTGAAAAGGTGATAAAATACTGAAATGCTATAGGTTAGCTTGAATATACCAGAACCTCCCCTTTCAGCTATTTTCCCAAATGAACTTCATGTATAATTCCTACTGGAAAAATACTAGACTTGATGGAAACAGAATGCACTGCGTAAGTCAAAACATGGCCTTCAAGCAGAGGAGCTGGAGACAAGGAAAACTATAGTGGGGACAAAGTATTTTCTAAACAATTTACACTAAATGATGTTTGAATCATGGCACGGCTGATAGTGGACATCATAGCCCATGGCTAAAGCAAGATGGCATATGGCAGAACAAAATGGTGTAAAAACATGATATCTCTCACAATATTATGGCATCTAAAACGTCAAATTTTGGTCGCACCTGACCAGACTATAAAAACCCTGTTTTTCATAGTATCATAGTATATAATGTTTGGGGAAAAAATGCAGGTCCATCAAGTCCAACCTATATTAAATAAATGTGATATTTTTGCTCTCCAGAAAGTCATCAAGGCCTTTCTTGAACATGCACAAAGAGTCCGCCATAACAACCTCCTGTGGCCAAGAGTTCAGTAGTCTTACCATGAGTAAGGGCGGTTTATACTCCCGAAACGCGTAGGTCATTACCTCATCTTCTCCCAGTGTTGTTCTGGTAGGCATTGCCATGGAATGAATCTATGTCATGAAATCAATTTTAACCCATGCCTGCCGGGAACGCAACTTCTTCTTACTTCTGATGGTAAAACTGCCTCTCCTCTAGGTGTAGAGGATGCCTCCTTGTCCTGGCCGCAGACCTAGGTATAAAAAGATCTTTGGAGAGATCTCTGTATGGACCATTTAGATATTTGTACATTGCAATGAGTTCTCCCCTCAGGTGTTTTTTTATAAGCTGAATAAGTTTTGTAATCTATCATTGTATTCTAGACTGCACATTCCCCAAATAAATAGAGATGGGCAAATCGATTCAAACGAAGTGCAATTCGGTCCAAATTTCAGGAAAAATCCAATTCGTGACGAAGACAAAGTTTGCGGTGATTCATTGGAACAAAGATTCCCCCCCCCTTTTTTAGCTAAATGGGCGCGAGTACAATGTGTTACATGGGGCATAGAACTCTGGGAAGGAGAAAAGAACACCCTCAATGGCATGTGGAGACCTGTAAGCCAATCAGCGACCAGCAGGCTTATGTGAAGTCACACAGCCCTATAAAAACAGGCAGGCATTTGCAGTCTCGACATTTCACACTGCATGTGCTATCTCAGCGTCTATCTGCTTGTACTGTAATGTGCTGTAGCAATTTCTGCTCCTATCCCAGGGTGTCCGTTTTGGGGGATCTGTATACCCCAAATAGCAGTTGTTTTTTGTTGCTGAAGTGAATAGGAAGAAATCTGTGAAAAATCCACATAGTTTCTGGAGTGATTTCTGCTCCAATCCCAGGGTGTCTGTTTTGGGGGATTTGTGTACTCCAAATAGCAGATTTATTTGTTGCTGCAGTGAATAGGAAGAAATCTGTGTACTATCCACATTGTTTCTGTAGTGATTTCTGTTATAATCCCAGGGTGTCCGTTTTGGGGTACCTGTATACCGCAAATTTCAATATTTGTTTTTGCTAAAGTTGATAGCAAGAAATATGTGTCAAATCCACGTCGTTTCTGGAGTGATTTTTGCTCCAATTACAGGGTGTCCATTTTTGGTGATCTGTATAACCCAAATTGCAGCTCTTTTTTGTTGATGAAATTAATAGCAAGAAATCAGTGTAAAATCCACATAGTTGCTGGAGAAATTCTTGCTCCAAGTCCAGAGTGTCCATTTTGAGGGAGCTGTATACCCCAAATTACAGTTCTTTTTTGGCAAAGACATAATATTTTCAGGGAAATTATAATGAATGATGCATGTGGCGTCTCTAATCTTCAAATCCATAAATATCTATTGATGTATGGCTCTATAGGAATACAGTGGAATTGCCCTCTGAAAATATATGGGAGTAGTATTAGGTCAGGAAGAAAGTGTGAGTCTAATTTTAGCATCATTGACCAATGTGAAATGACAGATTTAAGATTTTTTTAAAAATAAAAATAATACTATTTTTCTTTAAAACTTATGTTTAACATAACAATCTGAAACAAAGAGTTGTTTTCTCATTATATAGTTCCTTTAAAAGATACTCATTACATAGAGAGTCTAAATTAGCTTAACGCTTTATTTGTGTCAGCGAAGCCTATTCACTACTGAATGTCAAGACTAAGGAGCTGTCACTTCACACAAGATATTTGTCCTTGAGAACAGGGGAGTTGTCATAAACACCTGGTATTTATAAACCTTCTAGCAGATTGGGATGGTCATAAACAGGGAAATGTTTGATGTTTTATGGAAATGTAAGTTCTATCTTTATAGTCAATGACATCCTTAGAGACTGTTAATCTGCTCACTTCAGCACTGCCAGTTTGTTCATATGAAACTTGCTCAAAAAAGAAGGTTATTAAAGGCACTATTATGAAAAGATCCAAAGTGCTTCCCACAAAGTGGAACTTAAATGGAAGAATGGAAATTTCGATAATTTAAAGAGAACATGTTTAGCCTTAAAACCATATAACAACTTTGAATAAGATTACGATTTGCATTCAAGTTATTATTATTCATTCCGCGAGGGAAGAGTAAAGTCCATAAACTCTCTCATCAGTTTGCTATCCTTTTAAAATATAAAGACTACTTTATAAAACATCTGTCATGCTGGATATATTTAGAGGCACCGGCTGTGCTGGTGAACCATTCTATGGCAGGTCTTGCCTGGTGTAGAATTGCGCTATAACCTTGTCCACAAATGCTCAGTACAAGCCTACTCTGCAGCATAGCACCCTTCATGTGCCTCCACTGGAAATGAACATGGCGTAATGGGGGGAAATAATTGCTGACTGTGCACAAGGAATTGCAATTATTTTCGGACTTGCAAAAACCTTGATAAATCCCCCCCTCCTCCCCCTTTGATTCTTGCAGCTAATCCCATCTTGCATGGAGATACAGATGTAGCACTGGTTAACATGACTGCTGTAATCTATTAAAATAGGTGTGTGACAGCAACATATATGACCATTTTTTAGGATTCTACAGAATAGAAGAGTAAGCAGCAGCACTCCTTAGGTTTTCAGGGAATCAGTGATTTCTTTTAACCCTTTCAGGACCTTGCCCTTTTTTGTTTTTTCATTTTCATTTTTCACTCCCCATGATCAAAAATCCATAACTTTTTTATTTTTCCATGTCCAGAGCTGTGTGACAACTTGTTTGTAGAGATGGTATTTATTATTCCATGCCGTGTACTGGGAAGCGGGAAAAAAATTCCAAATGCAGTGAAATTGGTAAAAAAACGCATTTGTGCCGTTTTCTTGCGGGCTTGGATCTTACGGATTTCACTGTGCGCCCCAAATGACATGTCTACTTTATTCTTTGGGTTGGTGCGATTATGGGGATACCAAATTTGTATAGGTTTTATAATGTTTTCATACATTTAAAAAAATTAAAACCTCCTGTACAAAAATTTTTTTTGGGATTTTGCCATCTTCTGGCGCTAATAACTTTTTTATACTTTAGTGTACAGAGCTGTGGGTGGTGTCGTTTTTTGCGGATTTTGATGACGCTTACAATGCTATCAATTTTAGGACTGTTCGAGCTTGTGATCACTTTTTATAGAATTTAAATTTTTTTTTTAAATGACAAAAAAGTGCCATTTTCGATTTTGGACGCAATTTTCCTTTGCGGGATTAAACGAAGTGAAAAACCGTTATCACATTTTGATAGATCGGGCATTTTCGGACGTTAGTGTGAGCACTGTGACTTAGTGTGAGCACTGTGACTTAATTAGTGTGAGCACTGTGACTTAGTTAGTGTGAGCACTGTGACCTTGCTAATTGGAGCTCTGTGACTTGGCTACTGGGAACACTGTGACTAGGCTACTGAGGAGCACTGTGATAGGCTATTCGGGAACACTGTTACTTGGTTAATAATAAGCTCTGTAGGTTGGCTACTGGGGAGCACTGTTACTTGGCTATTTAAAGGGAACTTACAACCACGATTCTACCTATAAAGGTAGAACAGGTGGTAGGTGGATGAATGGGACGTAAGGATAGCCCTTTTTGGGCTAATCCTTACGTCCCGGCTATCCTTTTGTAAACTTTAATGTCTTTATATGCTAATTTTTTTAAACGGCTACCAGGGCGTGGAGTAGCCGGACATAAGGCTACTAGTCGTGGCTACTCCACGCCCCAGTAGCCTCGTTCCTCCGTCTACCAGGTAATCTTCGGTGCACAGCTCCTCGTAGCTGCATGCCCTCGTGCGAATACCCTGTGTTGTGCGCATGTGTAGAACGCAGGCCTACGTGTGCGCGGCCGTAGCTCCGAGGGCGGCGCTACTGTGCATGCGCAGAACGCCGGGTACTCGGACGAGGGAGCGCAGCTACAAAGAGCTGTGCGCCGAAGATTACCTGGTTGGCGGAGGAACAAGGCTACTGGGGCGTGGAGTAGCCTCATGTCCGGCTACTCCACGCCCCAGTAGCCGCTTAAAAAAATTAGCATATAAAGACATTAAAGTTTACAAAAGGATAGCCGGGACGTCAGGATTAGCCCAAAAAGGGCTATCCTTACGTCCCATTCATCCACCTACCACCCTCCCTCCTGCATGGCAGATCATAGGATGACTGATCAGCCCAAGGGCCGAACTTGCCAGCAGATATTAGTTTAGAGATACACTGCTTTGCTTGAATACCCTCGGGACACCCTGCTCCTTCAGTCAGTGTGCTAGGTAGGATTACAAAGTTCTTTTTCTGGGCATAGGAACTTTGCAATTTTTAGCTAAAAACAGTGTGGGCACAAGTTAGAATAGTGCTTTGGGAACTTGCCATTAGGCTTATTAGTGAAACTCTGGTGACATGTTCCCTTTAATATATTCACACAATTTAGAGGGTATTACACTTAGGGCACATAAGTTATTACACATTTACATGATTACAGTTTTACAAGACATGAAATGTGATAACTCAAGAAACAAAATATCAGCAAAAACACTGCCATAATGCATATATTAACTCCTTCAGGATTCAGCGTATTTTGGCCTCTAGGACACGACCCCATTTTTCAAATCTGCCCTTTGTAACAGTGGTTAAACCTTTGGAAAGCTTAAACATATCCAGAGGATTTTGAGATTGTACTTCAAATTAGTTTAAAAAATTGCATGATATCTTTTGTGATATGTTTAGTGTATATTATTTTTATTCCATGATTCGCCACAATTACGAAAAGACCTCATTTATATAGATTTTTTCCCCAATTTTATTGAATAAAGAATAATTTAATAAAATGTTGTTACTTTTATCATCACCGTCAAATTGGAGTTGGTTCTTTTAAGTGGTCTTATTTTGGAGTGCGTAACATTTTTAAATCACTTTTTAGAGCATTTTTTTAAAGGGTATTAATTAAAAATGGTCTTTTTTCAAAGCGTTTTTTGGAGGTTTTTTTTTACGGCGCTTACCGTGCAAGCCCAGTAACAATTCTGTTTTCTTAAACAGATTATTACGGACACAGTGATACCAAATATCTGGGTAGTTTTTGTGTATTTTCCACGCCCCAGTAGCCTCGTTCCTCCACCTACCAGGTAATCTTCAGCGCGAAGCTCCTTGGCCGCTGCTTCTCGGCCGTAGCTCCGAGGCCGGCGCTACTGCGCATGCACAGAACGCCGGGTACTCAGACAAGGATTACCTATATCAATAAAATTATTATTATTTAATTATTTATTAATTATTATTAAAATGTTATCATTGGAAAGCAGGAAGGGTATTGCATGTCTGGAAAGTTTCTATACAGTGTCGTTTCCGGAGCTGGTTGACTGGCTTCCAGCTTCACTTGTATAAAAACAGATGCAAAATATTCTATAATGCTCAAAAAATGCACTGAAATGCCATTGACATCTAAGAAAAGTAAAGCCATGGGACTCTCAGTGCCACCCATGTGTCAGTGCTAGCAACTACTAGTTGACTTTCTACACTTTATTATAGTAAGAATCCTCTCAGTACAAATGATCAATAACTGAATCTCTCTCAAGTGTCACTAGTTTGGGTGATTTTCAAAGTTAAATGAGTGGAGTGAAAATGTTAAGTTAATAAACATCCTTCATACTGTTTTTAGTCTGCTGTATAGAACATTTACAGACATTGTTACCTGTAGAAGTTTGAGAAATGCTTACCATAAGCAAATCATGGAAAAGAGACATCATTACCCTTCAATCAGGCTTTAAACATGGATATTTTTATCACACTGTGATACTTTATTCATGCTCAAAATGGTGAGAAATGATTTACGGTGCATACTGTGCTTGGCGTGATATGTTGAACTGCGGAAAGTGCAAATTCTTGAATGCATACTATTTAGCAAGGTCTCTAAAAAACAAGCAAGCCAAGTAGATCAATTTTTAAAGCAACACTCCAAGAAAAAAAACATTTTTTCCATTACCTCATCTGATTGAGTGGCATTCACTGGATATTTTTATAATATATTGATGTCCTCCTGCCTGCTTGGAACAGATATTATCTTGGTCTTTAGATTTCTCTTCCTCTACGATCTATCCCAAGATACCTCCGCATAGCACGAAAAGCTTTCTGAAGAGGCAATGTGATAATTATTATCCCTATTTCTTCCGTAAAATATCTAAGAGACCAGAATTATTCAGTAATAGGGGTTGCAATACCATCCTCTGGATTACAACTGTGTCAGAGGAGGTTGTCTAAGACTAGGTTCACATGGTATTTGTTGTATACACGCAGGACAGTGACATCCCTGGGGATGCATCCTGCACATCGGCAGCAGCCAATCACTGGCTGATGCCGATGTTCAATCCTACACCCGCATTAAAGGGGTTCTCGGAGACCCAAAGGTTTTTAGTACATAACAGTTATAAATAACAATTGACATTTACAATTCTATTGTAATATGATGTCTTTACCAAAAATGTCTCTTTTTGTTCCCTTGTTGATCACATAACATAAACTACATGAAGAGAAGAAAACGTTTGAGAGGAGACAATTAGGTGTCTCTAAGATAAAGCACAAACTTCTCATGTTGATAGGAGTGTAACTTACCTATTCAAAAGGATGTAGTGCTTTCTATATCCATAGGAACTAATATTTGAAAATGTGACTTATTTTTTTTAAATGGAGACACAAAACTATAATTTACATTTTTATTCCAGTACAATTTATCTCTCCGTGTAGCTCTCTTTATGTATAGGGTGGAGAACTTATGCAGGAAACAGGATTGAATATAACTCCTATTTGTTGACAAGAGCAAGGGTTGACCTATCGTAATAATTTGTTATTTCTGCTAGAATCTAATTCCCAAGAAAAGGGAGTTGCAAAGGGTGTTTTAATATTTGGACAGGAAGAAAAAATACAAAGCGCAACAAAAGCAAATATATCAAGTACAGACCAGAACAAGAAGGGAGACACTAGGTGATCAAATGGATTTGGGTCTATATGTGTGGCTATAACAGCCTACAACTACACTTCCAATAAGATTTTGATGTGTTTGGGGCAATTTTAGCCAGTAGTAAATTATCAGGGTCAGGTTCTAGAGTTAAGGAGATCAGGCTCACAATCATTATTAGTTTGTTGGGATCCAGGTAACTCATCAAAATATGTTTGTGGCCTGTTCCTTGTAAACAAAGGCGCATGCTGGAACAGCTTTGCCGTCTTCCTCCTCCTGCCGGCAGCATCCTGCAGTACATGGAGCGCCACTTTATAGCACTAGTACTCGCCATGGCCAGGCTGCTTCGGACTGGGGCTTCACCGCACGGCAGTGTCTTGCGGCAAACGGAGCGCCGCTTTATGGTGACCGCACGCGGCACGGCCCGGCTGCTGGGGTGTGAGATGTGGCCACAAGTGGGCCCTCCCAGCAGCTGTGGGCCCTGGCACTTGCTTGGGTTTGCCGGGTGCTGGCGCTGGCCCTGAGTGTTACCAATGTAAAAGGAATATGCATATTCATGTTGTCAAGAACAAGTTTTCTGGGTAAGAGGCCATGGATAAAGTCAGGATAGGGAATAAGAAAAGCACCTTTGCAGGTATATGAAGATTTAGAGGACATACCTATTCCACAAATAATTCTGGGAAAGGAATATGCAAATAATCCTGGATGGAAAAAATAAATTTCAAGATGCCTGTGACATAAGTTTGCCTTTGAAGGCATTGGAGGAAATATTTTACTCTTTACATCCAGAAAATTGTGAATTCTTAGTGGAGCAAACATGGCCTACTAGGGGCATATTTATCGGGGCCTCTGCTTCATGTCAAGACCTGAAATAATTGCAAATGCTAGCTTATTGCTAGCACTTGCGACTATTTAGCCCAATCCGCCACCTTTATGCCATTGGGGCCATGTGGAGGACGCGGTCGTCCAGGAGTGGATCGTAGCAGGGCGTTACTGTCCCCGCGCCTGCGCACTCGCTGGGGCTTTTCACATATGGTAAGTCACTGGCTGCGTTTATGTCAGGCAGGACTTGACGTGGAAATAAACGCTGCTCAGCCCTTGATGTATCGCGCTGCAAAAAAAGCAGTGAGCGGTGGTAAAACAAATCAATTTCTAAGGGGTGGTATTCTCTTGCATTAATATATTGATGCATACAATTTATGAAGATTGTAGAACAAAAAATGTAATGTAATTCTTATCTTTAGTATGACATAAAAAGCTTGTTTCTAGGCACAATAGAACCGAAGATAGTAGTGTATGAAGTGACACTCCCCCTGCAACCTGTAAAACTCGAATCACCTTAGGCAAATATGACTCTTCTCTGCTCATTTACCCATAAAAAATATCCTCCAAAGTCATGTGTAAAAGGGCACCTTTCACATATAAGAAGGAGTTCCTAGAAAAGACATTGCACACACATCCTGATAGGACATGCTCTGAGTTTTTTTCTCAGGGGGACTAGACTTAGACACGAGGATTAGGAATACGTAGCTGGGTGAGCACATATCAATCGATGGAGCTGCAAGAAATCCACAAAAACTACAGCCGTATTACCTGAGGTAAGAACTAGAGATGAGCGAACACTAAAATGCTCGGGTACTCGTTATTCGAGACGAACTTTTCCCGATGCTCGAGTGCTCGTCTCGAATAACGAACCCCATTGAAGTCAATGGGAGACTCGAGCATTTTTCAAGGGGACCAAGGCTCTGCACAGGGAAGCTTGGCCAAACACCTGGGAACCTCAGAAAAGGATGGAAACACCACGGAAATGGACAGGAAACAGCAGGGGCAGCATGCATGGATGCCTCTGAGGCTGCATAATCGCACCATTATGCCAAAATTATGGGCAACAGCATGGCCATGACAGAGTGACAGAATGAAGCTAGATAGCATCTAAAACATCCAATAATTGACCCTGACACTATAGGGGACGGCATGCAGAGGCAGCGGCAGCAGGCTAGAGAGTGTCATGGCGACATACCCTAAATGGACTCAGGCTTCAAACCAATGGGTGGCAGAGAGGAACCAAAGGAGGTGAGCAAGAAGCGCTCAAATAATATCGGTACATGATAAAAGTTTGCCAGTATATTTTGTGGATTACACAGCAGGGTGGCGACAAAGTTAACATGGAAGCCATGAAAACAACCCAAAATTCTGCCTGACACAGCTCGTTTGATAAGGGGACCATGTATGGAGGCAGTGAACTAGTAGTAGATTAAAGGTGCTGCCGTTAAAAAACTATGTTAGTTGGATCTTGGCATGGAGCTGGCGCTCCGCTGCCAGGCGAGCTTTCGCCAATCCAAGCCCCTGTCTATAGGCTACTCCCCAAACAGCACTTCTAAGAACCTTTTGTATAAGATCAAGTGTAGTAGCGTTCTTATAAGTTTAGGATATGGCGGGTGAGGGGAATGTAAACAGATGCGCAAGAAGCGCTGAAATAATATCCCTAAATGGTAAAAGTTTGCAAGTATATTTTGTGGATTACACAGCAGGGTGGCGACAAAGTTAACAACTTTGATGTGGAATGCCCTGTAATAGCTCTTGGGCGGTGTGCCTTTTATCGCCTAGGCTCAGCAGTTTGAGCACCGCCTGCTGTCGCTTAGCGACGGCACTGCTGCTGTGCCTAGAGCTACCGACTGATGGCGCCATGCCCACGGATGGTAATTCGGAGGAGGAGGAGGTGGAGGAGGGGTGGGAGGAGGAGGAGGTATACTAGACCTTTGAGACCTGGACCGAGGTAGGCCCCGCAATTCTCTGCGTCGGCAGTATATGACCAGCCCCAGGGTCAGACTCGGTCCCAGCCTGCACCAAGTTAAGTGTAGTAGCGTTCTTATAAGTTTGGGATATGGCGGGTGAGGGGAATGTAAACAGATGCGCAAGAAGCGCATGATGCGCATGGAGCTGGCGCTCCGCTGCTAGGCGAGCTTTCGCCAATCCAAGCCCCTGTCTCTAGGCTACTCCCCAAACAGCACTTCTAAGAACCTTTTGTATAAGATCAAGTGTAGTAGCGTTCTTATAAGTTTAGGATATGCCGGGTGAGGGGAATGTAAACAGATGCGCAAGAAGCGCTGAAATAATATTGGTAAATGATAAAAGTTTGCCAGTATATTTTGTGGATAACACAGCAGGGTGGCGACAAAGTTAACAACTTTGATGTGGAATCCATGAAAACAACCCAAATTTCTGCCTGACACACCTCGTTTGATAAACGAAAACCCGATGGATTCGGAAAAACCACCGCATTTAAAAAAAAAAGAAGTGTTGCGGGACTCGCGCTTACCTTCACTCGGTCCGGCTTGGTGAAGATCAGTGCATTCCGGGGAACTTCAGCACAGCAGCGCCACCTGGTGGACGTCGGAGGAACTACCTTAGTGAATCCCGGCCAGACCCGAATCCACCACAGAGAACGCGCCGCTGGATCGCGAATGGACCAGGTAAGTAAATCTGCCCCAATATGTATATTTTATTTGCTTCTCTGGTGTTAAAGGGCACCTACCACCACGATTCTACCTATAAGGTAGAACAGGTGGTAGGTGGATGAATGGGACGTAAGGATAGCCCTTTTTGGGCTAATCCTTACGTCCCGGCTATCCTTTTGTAAACTTTAATGTCTTTATATGCAAATTTTTTTAAGTGGCTACTGGGGCGTGGAGTAGCCGGACATGAGGCTACTAGTCGCGGCTACTCCACGCCCCAGTAGCCTCGTTCCTCCGCCTACCAGGTAATCTTTGGTGCGCAGCTCCTCGTAGCTGACACGTAAATCTGGCTGTAAACTAGAGCCCCCAAAAGGTATTGCAATGTGTGTTATACAGAAACCCTATAATTGACAGTGTAATTTCAGCTAAAATCACTGTATTAACTATGTGGATTTGACACGTAAATCTGGCTGTAAACTAGAGCCCCCAAAAGGTATTGCAAAGTGCGTTATACAGATACCCCACAACTGACAGTGTAATTTCAGCTAAAATCACTGTATTAACTATGTGGATTTGACACGTAAATCTGGCTGTAAACTAGAGCCACAATAAGGTATGACAATGTGCGTTATACAGATACCCCAAACTGACAGTGTAATTTCAGCGAAAATCACTGTATAAACTATGTGGAATGCGCAAGAAGCGCTGAAATAATATCCCTAAATGGTAAAAGTTTGCAAGTATATTTTGTGGATTACACAGCAGGGTGGCGACAAAGTTAACAACTTTGATGTGGAATGCCCTGTAATAGCTCTTGGGCGGTGTGCCTTTTATCGCCTAGGCTCAGCAGTTTCAGCACCGCCTGCTGTCGCTTAGCGACGGCACTGCTGCTGTGCCTAGAGCTACCGACTGATGGCGCCATGCCCACGGATGGTAATTCGGAGGAGGAGGAGGTGGAGGAGGGGTGGGAGGAGGAGGAGGTATAGTAGGCCTTTGAGACCTGGACCGAGGTAGGCCCCGCAATCCTCGGCGTCGGCAGTATATGACCAGCCCCAGGGTCAGACTCGGTCCCAGCCTGCACCAAGTTAAGTGTAGTAGCGTTCTTATAAGTTTGGGATATGGCGGGTTAGGGGAATGTAAACAGATGCGCAAGAAGCGCATGATGCGCATGGAGCTGGCGTTCCGCTGCCAGGCGAGCTTTCGCCAATCCAAGCCCCTGTCTCTAGGCTACTCCCCAAACAGCACTTCTAAGAACCTTTTGTATAAGATCAAGTGTAGTAGCGTTCTTATAAGTTTAGGATATGCCGGGTGAGGGGAATGTAAACAGATGCGCAAGAAGCGCTGAAATAATATCCCTAAATGGTAAAAGTTTGCCAGTATATTTTGTGGATAACACAGCAGGGTGGCGACAAAGTTAACAACTTTGATGTGGAATCCATGAAAACAACCCAAATTTCTGCCTGACACACCTCGTTTGATAAAGGGACGATGTATGGAGGCAGCTATATGGACGACTTTTGGAGGTAGCATGACACTGAGTTATTGCCTAATAGAAATCCAACCCCTACTGAATTTTGCCACTTCGGCCTTTGCTATGGATATGTGCGCCACTAAGCGCAGAACACAGCGGTCGCAAGTCTCACTACAAATTGCTCAGAATTGGCAAGTACATGCACTGCAGAAACTACAGCCACCAGCAGATCAACCAGAAATCAAATATATAGAACGCTACTGTAGGCTTCAAGAAGCTGTTTGTATTCTCCTATGGCTATTTTCTAGCCAAGTATCAAAGGAAGCACACTACTATGCCAGATGAGATGACACTGAGTTATTGCCTAATAGAAATCCAACCCCTACTGAATTTTCCCACTTCGGTCTTTGCTATGGATATGTGTGCCACTAAGAGCTAAACACAACGGTAGCAAGTCCCCCTGCTAATTCCTCACAAAATGGTAAAAGATGCAAATTAAAATAAAAAAAGTAGAACGTTATTGTAGCCCTAAGAAGGGCTGTTGGGTTCTTTGAGAATCACTCCTGCCTAACAGTAAGCTAATAGAACACCCTAACGCTTTCCCTGAGCAGCAGCAGCTCTCTCCCTAGCGGCATCCAGAGACAGAATGATCCGAGCAGCGCGGCCAGCGGCTAGTCTATCCCAGGGTCACCTGATCTGGCCAGCCAACCACTGCTATCGACGTGTAAGGGTACCACGTCATGCTGGGTGGAGTGCAGAGTCTCCTGGCTTGTGATTGGCTCTGTTTCTGGCCGCCAAAAAGCAAAACGGCGGGAGCTGCCATTTTCTCGAGCGGGCGAAGTATTCGTCCGAGTAACGAGCAGTTTCGAGTACCCTAATGCTCGACCGAGCATCAAGCTCGGACGAGCATGTTCGCTCATCTCTAGTAAGAACGTTTGTGTGCATGAGGCCTAAGAAGTCAATACCCCCTGTTGCTATTCCTTCCTAAACACATAAATACTTATCTAATTTGTGAGGGTTCAGTAAAAATCTACTAAACATCTTATCAGTTCTACAAGCATTATCAGCTGTCCATAAAGTATGGCTGAGGATGTGCTGCTTATGTCATTGTTTCACTCTGACATTGCTATGTGAACAGTAGTCTATCCTTGCTGACCACCTTGATTGTTTTTGCACCACACAAATCTGTATGCTTATAACTCTGTTTAGGCTCTTATAGAGTTAACCCCCTGTTATTGACAGAATTCCCCACCAATCACATTCCTGACTGGGACTATTGTTTTTCATATAAGCTCATCCTGATCTGTAGTGTGTGTCTGTTATAGAGTTAACTTGTTGCAAGCTTCGGAATATCCTGTAATTCTGTTCTATATCATGATATGAACCTTTTGCTTATATTCAGATTATCCTTCTCTACCCAGGCCCTGCATTAAAGATGACTTTAAAGAACTGCTCCATCTTTGGTAAAATTGTATAACAATATTTCTTAGAGTATAAATTGCAATAAGGAGTCCATGTGTTAGTGATAAAAATTCAGCAATTTATTTTTGGTATTTACAAAACACCACAAGAAGGGGAGATAGATGAGCCTTTAATGCAGTTTATCTCTCCAAGGGAAGAAATGCTCATAAATGTTGAAATCCCACATTAGCAAGCCTTTATCCATCATATTCCTTGGAAGAAAGATGCGAAAATACAATAGACATACAATAGTTTGGTTGGCTCTGAATATTGGTCTATTATGGATAATCATAAAAGGGTTGTTTGGGAATCGGTAATTCATAAGACATACGAATTGGGGATCTTTAAAAATAAAAACTTAAACTTACATCTCGCCCCGAGGCACCACTTGTCAATGCCGGCTTCTGTTTGTAGAAAGAGTTCGGCTTTGATATGCATCTACAATTTTTGTTTTGCGTCTATTGGCGCACTCCTGCTGCTGCATAAATTTTGGTACACAAACAGAAGCTGGTAGTGATGAGTGGGGCATGGGAGAACAGGGATGGGGAGAGAGGTAAGTATAAGTTCATTTTTAATTTTTAAAGCAATATACACTCACCGGCCAATTTATTTGGTACACCTGTCCAACTGCTCGTTAACACTTAATTTCTAATCAGCCAATCACATGGCGGCAACTCAGTGCATTTAGGCATGTAGACATGGTCAAGACAATCTCCTGCAGTTCAAACCCAGCATCAGTATGGGGAAGAAAGGTGATTTGAGGGCCTTTGAACGTGGCATGGTTGTTGGTGCCAGAAGGGGCTGGTCTGAGTATTTCAGAAACTGCTCATCTACTGGGATTTCACGCACACACCATCTCTAGGGTTTACAGAGAGAGTGTAGAAAAAGAAAAAAACATTCAGTGAGCGGCAAGTGTTGTGGGCGGAAATGCCTTGTTGATGCCAGAGGTCAGAGGAGAATGGGCAGACTCGAGCTGATAGAAAGAGCAACATGACTCAAATCCACCCGTACAACCAAGGTAGCAGAAGAGCATCTTGAACGACAGTGCGAACTTGAGGAAGATGGGCTACAGCAGCAGAAGACACACCGGGTGCCACTCCTTATTAAGAACAGGAAACTGAGGCTACATTTGCACAAGATCATCGAAATTGGACAGTAGAACATTGGAAATACGTTGCTGGTCTGATGAGTCTCGATTTCTGCTGCGACATTCGGATGGTAGGGTCAGAATTTGGCGTCAACAACATGAAAGCATGGATCCATCCTTGTATCAACGGTTCAGGTGGTGGTGGTGGTGGTGTCATGGTGGGGAATATTTTCTTGGCAATCTTTGGGTCCCTTGGTACCAATTGAGCATCGTTGAAACGCCACACACCTACCTGAGTATTGTTGCTGACCATGTCCATCCTTTAGACCACAATGTACCCACACATCTGATGGCTACTTTCAGCAGGATAATGCGCCATGTCATAAAGCTGGAATCATCTCAGACTGGTTTCTTGAAACATGACAATGAGTTCCACTGTACTCAAATGGCCTCCAGTCACCAGATCTCAACTCAAAGTAGAGCATCGACAACAATCTGGCGGCAACTGTGTGAGGCCATCATGTCAATATGGACCAAAATCTCTGAGGAATGCTTCCAGCACCTTGTTGAATCTATGCCACGAAGAATTGAGGCAGTTCTGAAGGCAAAAGGGGGTCCAACCCGTTACTAGCATGGTGTACCTAATAAAGTGGCCGGTGAGTGTATATTAAAAATTAAAGAGGTTGTCCTGGAGTAGCTAAAGTTATTTTTAATAAAAAGCATTGAATAGAGATGTCTCTTAACCTTTACACATCAGTAGGTTGTGGCAAGAACGCTGTCATTACTGACACTGTCCCAATTGTCAATACATTGGTCAATACATTTAATCTGCCAAATTAGTTATTTCATCAGCCAGAGTTTTCAGTCAGTTTCCCCGCGTCATTGTCACTTATCAGTGTCAGTGTCAGTATCAGACTTCACATGGAAATGAGATGGATTAAGACTGTCATGTGTCCGGGGCTGTGTGAAAATTGTGGACTGCCCACAAATCAATTTTTTGTTCAAATTGAAAAGTACTGCTTTCCTACCATAGCACTTAAAGAAAGAGGGCAGCAAATGGTGTGCCTGCTGATACCTGCTGGAAAATGGAAAACAAGTGCCTAGATAACTGTCTCCTTAGCTAAACTTGGGGCTGGAAAATCTGAGTATATCATACAATAAGAAAAATGCCGAATTAACAACCAATGCACAGCTCTGGGGAAATCAAAGTAGATCTTCAGTTTCCTGTGAGTACTGCAACTGCATCAGAAGACGCCTATGTGAAGCCAAAACTATTTTACTAGAATACTTCGTAAAATTCCATTGCTGAGAAAAAGACGTGTTAAAAAAGTTACACTTTCCAAAACCCACATTGACTGGCCCAAAGAGAATGAGGAAGGATGAGAGCAAGATTATTCATGTTGGGTCTAAAGGCTGCAGACAGTTTATGAGATGGCCCATAAACACTGAATTCAAGCCACAGTACATTGGGAAAATAATACAAGGGGTGCGAACATATAGCTTTAGGGATGTTTCTCATACTCTGGAGTCAAGCCCATTTATCACATTCTAGGCATCATGGTTCATTCTGAATATATCAAAATTCTAGAAGAAGTCATGTTGCCTTATGTTGAAGAAGAAATGCCCTTGAAATAAATGTTTTAGCAGAACAACAACCTCATACACAACAGTGACATCCTGGTTCAACAGGAACAAGATTGATGCTATGAAGTGGCCATCATAATCCAATTTAGCATTTGTGGAGTGACATCAAAACATATTTTTTTGAGGCCAAACCAAAGAATCCAGAAGAACTGTGGAATGTTGTCCAGTCAGGTTTCTTTTCTTGATGATGGTTGGCCGATGTCACACAGATTTGATGTAATTATCAGAAATAAAGGTTAGTGATTAAAAGAAAAGCAACAAATTATTGTTTATTTATAGTGTAAGTAACTTAAAAATTCATATGGATGTAAACACTATTATAATGAATGTGCTATTATTTTGCATATATATGTTCAAAGGCAATCTTTAATTCCGGCCTGTGTCCTGTGTATGTGCTTCCCTTAGGTACCTACCTCCGTGGCGAGCACCTATTCATAGATTTCATCAGTGAGTATTTTTTTTATTATAGATCACTGGCATGGATAATCTACATAAATGGAAAATTGTTAATTTGTTATTTTTAATTCCGTTGTTGCCTTAAGCAATGTGCAGACTACGCCAACTTGTCTACCATCGCTTTCCATTTGTATTACTGTTTAGAGAAGCAGTATAATAAGGATGGCTTTTCTCCACAAATAAGACAGTGTATGTAACTAAAGGAATATTCTCAGTTTTACCCTAGGCCATTGGCATGTCCCATTATGTCCAAGAGTGAGACCTTGAAATTTTGACATGAAGCCATTTTTATTTTCTTTCCACATCTGAAATGAGGTGTGAATTTTATTAAACGCCAGAAACACTAGGTAGATTCAAGCTCTTTTCTCTAAGGAAACAGGAAACATTTACAGCAAACAATATGTTTAAAGCTGAAAATAAGACGTTGCCCTTGATCGCTCAATGTTTCTCATAACAGTTTTGTTCTCAAGGGAAGAAGCCAAATATTAAAAGTTCTCTCAAGCCATTTCGCAAATGACATAGAGCAATTTCTTCTGATCCTTCATGTCCACAGTAAATCAATAGGAATCTCACAATATGTATATAAACTTTCATAGAAAACAAAAACAAACAATGTAATTATACATGTCAAAACTAATCTATGATCATCTAGAAAAATTAAAACCACACATAACCATATATGTATAGGAGTGTAAGAGTTCTTATAAATATATTCTACCATTATATATTTCCAATTTGCTTTAGCTGGAATTTACATTGAAAAGCAACAAAATGTCCAATAAATGTCCATCTATCTAAATAGGGAAAACACTTTAATATTTATGTTGCATCTGTTGTAATGTGTTACTTTTATTGTTAAATTAGAGAAAATACACATCGATATTCTTTTTGTCATGATACATAATTAAAATAAATAATAATCTTTAAAATTTATATAGTGCCATCAAATACTGTAGCGCTTTACAGATTCTGGAGAACATATACAAGTAAAATAAACAATAACTAGATGACCTAATACTCATCACATATATGGTCAAACAGCTTTGCTCCGACACTCCTTTCTGATTAAGAAAATGGAGTTGAATACTTAAGTATGTTTTACACATGAAAGAGGAACATGTTGTAACGTACAAGTACAGAATGCATTTTCAAAATGATACTACATATAACTGTAGTTTAATTGTAAAAACCTGTAAAAACTTGTAAGTCCCTCCTAACATCCACATGTATAGTGGAAGGGTAGATATGGTGAACGTAAAGTCCTATTAAAGCGAGTAAATGGCAATGCAATACTGAAATATCACAGATAAGATGTAAAATCAAGAAATACACACAGTGTTCATGAAGGAAAGTCATCTGCCTTTTCCTGATCCTAAACAGTTAAATATTAACCCTCTCATGACCAGCCACTGTAAATATACATCGGCGGGTGGTGAAAAGGTCTAAGGAGAGGGCTCACTGAGACCTTTCAGCATGCGGCGGGTGTCAGCTGTATTATACAGCTAACTCCTGCTGTATACTTCCGTGGTCTTTAATTGCTGATATAGAAGTATTGTATAGTATGTCATATAGTGTGTAATATAGAAGCAGTATATGTGTTGAAAACCTCTTTAAGTTTAAGAAAACTATGGGGCCCAAAATAATATTAAAAAAAAATTAAAAATGTGACAAATATGACAAAAATAAAGGTAAACACATAAAATCATAAACATGTCAGGTATTTCCCACGTCTAAAAATGTCTATCAAAATATAAAAACATTTATTAACGGAAAATTAAGTCCAAATGTTCGACTTGACACTTTTTCGCCATTTGACCTTCCATATAAATTTTAACCCCCTCCCAACGTATGACATATTAGTATGTCACACGTCAGTTACCCCACTGCAAAAAGGTATCACATATCAACAAAAAAGTTGTAATGGTACAACCCCAGATGTGACCCCAGGTGAAGGCTTGACAGCTGAAACGTGCGTTGGGGTTGGTGTGTGGCTCTTCTCTATGGGTAAGGGAATATGTGCTTCGTGGTATTGTTACTATCAATACCATTATATAAGTCGGATTTCCAACAGGGTGTTTTAATATTATATATTCATTCTAATTCATTCTAATCCTGTGCATATGTGACATCTATCTTGCTGCCCATTCGTTATATTAGTATACTACTTTCAAATTATAGCATACATTGCGCTTTTACATGACTTGTATATTTTTTGTTTATATCTTGTGTGCCCACACTGGAGTGTGTCAGTCTATTTTTCCTGTGCACTGGTGTCTAATTCAAATGTGATTTTATGATTTTCTACAATGAATAAATATTGTTGTATTATGTATACATTCTTTGGTGGAATTCATTGTTCTTTTGGTTCGTGTTTTTTCGCATTCCACATGCTTTGGATATTTTGATTCTACTATAAGCATATAGCAACTTTTTCTATTTTGGTTACCATAGTAATGACCATACTGAACATAACACTGGCCATATTGGATGCACTGCAACCAGCCAACTACAGCCAAACATAGTGATAATGACATGACCTGCCCAGGCAAGTGCAGGACATGTGATGTGGACATATGACCAGTGGACATCTTCTGTCCTGTGTCTGCTCTGTGAGGTGAAATTCAATGCACTGATTAAAGGGCCAGTAGCATTTTAAGTCTTCATTAAAGTGTGTCAACAGCAATTTTTCGCTAAGGGGAGCAAAATTTTAAATAACTAATTACACATTAACTTAGATTTCAAAGAGAACCTGTCACCCACATTTTTGGCACCAGGAGCTGCTCACTAAAGTAAGCAGCTCCTAGTGCTTGAACAAACGCAGCAGTCTTAGAGAGATAGCGTTACCGGAAAGCTCCGGTAACGCTATCAAACAATGCGGCGGGGTACAGTATAATAATCGGACCGCTTCATGTATTCATGAGGGAGCGGTCCGAGGCGCTGCCTCTTCCCCGGACCGCCCCGCTTGCTCCATAGGCCGGCGCCTAGATAGGGGCAGTCACGCCCAGACCGCGCCCCCTTAAGAATACGTTGGACAGCTACACTGTACCCCGCCGCAGTGTTTGATAGCGTTAATGGAGTTTTCCGGTAACGCTATCACTCTAACACTGCGGCGTTTGTTCAAGCACTAGGAGCTTTACAATCTTTACAATGGAGGGAATAAAATGAGATGTGGATATAGCCTTCCTCTAACCATATTTGGCTAATGTATTTTAAGGAGCCTTTTCCAAGGGAAGTGCCATTAATAAAAAGATTCTACTTGATGTAAAAGCAAAACAATGATAAAATACAGGGTTGTAGGAAATTCCTCCCAGACAGCCAGTTGTTGTCTGCAGTGCTAGATTAATTCCATGGTCTGAAGGGCACTGAAGTGAAGTTTTCTTCAGGGAATCTTCTAGATACATAACATATTGTTGTTGTTATTGAGGATTTACTTTAAACCAACAGAGGCATTTTTATTAGCCTTTTATTAAGTTTAGTTTTCATATTCATGTTTTGCTTCTCAGGGACAGCTGTCTCCCAGGAAGAGGGTGTGAAGCAAGGGCAGGGCCAGGTAAATTATTAAAACTATGTAAACTTAATGGCAAATAGTCACAGGGTTACAAATATTTATCTAAAAACACATACATATGAGAAAGTAGGAGGAAGACGATGAACTATGATAACAAACAAACAATGATACAGTGGTTACATTCTAAGTGTGGAACTGAGCTCCAAATGTCCATACGCATGAGATGTGGACACTGTCTGAATCATTAATTATATGGCTAAAGATTTTCAGAGAGGAACAGTAACATGAAAGTAGAAGTACATATACATATTCTATCTGCATCATTGTTTGGTAGCTGGGATACAAGGGTCATTTTCATTTCTGTTCCATTCCTAAAATCTTCATTTAAATTATAACTAAACTTTTTTGAAAACTGCATAAATGAATATTCTAGATGTTAATAGTAAACTTAGTAATATAATTTACTACAGAAATATTTTCCTGTGTCCTTCACCTCTACCAGTCTTCCTTATTAAGTTTCAGTTTCTATAAATCATCTTTCTGTCCCCTACACCAGTGAGAGATGAAGGAACTGGGTACTTAGCTCTTTACAGACAGTTCCTGGAGAGTCTAATCTCTTCAGGGAGCAGACTCATCAAGGGAAATATTATCTAGTTATGAAAAGAGTAAATAATCTTCTTATTGCTCTGAAGTAACAAACTCAAGAGGCTTTTAGAAACACTGCTCACTACAGGAGAAAGAAGCAGAAAAAAGACACAGCATTTTTTCTTGATGAAGTATCTTACAAAGTTTACCATTATCACATGCACCATTTATTTCTGAAATTTAAAAAAACTTGAACACTTGAAGCAATCTGCCTCCATCCACAAAGAATGAATGGCAAATTTCAATACCATGGATAAGATATTCTCCAACCGCCCAGAAATATAGTGCTACAGAGTACCCTTTCAAAAACAAAGGAGACCATGCAATAACTGAATGATTATCTAATACTTATTAATAACTAATTAATACTTTTTCTTTCAAGATTCTTCACTTCACCAATAGAGGACTTGGGTATCATCACACAAGAAAAGGGGGAAAACACATGTTATCTACTCCTCTCAGGCTATAAAGAAATACATCCTTTAATAAACATAATACAATAATACAAGAACCAGCTAAAAAATGTTTAAAAACATTCAAGAAAATCTTAACTCCAAATAAGGCCTAGGCTCACTATTACTGTAGAATACATGTCAAAGTGCCTCAAGTATACATAAAACATAACCATGAACATAACCTAGTGAGCCTTTAAGTGTAACTCTGATGTTAAAATGATTTTTACCAAATTGTCAAGTGGGATTCCCCTTTTAAACAGACAGAACGATGTCCATATTGTGCTGCGTGTCCTTTACTTTCCAGAGTTATGACATTTTCTGTTCTGAAATTGCTTGTCAAAAATCTTTCTCTGCAGCAGTGAACTGGGCAACAACTAACCTCTTCCTATATCTGCCCTTAAGCCGCGTCAAATGTAGGCTATTCACAGTTCCCATGATGACTTGTTTACTTATTAAGTCATCTAGCATTAAATCCAGAAAGATTCCTATTAGTAAATCCATTGGACACGGTATAGTGTACATACAGGGTCTATATGGTGACTGGCCTGGAAGCTTTCATCATATGGAGGAGCATGCACATGCAATAAGTAGCAGAACTTAGCAGTTCTATTAAGTGTATAGTCTGTGCTGTGTGGGCACTAAAGGTTATTAGTAGAGATGGGCGAATTTTTCAAAAATTCGATTCACGGAGTTAGACCAATTTTCTGGCAAAATTTGATTCGACCCGAATCATGGCGAATCACGATAAAAAACAGGTATTTCCTGGCGTGGTGTTGTAGAACGTTGTGCCATGCTCAAATATGCATGGTTTGGTCTTCAAAGAATGCTGTGTTTTAGTATGACACACACATGACAGCCGCCGCTCTTAGAATCGCTTCACTCTTCAATTACATGGGCACTTACAGGGGCCAACTTGATCAAATAAGTGAAATGGGAACACAGCCTGACAAGGTAACGTCTGTGCCAGCTCGAAAGGACCGAGCTGAGGGCCAAGATCCCATTATAACATCAAAGAGTGCACTCTTTTTACACTGACATCAGATGATCCCATAGATTATGACAGAACTGGTTCTTTAAAATGCTGATACATGTAGAAACCCCCAAAAGAGTGCAGAGGGTGTCGGCAGTAATTTTACATTAACGTCACTGACTATTTTGCCCTTCAATTCATCAGTCAGTGTCCGCTTTTAATCGGACAATAATCTATCAGTATTGCTAAAGCCAAAAACAAACAGGAGTTGAACCAAAACACAGATGACTAATAAATGGGATATTTGCATGTCCTCTGTGTTCTGTATCCACTCCTGCTTTTAGTTATCAATCCTGAAGCTTTTCATTCATTCTGACAGATGAAATGAAGGGGAAAACCAAACATAGTGGCAACATCATAGAGTAATGAAGGGTGAAAACAACACTATGGAAATCACAGGGTGTTCCAGGGAGACAGTGGTCAGTTGGCCGCAGCATGAGTAGGCTGCAGAGTGGCACAATGACAAATTATGGAGGGATCCCCATGTGTATGGCCATCACCACAGTTTCAGCAGGGGCTCCATGAAATTCATACAAGGATGGATTTATATATGGCAAGAGAGGTTCAGAGTATATGTATTTCTTCGTCTCGGTGACAAATGGATTTTCAAAATGTTAAATAAGGATTATCAACCAGTAGAGCATTGAATTTATAATGAAGCAGACGGAAGAAATTTTCCTCTCTGGGACTCGGCAGAGGCATCTGGCAGGTAAGCCTTTACATACTTTATTTCAAACACCATATAACAAAGACATTTTTTAAAAACATATTTGGCATATGTAGTACTCGGTCTATAGCAACCTGTGCCCTGATAAAAGTAGCACTCTGGTAACAGGTTACATTTAAGTTGGGGATCGCCTGTACTGTATATATTTGTTACCAGCAATACATGTACAGGTGTTGCAGTTGCTTTATTTCTGTGTCAGGCGATCTATTAAGTGGCGAATATGTAGCAAGCTGTGAGCTCTTTGGCTTCCTTGTTCACACCACTTATTTCTTCCATCCTGTTTCTGTTGGCCTTTAATACATTGACTGAAAGTGTTAGGCCTCCAGTTATGTAGCAACCCACTGGCTTCACATTGTGGAGTCTTGAATGGGGTATCAGTCCCTCTGACATTACTGTTGTAAGGGGAGCTCGGCTGTCATAATCGTGCATTCATCCTATGGTCACAGCTTCCATGTCTCTAAGTATTCAGAGAGACTTACATACATCATTCTACAATTACCCTTTGCAGGTCCAATACATGTGTCACATCTGCCCTTGATTGCACAGGTTTTTTATGGCATTGTAACTCTGTAGTGGCCAACATGTGGCACCATTTACGCCTAAAACACTAATGTATAACGTAGAACTCCTTCAATGTAATGTTTGTTACTATAAGACATTAACACAGATTTTCTATGACCTTCGTTGACAGATGATACTTTAAACAGAGAATGTTTAATATTAAAAATAACTATTTTGGCTTAGACAGGCTTCGGTTTGGATACATTTTAGAATGAGGCGACTAATTTTTCTAGGGCATACCATCACATAATTGTCGTTCTGGATGCAATGCAAGGCAGAGGCAGATTGACTGTATAAAACGACACCAAGCATTAAACCGTCTGTTGTATGTCTGTTCATCAGCCAAGAAAGGAGATGTTTTTAGCCATGTAGTGAACGCTCTTTAACCCCTAAGCGTTATAGTATGTCTCTGCGCGTAGATACCTCGCGCACTGGGACGTGCTATAACGTCCTGCTTCTGGCGCCGGCTCCGATCGCGTGTGTTAACCCCTGGAGCCCCTCAGGGTCATTTGCATACAATCCCCATTTAAATGGGTTTAAATATGTCTCTTGTACATCCCAATGAGTTCATTTCCAAATGCACAAAACCATAAATGGTCTATAAACTCATATATTCTACTTTTATCACAGTTGTAATGTGAACACATCCTACATTTCTATAAAGTTCTGTCATTTATATCATATATATACCTGCAATTTTGCATCATACAACAGCAGGTTACACTTAGTTGGATTATACAGATTACAACTTGGTCCAAACCAAAACTCTGGATTCAGTACCTATGACACCCAAGGCGGTAGAGGCACCACTGTTCAGGGATCAGGGAAAAAGCGCCAAGCTGTTTTACTGCTGAGCAGCCCTTCAACCAGCTTGCAGCCTCTTAGTAACCCCCGGCATGTTCTCTGTGGGCATGGCAGTAAATACCAAAAGGGACATGGGACTGTATAGGAATAGAGTCACATGTCCAGATGCTATTACAGACAGGAGACAGAACTAGGGAGGGGTTGCTGCTCTTCATAGGTTCAGTCAGACTGACAGGGACCTCTGAAATACCAACAATTGCCCTTTTAAGGGAGATTAGGTTGGGAGAAGAGGATCTGTTATCAGGGGCAAGTTGAAATCTGAAAATATTTGAAACAAGAACAGCGACGTCAGCCAAAAAGGAGAAGGGCCAGAGGAGGCAGAGGCTGTGTGAGTGCTGTGGAGGAAGGAATTAGGTAATTTTTTTTAAGTCAAGGAGTGCAATAAGGATCTAGATGCAGATTTGGCTACAAAGTTAGTGGTAAGGTATACAAGGCCACGGTGACAGAACATATGGCTACAATGTTGGCAGTGAAGGCATGTACTATCCATGCAAGGCAGTGTGTCTCTCATCTCATGTCTGCTCTTCCCCTCCTCCCTCCTGCATGGCAGATCATAGGATGACTGATCAGCCCAAGGGCCGAACTTGCCAGCAGATATTAGTTTAGAGATACACTGCTTTGCTTGAATACCCCGTGACAACCTTCTCCTTCAGGCTCGTGTTGCTTAGGTAGGATACAAAGTTCTTTTTTCTGGGCAGGAACTTTGGCAATTTTTAGCTAAAAAACAGTGTGGGCACAAGTAGAAAAGTGCTTTGGGAACTTGCCATTAGGCTTATTAGTGAATTCTGGTGACATGTTCCCTTATATATTCACACAATTAGGGTGTATTACATCTTAGAGGGCACATAAGTTATTACACATCATATTACATAAGACATGAAATGTGATAACTCAAGAAACAAAATCAGCAAAAACACTGCCAAATGCAATATATAACTCCTTCAGGATTCAGCGTATTTTGGCCTCTAGGACACGACCCCCATTTTTTTCAAATCGCCCTTGTCACACAGTTGTTAAAACCTTTGGAACGCTATTAACATATCCAGAGGATTTTGATATTGTACTTCAAATTAGTTTAAAAAAATTGCATGATATCTTTTGTGATATCTTTAGTGTATACTTATTTTTATTCTCACTGATTTCGCCACATTAACGCAAGACCTCATTTAATAGATTTTTTTCCCCAATTTTATTGAATAAAGAATAATTTAATAAATGTTGTTCTTTGTTACATCACAACGTCAAATTGGAGTGGTTCTTTTAAGTGGTCTTATTTTGGATGGTAACATTTTTATCACTTTTTAGAGCATTTTTTTTAAGGGTATTAATTAAAAATTTCTTTTTTCAAAGCGTTTTTGGAGGTTTTTTTTTACGGGCCGTTGCCTTGTGAGTACAATCTGTTTTTCAAACTGATTGACAAGTGATCAAATTCTTGTAGTTTTTTGGTGTATTTATCATTTTCGAAAACTTAAACGAATTGCTGAAAAATCTGTTCATTTTAGCATCACACAGCTTTTTTCATAAAAGTATTCCTCTAATGCCTATTTTGATTATGTAAAAAAATTTTAGCACTTTTTTAGAGTTTTAGGTATTCAAAATGATCTTTTTCAGAACGTTGTTGAATTTTTTTGTGGCTTTCAACATGCAGGTCTGAAAACGATTCTGTTAAATTATACAGATTGTTACGGATGCGTCAATACAAAATATGTGGGGGTTTTGTTTGTGCATTTGTGGGTTTTTTATATTTTATAAAGTGTTAGGGGCTTATATTTCATTTATCTTTTTTTTTTTAATGTTTTGAACTTTTTTTTTAACGGTCTTTACGTTATACAAACTTGAAAACAGCATGCCTGTTACTATTATGCATTGTACAGCATGTAACTGCCTGGCATGCTCACATATGCTCAGACAGTTTACAGTCAGGGTCTGTCTGTGGAACTGCTAGTGAAGCCCTTGGGCCCTTGGCAGATCTCAGTGCCCGGAAAAGGATTGGATCCCCCAGTAAGCGGCACGGGGGATCCAATCCTTAGGGTAAAGACCCTACAAGCATGACCACGGCATGTAAGGGATTCCGTATTATTACGCCCTGGTGCGTGTAGGGGTTAATAACAGCTGCTGGTTGTTCCTGAAAACTACAGTTCAGCGGTTCCATTCCTCTCATGGCTAATAGCAGATAATCAGTGGGAGTGTTGGACCCCAAACAATCTGATATTGATGACCAAACCAAAAGGATCCCGGAAACCCCCTATAAACTGCCATTTATGGCAGACCTTCTAGTTTAATGTACAGTGCCTGAATAAGTCAAAAACCATGTACTTTGGGCCAAGCAACTTCATATGTCAGTATGTATTTGGCTTAAAGCAAGAAAACTAAACATGATGGAAAATAGACACTTAAGATACAAATTGAATTTTGTTTGGTAGAAACCTATGGAGCCAGTAATGCAAGGTATGTCATTGATCAATACCATCTTGTCATTAAAATCATCCCTAAATGTGCACTGACCTTAGTGTAACACTATATGTACTATACACATGGGTTTAGTGGGGCATATGTAATTTTTCCATCTATAAAGTGCACTTTTGTAGGAGCTATTAATTATTGTGGATGAATATAGAACACATGCGATTAAATTGCAATAAAAATAACCTAGCAGTCAACTACTTCTTAAACTGCAAGCTTTGTCTTGTCCCATTCTATATATTCAGCAAAGATGATACATAATACTGGTCCTATGTGTTTTATCTTTGTATGTCTCAATCTATTATTATCTGATAGTAAAGCAATAAACATTAATGAATGAATATAAATGAATGACTAAAACAGGTCCATACTTGTAAGTGTGTCATATGCAAACTCATGTAATAAACAGTCCACATGAGTTCTACATCCTGGATATAACGTAGGGTTTATCTACTGCCCGCCATGTAAAAATAATAAAAACATAAAATGTCATGCAGACTTCTATACATGGAATTAGGCTCATAGACCCCATTAGTACAGACGGTCCCCGACTTACAGACGACCCCTAGTTACAGACAGACCTCTCTGCCCACTGAGCCTTCTGGCAAAACTCCTTGGATGCTGATAATTTACTAAACTTTAGCCCCAATTTTGAAAATATAAAATGTCACAGGGACAAAAATAAATTTTGTCTGGAGTTCCACTTACAGAATATACCTCTTCTGACTTCCATACAAATTCAATTTAAGAACAAACCTATACAATGTATTTTGTTTGTAACCTGCATGTATATTTTCTTTCCAAATTGCTTAGAGGGAACTATGGGTATACCGTGGGAGGTCAGATTATGATGCAATATTACCACTCACCATCCATTGGGATCACTGCTGTAGCCTATGGATATAAAACAGGCGGCAGTATTGAGATTGGGGAGGTGTAGTGCTGTACTGCAGGTAATGGTAGAGGTAAAAATAGCTATTATCTTGATTTATGACTCCTCCTGCGATTGGCAAATACGTTCCCTAATACCCTTTAAAGAAGGATTCATCTGCAGCAAGATCATTTATATCCTGTAACAGGTCCCACACATTCTCTCAGTACTGGGAAATAAGGAAAGGCATTCACCTTGAATTGCAGTTTTAATAAATTAATGGAAGATTATTAAAATACATGTTTCCCCATTACTTCTACTGCTGTGCATCCACAATCTGTATGCGTACATCCATTCTCATTGTCATTGCACCATATGTCTCCACTTAAAATGACAAATCCCGCTGTGTACAACTCCGCCATTAATGATATTGGGCCAGCAGTTTGTCAGCCTGTTCCTTCGGAAGTGACAAAGAGCTGAAATGATCAGCAAGCGGCACCCAAAGCGCTGAAAGACGGCCAAAATAGCAGATACTGGCAGGAGCTAGTGCCTGACTATAAACAGGGGCCTTCCTCTTCACATTACCGTGATGATGCATCTTAAGAAGGCACACACACATATCTGGGCGCTTTGACATGGGAGAGTGAGGGATTACTTTTTGAATAATATTATAAAATTTCCGGCATCCCCATTCACTGTCTATGTCAGTTCTACAGATAGACAAGCCCCGTCACTCCCATACTATTTGCACCAGCTGGACAAGCTCCACTCGTTAGGGAGAATGGGACCCCATTCTCCAAATTGCTTGGGGTCCCAGGAGTCACCTTATTGTCCCCTATCCCACCAATGGGCAATAAGGTGAGAGCTTTAAGGGGACAATCCAACAGTAAAAGAATGCCATTATGGAAAGTACCAGATGTGATATTCTACACTAGGATTAAAGATCATACATTTTAGGTCATGAAATAGAGGCACATTGTTCTGTGACTGCACATTATACATTTCTATAACATGCATTACATGTTATACTGTTGAATTATGATAGTTTCCTTTTTATTAAAATAATTCTCCAAAGGCTGCAAATAGTCACATGGATTTTCACATCCTAACTGGATTTTTATTATACTATAGTAGAACAAAAGAATCAAAATGCAATAATGTAAGCATAATGTAGTAAGCAACACTATTCTCATCTAATCTGCTTACTCTTAAGTAGTCCGGCCCTTAACAAACCACAAAAATAGTCACATCTCATTCTAAATGCATACGGTAAGATGGATAAGAGCTCTTGATCTCGGTTCTAGATGTTCTATGGGGATGTTGTCAGGGCTCTGTATGGGCTAGTAAGTGGTAACCTTCAGTGGCTTAACTTGAAGCTGATGGGCCCCTATGCAAAGTCTGTGCCAGGCCCCTGATTATAATATATAGTAATATAGTGCTAGTCTTCTCATATGGGATATTGACACCTTATGGGCCCCCTAAAACTCATGGGCCCGGTTGCGACCGCATGTTCTGCACCCCCTCAAGTTACGGCCCTGTTAACCTTGTATTTCACACAGTCATGTTAGAACAGAAAGGGGCTTTCACAAAAACGGTTTCCAGATATACTGTATTTTTAAGATTATAGGACAGACTTTTTAGCAAGAATATAACGTGCTAAAAAAGTGCCTGCATGTTCTAGTTCAAGGATCTGGAAGATCCAACACTGCCAGACCCTCCTGACTGCTGTGCTGGAGATGGAGTGAAGCGCTGACATAGCATTTCACCCAATCTCAGAGAAAAGATCATTCACACTCCTCATTCCTCCCAGGGCCGGCGCTATGGGTAGGCAAAGTGGGCAATTGCCCCCTGAAAGGGGAGAATCTCTTCTTTCAAATGAATTTTGTTTCTAGGTGCCATGGATACAAAGATATTCAGGTTTAAAGTGAGAATATCAAATGCCATTTTTATATATAAAAATCAGTTTAACAGTTAATATCTCCGTTTTCCTAATACTTAGAAACAAATTAGATTCATATAAAAGAGGAGACCCTCTTCTTTCATAGGAAAAAAGAAGTGAGGTTCTATGTGTCACAGAGCCAGAGATACAGCCCCCTGAAGTGTCCCCCCTCCAGATTCTTAGCCAGCAGGGCACAGGGAGAATTTGCTGCACACAGGAGCTGCTGCACCTCACAGATAACGTAAATATTCACTTTATATGTTACTACATTTTGAGAAGGGATAATCAACTAATATTTATATTTTTAACCCTTCTCTATGCAGAACTATGTAAGAACACACTTTCTTTCTTATGGCCTTTTATTTCGTGATAATTTTCGCAAAAAAAAAAAAACTGACTGATACAATGAACATTCGATCCTCTTCGCCTAATGTGGCTACACATTAACACCGTTACCCAGAACATGTCCATAAAGTTATATGCAACACCAAACACACACATGTTCTGGAATAGTTTTTATTTCACACCATCCTCCATTATTTACTCCTATGTTATGACGTTCTCACTCAAATTCTTATGAAGCGCGGAGGGTTCTGTTATTGTGCGGCTAATACAATGGTGCACATCTAAACGTGACTTTTTTTTTTTTAATCTCATTAGCTTGGTTTATGGATATATAGTTATTTATTTGGGTCACCATTGTGTAAGGGAACATACAATGATAGAGCTGTGTGATGTTCAGTGCAATTTTCAGCAAAAATGTTAATTGCCAAATGCATCACCTGGTTGTCTGCTTTCAAAATTATATAGGTTTTATGATGCCTTTACTGTTTATTCTGTTTTATTGCTAAATTTTGCAGGTTGTGACGGTCTTAAAATTTCTAGCTGAAAAGCAGATATCTACGGTAGTTATTACAGTTTTAGTGATATTATGTGGATTTAGTTATGTGAACATATCAATATGGTAAATCAGAAAGAACCATGTGCTATACCAAAATGCAAATTTTATTGATACATAGAAAAACACACCAAAAAAAGAGAAATAAAAACATTTAAAAAGGAACACAGTCCTCTATACATAACCAGAGGGAGGGTAGGGTATATGATAAATACCCAAAAAGACCAACCTCCCTATACAGCCCCCAACCCTTTAAACCTGTCCAGCAAATACAGTACAACAAGTGACAAGCCAAAAAAAGTTATATGCCAGAAGTACCAATGGAATATGCTGCCCTGCAAAGGCAGGGGAGCCAGTGTAGCAAAAGGTAAAGTATGTACAATGATAATTACCAATAGGCGCTGGGCTGGCAGGGAAAAAGGGGGAGGATGGGGGCTGGTTCTTTCTGATTTATTATATTTATGTTTCATGTGCCCATTTGGAGCATTTGTTGTATATATTGTTCCCCTTTGTGGTTTGGTTTAACATATCAATATGGGACATTTGTGAACTCTACAAATGTCCATCTATTACATTTAGGAGATGTGAAGGTAAATAAGATAAGTCAATAATATAAGTCAAATTCTAAGTATTTTTTATAAAATGTATCAGTTTGAATCAAAATTGCATGAAGGCGCCTCTGTCTATAAACTCTTTAATGCAATTTTGAAAGTGGGGCAAGTGTCTGCTTTCATAAAATATGTGGTTTGTTGGGTTTACTTTGATTCTTTTTGCTGTAATTTTGATTTTATTTTAAACGTCAAAATTGTAAAAATTGCTCTGGTCAATCTCCTGTCTATATGTCTATCTGTCTAGTTATCCATCTCCTATAATCTGACCATTTATATATCTCACTTTTACTCTGATTAATCAATCTTCTATTTCTCCCTTACTGTATTTACCTTACTGTATGTATCTACTGTATATATAATCTACTTTCTATTTCTGCATCTAGAAATCTCTATCATCTTTCATATGTATCTTCTATCATAATAATAATTAATAATTTCTTTATTTATATAGTGCACACAGATTACGCAGGGCTGCATAGAGCTTGCCAAATTGGTCCCTGTCCCCAATGGGCCTCACAGTCTAATCAACCTACCAGTAATTTTTTGGAGTATGGGATGAAACCAGAGGTCCCAGAGGAAACCCACGCAAACACAGAGAGAACATACAGACTCTTTGCAGATGTTGACCAGCGCTGCAAGGCTGTAGTGCTAACCACTGAGCCACCATGCTGCCCATCAATCTCCCTATCATCTATCTCCTATAAAATTCTCCAATATTACAGTTTGTTTTACCATACTAAAGGGAGCATCTTGCTGACTGTCTTATATTCTGAAAAATACTGTAATGGTCTAATATATTTTAGTAAAAATGATTACCCTTTACTGGAACTAGGCCAACCGCTGAGAAAACAACCCCAGTCCAACAGTTATTTGAGATTTTGCTTGGAGAAGCAAGGCTTGAATGCTGTTTGGCCATGGAAACCCATATCATGAGTGAGTTTTTGTGAAGATGTTATAACAGAGGACGCTTGGAAGTTTACAGTGATCAAGTGGCCAATGTAAGCCTCAGCACTATGTAATATATGTAATTTGCCATCTTGTCAATTCTAGAGCGGAATTGAACAGTAGAAGACTCAATCGTAGCACCAGATAGGGGCATTTAAGACCCCCAACACTTCTGATCAGGTTTTGATATCAGTGCCAATGTGTCTCTCAAACAGAACATAGAGATGTTTGGACATATACTAGACAATAAATACAGATACAGCAAAAATAAAAATTAAAAATCAAGTGTAATTCTATTAAATAATCCCCCAAAATACATAGCAGTAACCACAATATAATCTCCTCATAGATAAAACAATAAAATAAAAGGTTTGGAGCATTGTAACCCAAGCACATTAGTTGTCAGAAGTGAATGGCACCACCTTGTGGCCAAATCATGTTTTGGAAAAAGCTGTTAGGAGTGACCCGGATAGTACAACACAGAATGCCAGGATCAGCAACAAATAATTTCGCATTCCCTAAAGAAAAAAAAAATAACAATAATCATTTGACATTATTTATTTAACACTGAGATTATTTATAGTTGTTACATGAGGTTTAAGCATGGGAAACTCAAAGGTTATACTAGGCATAGTTTTTTTTTTTAATGCAAGCTAAATTTTAGTTGGGCTATCAGTTCTATATATCCGACTATGGAGACACATTTGCTGAACACATCTTGCTTATAGTTCCTCACTGTTATAGTCTGAATGTCCTAGAGATCGGGCAAAGCACTGATCAGGTATTCACCCAATCTCTGAGAGAGCAGAGCCTCTCCCAGTGTCCTCACAAGTTTTTCTAGAGTAATGTCAGAAGTACATGACTGATCACATGCTTCCTGTAGGGCCAGAAAACAAAGTACGGCTGGGACTGGGTAAAACGGACTATATGTGTGCGTGTATAGCAGTGTTGAGGGTGTTCATATGTGTGTAGCGCAGTGTAAGTGTGTACCACAGTACTAAGTGTGTTCACATAAGTAAATGTATGTAGCAGACCTGTGTGTGAATGACTGAATACAGGAGAGCTGAAATCCAACACATGCTCTGGGATTTTGGAGTAGATAGTGAAGATCGATAATGTATAGTGCCTAGGCTTTTTGTGTAGGATACCACTCATTCATTGTAACGTCCGCACTATAACACAGCAGGAGTCGATTTGAGTACCGCTACGTATGAAAAATACAAAACACTGGCAATGACAGTGACACAAGGGTTGATGCCTGCTTGACCTAGCAAAATAAAGTTTAAAAGAAGATGGAGGACAGAACTTACCTTTATTTCTTTAAAGACAAGAACTCCCCAAAGTGCAGCAACCAACCCAGGACCCTGTGGTGACAATGGAAGAAGTCATAAAGATACATAGACAGATAATGGAGATGCTGCTTCACACAGAAAGGTAAAAAGTGGGCAATAATAAGCAGAACAACGTCCATTTGTAAAATATAAGAGTCATAACCAAAAATACTGCATCAGAAATAAAGATAATTTACTAAAATTCTTAGTTTACTGTCCATAACAGAACACTTACAATATTTACCATTAAAAAAAATGTAAAAAACCTTTACTCTATTCTCAAGGTGAGTAAATGTTGGCTCAGATATCCTGCCAATAACACAGGCAGTAAAGGTCACATCTTGCTGTGTAATTGAGTCTTTGACATTCAGCAGAAATACTTCAGAACCCAACAGCAGGATGTATCCAATATTCTACATTTATCAGTAAAAAAAACACACTACTCACTGCAGTTATTATGGGGAAGCTGACCACTGCACTCAGGTAGGTATTAGCCAGAAACCAGCAACAATTGGCGATGGCCCACAGGATACCAGAAATAAAGCCTGTAAAATACAGAAAAATATACACACATGTAAGAGGCAGCAACAGCTTTTGTTCTTAAGGGCCTTATACATGAGCCAACCTGAAAAGGTAACTATCAAGAAGGTGCATTCACCATTTATAAATTAGGTGATTATTTCCTTATTATATAGATGATGAGTTACTGTAAATGGGGGAAGGAAACCAATTGCTCACCTTCATACAGTCTGCATTACACTAGTTTTACTGTGCATGAGGCAATGTACAGTCAACTATTTTTTATATTTGTTATGATAACCCAATGAAAGTATTGTTTGTGTGATGGACGATTGTTTGCAAATTTACAAAGACCATTATAATAAAATGCGGTCCCTAAAAAGTTGTTTCTATTAAAAGACCCAATAGCAGTAGCATTCAAAGGAACAGTTATTAAAAAAAAAAAAGGAGGGGGGGGGGGAGCATCTTTGGGATGTGGTGGAACGGGAGATTCGCATCATGGATGTGTAGCCGACAAATCTGCGGCAACTGTGTGATGCCATCATGTCAATATGGACCAAAATCTCTGAGGAATGCTTCCAGCACCTTGTTGAATCTATGCCAAGAAGAATTGAGGCAGTTCTGAAGGCAAAAGGGGGTCCAACCCGTTACTAGCATGGTGTACCTAATAAAGTGTCCGGTGAGTGTATATCACTATGATGCAAGGAGTCTTGTCTTCCGCACAGTGGTTCGAGGACTCCGTCCATCACACAGGCATGTGGTTATTGTCCCAAATGCCGTGATCTCCAGCTTGTTGATATGCAATTGTCACAGGTCCCAAATGCCGTGATCTCCAGCTTGTTGATATGCAATTGTCACAGAGCCACAGATTGTTGCCCACTGCTTGTTTGACCTAATAACTAGTCAAAATGCAGCACATGGCCACTGTTGGAAGTGCATCATGATGTGACTAGAGACAGTGTAAGGGTCTTTGTGGACAGAAGGAGAATTTGGCCATAAATGCCTACATTGCCCCTAATAAAGACAGAAGGAGAATTTGGCCATAAATGCCTACATTGCCCCTAATAAAGCCTGCATGTGATTTCAATGGACTGTGCTATTACATCTGGAGGGTCTAAGGCCATCCACTCAGGACAGCTGCATGTCATTGCCCCCTGGGTGCCCTACCAGAACTGAGGGTGGGGAACAAAAACGCAAATTACTTGTCCTGCAAGTTTGTGTGATCACCTGAGAAGATAACAGAAGGAGAATTTGGCCATAAATGCCTACATTGCCCCTAATAAAGATTGTATAAACAGCCTGCATGTGATTACAATGGACTGTGCTATTACATGTGGAGGGTCTAAGGCCATCCACTCAGGACAGCTGCATGTCATTGCCCCCTGGGTGCCCTACCAGAACTGAGGGTGGGGAACAAATACGCAAATTACTTGTCCTGCAAGTTTGTGTGATCACCTGAGAAGATATAGAGTCAAGGATGCCCCCTATTGACTTTACACCATCATCAGATTGGTCAAGACAGTAGTGGAGGTGGTATGGGGATGGGCAATGTGTGTATGTATAGAAGATTGTATATAGATTGGAGAGAGCGCTTCCTCCAGCCCTCTACCCTCTCCTACACTCCCTTTGCCTCTGTCCCGTAGCTAGTTTACCTTTTATGTATATTTCCCTGTATTGTACCCTTAATAAATCCCCTATAGAGATCCATTGGATATTGTTGTTAATTTAATATTAACTGACACCCAAAAAACAAGCAGATTTTACAGGCACACATTCAGATATAAGAGGTATAGTGACTTTTTTATTTTGCTATATAGGACATTTACATTACAATGATAAAATATCCCTCCACATTTTCTTTAATGGTCCTATAGAGCAAATAAAAAAAGTCACTATACCTCTTATATCTGAATATGTGCCTGTAAAATCTGCTTGTTTTTCGGGTACCAGTTAATATTAATTACAACAATATCCAATGATCTCTATAGGGGATTTATTAAGGGTACAATACAGGGAAATATACATAAAAGGTAAACTAGCTACGGGACAGAGGCAAAGGACACTTCTATACATACACACATTGCCCATCCCCATACCACCTCCACTACTGTCTTAACAATCTGATGAGTGGTGTAAATCAATAGGTGGGGCATCCTTGACTCTATATCTTCTCAGGTGATCACAAAACTTGCAGGACAAGTAATTTGCGTTTTTGTTCGCCCCCCCATCCGTCTCTGGTCAGGGCACCCAGGGGCATGACTGCAGAGCTGTCCTGATGTGGTGCCTTAGACCCTCCAGATGTAATAGCACAGTCCATGGAAATCACTGGCAGGCTTTATTAGGGGCAATGTAGGCATTATTGCCAATCTCCTTCTGTCCAAAGACCCTTACACTGTCCTCAGTCACATCATGATGCACTTCCAACGTGGCCATGTGCTGCATTTTTGACTAGTTATTAGGTCAAACAAGCAGTGGGCAACAATCTGTGGCTCTGTGACAATTGCATATCAACAAGCTGGAGATCACGGCATTTGGGACAATAACCACATGCCTGTGTGATGGACGGAGTCCACGAACCACTGTGCGGAAGGCAAGACTCCTTGCATCATAGTGATATACACTCACCGGACACTTTATATAGGTACACCATGCTAGAACGGTTTGGACCCCCTTTTGCCTCAAACTGCCTCAATTCTTTCTTGGCATAGATTCAACAAGGTGGCTGGAAGCATTCCTCAGAGATTTTGGTCCATATTGACATGATGGCATCACACAGTTTGCCGCAGATTTGTCGGCTACAACATCCATGATGCGAATCTCCCCGTTCCACCACATCCCAAAATGCTCTATTGGATGAGATCTGTGACTGTGGAGGCCATTTAGTACAGTGAACTCATTGTCATGTTCAAGAACCACTGAGATGATTCCAGCTTTATGAACATGGCGATTATCCTGCTGAAAGTAGCCATCAGATGTTGGGTACATTGTGTGCTCATAAAGGGATGGACATGGTCAGCAAATACTACGGTAGGCTGTGGCGTTGCAACTGATGCTCAATTGGTACCAAGGGGTCCAAAAGAGTGCCAGAAAATATTCCCCACACCATGACACCACCACCCAACCTGAACCATTGATACAAGGCAGGATGGATCCCATGCTTTCATGTTGTTGACGCCAAATTCTGACCCTACCATCCGAATTTCGCAGCAGAAATCGAGACTCGTCAGACCAGCAACGTTTTTCCAATCTTCTACTGTCCAAGTTCGATGAACTTGTGCAAATTGTAGCCTCAGTTTCCTGTTCTTAGGCTGCAAGGAGTGGCAGCCGGTGGTGGTCTTCTGCTGCTGTAGCCCATCTCCTCAAGTTCGACGTACTGTGCGTTCAGAGATGCTCTTCTCTGCCTACTTTGGTTGTAACGGGTGGCGATTTGAGTCACTGTTGCCTTTCTAATCAGCCCAACCGTTTGCCCATTCTCCTCTGACCTCTGGCATCACAAGGCATTTCCGCCCACAGAACTGGCTGCTCACTGGATGTGTTTTCTTTTCTTTTTCCGAATTCTCTGTCGCCTGAAACCCTAGAGATGGTTGTGCGTGAAAATCCCATTATGATCAGCAGTTTCTTCTGAAATACTCAGACCAGCCCTTCTGGCACCAACACCTGCCACGTTCAAGGAGGCACTCAAATCACTTTCCTTTCCTCTTTCTTCCCTCCCCATACTGATGCTCGGTTTGAAACTGCAGGAGATTGTCTTGAACCATGTCCACTGGCCTAAATGCACTGAGTTGCCGCCATGTGATTGGCTGATTAGAAATTAAGTGTTAACGAGGAGTTGGACAGGTGTACCTAATAAAGAGGTCGGTGAGTGTATTATGTAAGGAGCCCCTGTTTGCATCGAACTGTAATTTTGATTACAGCACAGAAGAAGGGACTCCTCAGATCATATATCATTATGATGTGAGAAGTCTCGTCCTCTGCACTGTGGTTGGTCTACGGAATCCGGCCAGCGCATGGTTCGGTATTCTAAGGCTAAGGTATTCTAGACTTTAATGTTTAATAAACCACCCCCCCCCCCTCCTTTTTTTTTTTTAATAACTGTTCCTTTGAATACTACTGCTATTGGGTCTTTTTATTAGAAACAACTTTTTTAGGGGACCGCATTTTATTTAAATGGTCTTTGTAAATTGCGAAACACACGCCCATCACACAAACATATTTTCTCATTGGGTTTCATAACAAATATAAAAAATAGTTTGACTGTACATGTGCCTCATGCACAGTAAAACTAGTGTAATGCAGACTGTATGAAGGTGAGCAATTGGTTTTCCTTCCCCATCCCTTTACAGTAACTCTCATCTCTATAATAATAAGGAATAATCAACCTAATTATAATGGTGAATCAACCTTCTTGATATTACCTTTTCAGGTTGGGTCATTATAAGGCCCTTAAGAACAAAAGCTGGTTGCTGCCTCTTCAATGTGTGTATATTTTTCTTTGTATTTTACAGGCTTTATTTCTGGTATCCTGTGGGCCAGTCGCCAATTGTTGCTGGTTTTTCTGGCTAATACCTACCTGATGCAGTGGTCAGCTCCCCATAATAACTGCAGTGAGTAGTTTGTTTTTTTTACCTGATAATGTAGAATATTGGATACATCCTGCTGTTGGGTTCTGAAGTATTTCTGCTGAATGTCAAAGACTCAATTACACAGCAAATGTGACCTTTACTGCCTGTGTTTATTGCAGGATATCTGAGCCCACATTTACTCACCTTGAGAATAGAGTAAAGGTTTTTTACAATTTTTTTTTTAATGGTAAATATTGTAAGTGTTCTGTTACTGGACAGTAAACCTAAGAATTTTAGTAAATTATCTTTATTTCTGATGCAGTATTTTTGGTTATGACTCTTATTTTTACAAATGGACGTTTGTTCTGCTTATTATTGCCCACTTTTTACCTTTCTGTGTGAAGCAGAGCATCTCCATTATCTGTCTATGTTCTTTATATGACTTCTCTTCTCCATGTCACACGGGTCCTGGGTTGGTTGCTGCACTTTGGGGAGTTTTGTCTTTAAAGAAATAAAGGTAAGTTCTGTCTCCATCTTCTTTTAAACTTTATTTTTGCTAGGTCAAGCAGGCACAACCCTTGTGTCACTGTCATGCCAGTGTTTGTATTTTTTTTCATACGTAGCGGTACTCAAATCGACTCCTGCTGTGTTATAGTGCGGACGTTACAATGAATGAGTGGGTATCCTACACAAAAGGCCTAGGCACTATACATTATCGATCTTCACTATCTAACTCTCAAAAATCCCAAGCATGTGTTGGATTTTCAGCTCTCCTGTATTCATCATTCACACACAGGTCTGCTACATACATTTAACTTATGTGAACACACTCAGTACTGGTGTACACACTTACACTGCGCTACAACAACAATTAAACCCTCAAACAGCACCCACCATACTAATCAACAACCGCACACATAGTAGGTCCGTTTTAAATAAGTCCACAGTCCCCAGCCGTCCTTTTGTTTTCTTGGCCCTACAGAAGCATGTGATCAGTCATGTACTTCTGACAATTATCTCTAGAAAAAACTTGTGAGGACACTGGGACTCTGCTCGGCTCTCTCTCTCAGCATTGGGTGAATACCTGGATCAGTGCTTTGCCCGCCTCTCTCTAGGACATTCAGGGACTATAACAGTGAGGAACTAGTAAGCAAGATGTCGTTCAGCAAATGTGTCTCCATTAGTCGGATATATAGAACTGATTAGCCCACAAAATTTAGCTTGCTTAAAAAAAAAAACTATGGCTAGTACTAACCTTTGAGTTTTCCCCCATGCGTTAAACCTCATGTAAACAACTATAAATAATCTCAGTGTTAAATAAAAACGTCAAATGATTATTAATTATTTTTTTTTCTTTAGGGACATGCGAAATTATTTGTTGCTGATCCTGGCATTCTGTGTTGTACTATCCCGGGTCACTCCTCCTAACAGCGTCTTTTTTCTTTCCAAAACATGATTTGGCCACAAGGTGGTGCCATTCACACTTCTTGACAACTAATGTGCTTGGGTTACAATGCTCCAACCATTTTATTTTATTGTTTTTATCTAGAGGAGATTATATTGTGGTTCTCTGCTATGTATCTTTGGGGGATTATTTAATTGACATTACCACTTGATTTTTATTTTTATTTTTTGTTTGCTGTTCTGTATTTATTGTCTAGTATATGTTCCCCCTCTCTATGTTTCTGTTTGAGAGACACATTGGCACAAAAAACAAACTGATACCAGCAAAACCTGATCAGAAAGTGTTGGGGGGTCTTTTAAAATGCCCCTATCTGGTGCTACGATTGAGTCTTCTACTGTTCAATTATTTCCGCTCTAGAATTGACAAGATGGCAAATTTACATATATTACATAGTGCTGAGCTTACATTGGCCACTTTTGATATCACTGTAAACTTCCAAGCGTCCTCCTCTGTATAACAAACATCTTCCCACCAAAAACTCAAAACTCATATATATGGGTTTCCATGGCCAAACAGCATTCAAGCCTTGCTTCTCCCTCCACGCAAAAATCTCAAATAACTGTTGGACTGGTGGTTTTTTTCTCAGCTTTGGCCTAGTTTCCAGTAAAGGGTAATCATTTTACTTAAAATATATTAGACCATTACAAGTATTTTTCAGAATATAAGACAGTCAGCAGAATGGCTCCCTTTAGTATGGTAAACAAACTGTAATATTGGAGAATTTTTTTATAGGAGATAGATGATAGGGAAGATTGTTGGGCAGCATGGTGGCTCAGTGGTTTAGCACACAGCCTTGCAACGCGCGGCCCGCTGGTCAACATCTTGCAAGAAGTCTGTATTTCTCGTCTTGGTCTGTGTTTCTTGGGTTTCCTCTTCCGGGACCTTTTGGTTTCATCCCATACTCCAAAAAATTACTGGTAGGTTGATTAGATACTGTGAGGCCATTTGGGGACAGGGACCAATTTGGCAAGCTCTATGCAGCCCTGCGTAATCTGTGTGTCACTATAAAATAAGAAATTATTAATTATTATTATGATAGAAGATACATAGAAAGTGATAGAGATTTTCTAGATGCAGAATAGAAAGTAGATTATATAATACAGTAATGACATACAGTAAGGTAATACATTAAGGGAAAATAGAAGATTGATGATTAATCAGAGTAAAAGTGAGATATATAAATGGTCAGATTATAGAGATGTGATAACTAGACAGATATGGACATATGACAGGAGATTGACCAGACAGAGCAATTTTTAACAATTTTGACGTTTAAAAAAAAATAAAAAATTCAAAATTACAGCCAAAGAATCAAAGAAACCCAACAAACCACATATTTTATGAAAGCAGACACTTTGCCCCACTGTTCAAAATTGCATTAAAGGAGTTTATAGACAGAGGACGCCTTCATGCAATTTTGATTTCAACCATGATACATTTTAATAAAAAATAATTAGAATTAGGACATTTACATTACAATGATAAAATATCCCTCCACATTTTCTTTTTCTTCACCAGCAACAACTTTAGCCAGGTCAGAAACAAGGAATTAGGTACTTGCATTTTCATAGCAAAATGTTTTTAAGATAAATAAATTTCTATTCACAAAGCTACTTTTAGGATAAATTGGACTTTTTCAGTTCTATACTTTCATATATCTGTGTGTTTTACTGACTTTTAATTTCTATGATATTTATACAGGTCATGTGTAGGTATAGATTTTGGTTCTTTCATTAGTTCACATTTAAAAGATATTTATGACACTTTATTACATGGTTATTTACTTATTGTAACCATTAAGAGAAAGTTCTAAAGATTTGCAAATCATCTAGAAAACTCAACACCCATCAGCCTGTACACTTTAGTCAGCAGTAGGATCATAAAAGGGTCGGCAACTTGTAGGAAATATTAATAGGGCAAGTTGAAAGCCCCGATAGGGTCACCATAGCATACACTAATAAAGTTTCCCGTATGCTGCTGGGAGCTGCAGGTCATGTGATCCCCTGCGACTTTCTATGACAGTAGTAACTGCTCAGCCTCCTTTTTCCCACCCGAAGCCAGCAGGACACTGGAAGTCACAGGAAGTCCTTGTGGTCACATGACCCACATGATTCTGGAACCTTTAGGTAAGAATAATATGGGTAACCATATTAGGATCTTATACCTACCCTGTTAAAAGTTTCTTATAACTTGCCAACCCCTTTAATGTTCCGATGAGCAGCTTATACTGATCCCGATAATAAACCCTCTGGTTATATAGGAAGTGGATGATGATAATTGTGATGCCGATACTGAGCAAAACCTCAACTCTGCCCTTCTGTACATACCTACATGTAGAATCTAACAGTGTACAACATTGGAAATAGCCAATTCTTACCCGGCAGTATAGCTTGTGGAAAGACTCTGGGACGGTTCTTCATCACCACACAGTAAATTAGAAAGTACACCGTACTAGTGAGGAATATTCCACTGAAGTGTGCAAATACATAGTCAAGATCTGAAAGAGAGAAGAGCTTATTATAGTCGTAATCTCAATAATTGCATTTTAAGTGCTGGAAATGTAAGCAGTAATCATGCTGAAGCTTCTCAGGCAACAATGAAAAGGTCATCAAGTCAGTAAGTAGTTAACAAGCAGAAAGTTTACAGCAATTTACCAGCAGTCACAAAATGACATGCAATAATGCTATTAGATGGGGGATTAGTCACCCGACAGGAACCAATCACACTTGACAGACAATGAATGAAGAGGAATGTCTTCTTTTAGACAACTCAGTTGATGCCCTTCACTGGACGCCTTTCACTGCACATCAGTCCATATTATCCCCACAGCTATGGCCCAATGAAAACACTTTACTACATAACAAATCAGGATGGTATTGAGCTGTCCTACAGAACTAGTATTGGTAGGCTTCGGTAAGACAAAATCCAACCCAGATCAGAAAAGTTGTCTCTTTACTTGTTGTTTAGATTCACTTTCCCCATCTGTAACTTGGCAAAAGAGGGAGCAGAATGACAACAAAAATGCTTCTTAGGTTTAATATATGCCAATGACAGAAATGAAAGCAATGTAATGTACTTCACTAAGGAAAGCTCTCTTTCTCTCTGTGTATTAAGAAAGCGGAACAGAACTTTTAATAGATGTGTAATAGATGTGACTTTTAATAGAGTGTCCTTTCAATATACAGTATGACCAGATAATGGTGAAAAACACTGTACATTTTGTTTAATATACAGGCATCTTGTAAAAGAACATTTTATTTTAATTCCTATTCATTTGGGATCTTTTTGAAAACAATATTTGAGAGATCTCTTCATATTTGTTTGATATGTGTCAAAATGTATAGCTAAGAAATCAGACCATTTTCCTTACCATACTGACTTGATCCGGCATATATACTTTCATTATTTTTACTGTGGTCTTTGATGTAAAGTACTGGAACGAAGCAGGTACCATACAGAACCCCTGCTCCGACTGCCAGTAATGACCCTCTGTAACGGACAGAAAGGTATAGTGGTCAAACAGGGAAAGAGACAACTGGAGCGCCTTAAGTTCACATATTAGAAAATACATTAGGAGCTATTCTGTGTTCCATAACCCTTATAAGGAAAAGTTAGTCATTTAGGAACAACAGAGGGGAAAAATGAATTTCTGACAGCCACTGTCCAGAGGTCACTAGCAGAATACAGGTACTGCATAGAATATCTTGTAGTCAATAATAGAAAGCATATAGACTGTATGATATCTGTAGTCTGCTGCCAGAGCAGCTACCAGGAGATTCATTTCCCCACAGTCGCTCTACGTGAAAAATGTATTTACCGTGTAATGATCAGTCGGTACAGAACAACTGACCCACGAGGTGTCACCAAGAAAGAACATACTGTAGTTTCATTTGAAAGACCTAAAATCAGACTGAGGCTACACTTACACGACAATTAGGGGCCGTTTATACGGCCACAAGCTTGCGGACGGAGCGGGGCGGTACACGTGCGGCACCATTCTGAGAGAAAAGATAGGACATGTCCTATCCTTTCCCATGCTACTTGGCCCGGCGCCATGTATCTTTATAGAGAGTGCCCGGGGCAAGCAGCGCTCACCCCCTATTCTTTTCCCATGCGCCCACATGTGCCTAATTAGTTGTAGAATATATTTTTCTTATTATTAAAATATATCATTCTAACAGCTGGAATCTGAAATGGTTTTCCGATGCTTCCTGCCCCTCTTCCGCTATTGTACATGTGAATTCATTTTAGAATAGCCACAACGTGAAATTGACATTAACCCTGTAGCTTACATTAGTCGCCTTTGTAAAGGTGAAAACTTGTCTACCCATGATTCATCTGTAACAGCGTGCTCCTCCGAGTTAATCTGCGGCGAATAAAATCAGATAAAAACAATAAAATAAAAAACATGTCATATTTTCTTTTTCTTTTATGTAAGTAAAGGTTTATTCATGGTCTAATAAAATAATATGCAACTTTATTACATATATTCCTCTTTTTTATCCTAAATCTGCAATAGTGGGTTGGTGATCAAAAAATGTTAACATATTTGTCTTTCTTTCAGCTGGGAGTTTATTACAGAGCCAAAAGGGTTCAGGCTTTTTGTTATAGTGCTTAATAAGGGTCTGGGGGGTCAGACTGAATGTCCGTATGTCTTGTCAACTAAATTTTCTGAATGACGGTGCATAGTCACTGTGCAACATAAATACGTTACACTTCTACAACGTAACAATAAATATAATCAACACATACAAGGCTGCTCACCATTACTGGCATCCCTTCATTTTTTTTTCGTAGACTACACAATATCTTCAGCAATAAATGGAAATGTACCAATGTTACATGTATATCCTAGGGATTTTTTAATTAGTGGCCCAATGTAATACAGCAATAATACATTGCTCTTCAACTTACCTGCTGCCATTTCAATGAAGAAACAGAATATGCAGCAATGTTAACCCCTAGTTAACACTTGCACACCTTTTGGCATTGATGGAGCCTTTAAATGTTTCTTGTAGCAATCTATAAAGCTTCTGGCACCTCTCAGCAGGTATTTTCTCCTACTCTTATATCAGTTTTCCCCCAATGATAGGTTTCAGCTCATCGCAGGACTCATTGCTGGCAATTTTAGAACCCTGCATATATTCTTTTTCAACCACTCCTAAGTACTTTTGGATGTGTGCTTTGGGTCATCCTCTTGCTGAAGGACCCATTATATTTAACTGGATAGGACATTTTTCTTACACTGTAAAATCTCTTGATAATTCTCTAATTTTATGGATTCCTGGGATATGGGTAAAGCCCTCAAATACCAGACACAGCAAGGAACCCCACAACATTTTTCCAGATGGATTGTCGTTTGTCAGGGTCCTCTTTGGCAAAGATCATTTGTTCCTTTTAATGTCTTTTCTACAGCAATGATTTCTTTTTTTTTTTCACACCAACCTTCAAAGACATTTCTTGTCGATTTTCCCACATGCCGGAGGTTTTTGATGGATCCATACTTTGTAAACTTCCAATAACATTGCACACTGTTATAAATGGGATACCAAGGTCTCTGGAGATGGTCTAATACCCTTTAGAAGTCTTGTTATTGCTAATAATAGCTGTTCTAAAGTGTCCACCGCTGTGACAAAAAACCCGGGCCCACCAATTGTCTTTTTAAAAGACTGAAATCATCATTCAATGGCAAATTCATGTCACATTGGTATCGACAAGTAATCACATGTGATATTCATTCGTGAATTACCACAGACGAGTCCAAATGTGTTCCCATACCAACTTAAAGGGGTATTCTCATCTGGGCATTCACATTCAGTTTCATTAATCTGCCATATATAAACATTTCTTCAATTAGATGTTATTAAAAAAAATGTTCCTGTGTGAAGATAATTTATCATAAATGTAGTCATAGGATCCCTTAGAAACAAGACTGTGTCCTTGGTTACGGCCACGTCTGCTGGAGAGATTGCACAAAGAAACAAAAAGTTTCTGAATATTAAATGTCTGGGAGTTATTGCATGTCCTACAGACGTCCTGTGGTAATGATCGCTGAATCCAGGTGGTCAGGCAGAGCTCATTAGCGCATGTCTGGCCACCGCTGCCAGAGTGTGACGTGGTCGTATCCGGGGAAGCTATCTCGTTTCTAAGGGACAACATGACTACATTTATGAGAAATTATCTCCACACAGGAACATTTTTTTTAATAACATCCAATTGAAGAAATGTTTGCATATGGCAAATGAATTTAATTAAATGTGAATGCCCAGATGAGAATACCCCTTTAATGTAAAGGTGGCAATACCAGTGTCACAGCAACTTAAAGTTTTTCTATTATCCATCCAATAATACATTTATCAAAATAGGCAGTTTGCCTCACTAATGTGCAGTGTTTGCCAGATTACTGAATTCTGGTGCATGGTCTTCATGAATTTGGCACTCCTGCACTGGTCAGGAAGTATGTACCTTTAACATAGAGCATGAAGGGTAACTATAATAAATGTGGCACACGGTTCAAATTGGCACCAGTATGCCCTTTTAAGTGCAGAATTTCGTGACACAATACAGGCACAAAAACATCATAAATACATGTGGAAGCAGTTTACACGTTCTTTCTAGTGCAAAGTCAGACAGAAAACTGGCGCAAACACTTTAAAAAACAATGGCCCACGTTTAATAAATTATTATTTAGCATTTGCTCTTTTGTACTCAACGTGAATGTTTTTCAGGAGATATTCCACATGATGTACTTAAACTAGATGGGTGTGAAGAACGATGAGCTGGACTGTAATAGTACAATTTGAGTAACACCTATCAAAGTTTTACAATCTGCTTTATAACATTTAGCAAAATAATCAAATAAGAACTGTGCGCCAGATTGACAAGGCAAGTAACACTACAGAACTGTAAGAGAAGGGTTACTATAGAATACGTACACTATTCCTTAGGAGAGGGGTTGTTTCTGATTCCGAGGTAACACTTTTTACTTCTGTTTTTACAAACAGAAAAATAATTGCACTAAAAAGCAAATTGAAAAGACCTAAAATATTAATATTGTAATATTGCACATTATATACTTCATATTAGAGACAACAAACCTGCATGTGTATTGGATAGGAAGTACCCAGCTGTCCAACAACCTGATCTTTATCGCCAAGCAACATGGACTTTGTGGTCTAACCAAATTTATATTGTGCCAAAACAAATTATCATGATCTCCATGGAGAGGTGTGGTCTCCACACTGTACATGACTTTAAAAAACATAACCATAAATGTGTAAATTAATATAGAAGTATATGGACCTGAACCGAATTCCAAAACCATGTGACAAAAATAAGCCAAATGGTATTCAAAGTATTTCAAGTAAATGGGCGCACCGACATTTCTCATTTTCTGTCACCCAGAAAGTACCTCAATGCTGACAGACCAGCTCCTGCATAGTTCAAATACGGCCTTTCTACTTCTTCCGGGTTTATTCCAAACCATCCAAACCTGTGAATAAAGATTCAAATTACTCTGTGATGAATCCAGCAGTATAAATGTTACAGCATAGAAAGCACAGTTCAAAAAGAGATATGATCAACCCAAAAAAGTATAGTAACTATAAGTATATCACACCAGCCCTCCAGTATTAGCAATTGCCATAATTTAGAATAAAATATCCCGGGATTCCTTGATGGACCAATCCTGCATTTCACTTGCTCTACAGATCTGCTAATTGTTCTTTCTATACATTGGGGGGGGGGGTCCCGATTACAACTGGCTCCAGCCAGTAAATATGGGCACAAACTCCATCAGTTCGGACCTGTAGTCCAGGTCTTAACTGGTGGAGCTTTTTGCTATAGTAAATCTAGAAGGCCGTGCATTCAAACCCAACATAAGGTTTGATAAAAACAATGTTCAAGCCAGGGGTAAAGTACCTCCTGGTGTACAAGTCTCATGGAAGATTATGGTTATAAGTAGCAGCTCCTTCATGGGTGACCCAAAGCCTCCTGGCATTCATGCAAGTGATTTGCATTTGCTGCCGAACTAAACAAGTTTTTATCGGGGCATCGATTTTGATATTTAATAATTAAATTATTGTTCAGCTCATATCTACAAAATGGGACTGGTCAATCTCAACGTTCCTTTTATGAGTTTTTAAGGTTTTGTCTACCAGGGCAGACATTGCTGGACAGTTTACTTCAACTGTGCATTAATTATGTAATAGAAAAGTCAGAAAACAGAACATAAAATGCATGAACAATAGATTTACTCTTGAAATGTACTCTCATTACCTTGAACTGGCCCAGCCAGTAAGAAGATTTGTAGATGCCCAAAGGAGAAGACCTAGACCAAGTCCAATTGTCTTTACAATTGGAACTACTGTAACATTACCTGAAATGATAAAACATTATGAACGTATTGCCAAAAGAAAATGTTTTCTCACAAAAAAGGATATTACAGGTGGTCCCCTACTTGAGAACACATGACTCCTAGTTAAAGACGGACCCCTCTGCTCCCTGTGACTTGCAGTGAAGCTCTCAAAATGCTTTACTATAGTCCCAGGCTACAATGATCAGCTGTAAAGTGTCTGTAATGAAGCTTTATTGATGATCCTTAGTCCATTTACAGCAAAAAATTTTGAAACTACAATTGTCACTGGTAAAAATACAAATTTGTCTGGATCTACAATTATAAACTATACAGTTTTGACTTACATACAAATTCAACTTCAGAACAAACTTCCGGACACTATCTGGTATGTAACCTGGGGACTGCCTGTACTTTCTAAAATGTATCACCTCCCTATGTGTTTGGTTGTAAATGTTATGGAACACTTTGGTGTGCGGAGTGTGTATTAAACAGATAAGAAGAATGGGGCTCATTTACTAAGAGTCACAGATCGCACCTTCATCGGACTGCGACGGGAGTCTAAGGCGGATTTGGACTGCGCGCGGGATCTAACTTTCAAATTGTGTCGCAAGACCAAGCACTTACATGCCCACAAAATAAGAAGTTAAACTCTGTCAGACCTGAGCGGGGAAGCGACACATGCAGGATATCGGGCACACCATCTTAGTGAATCGCGGCAGAGTGCATTATCATCGGACAGTGCACTTTCGGTGAACTCCGCGGGAATGTATGTAAATGTGCCCCTGTATGTGTGCTGTGTTTATACAACCTCGTATTTCACTGCAGGCACAGTATTTATAGGGGTTGCCTGGCCGCATTTCCATGATTGAAAAAACAATAGACCTTGATGAAGCTGTCAGATATTGTATATTTTAGCTAAAAAAGGGCCAATCATGGATTCACAATAGTCATATCAAAATGGAATAAAAATTAAATGTGTTTTCTTACCTGTAGCCCAGACACAGCCTCCAACCATAGCAAGAGGCCAGAACTTGGGAGAGTGCAGAATGATATTCACCACTAAGGACACTATCCATATTGAGGCACAGAGAATCCACTGGAAGAACATGCCTAGATAGAGAAAGTAAAACTCTAGGACTTCAAACTCCACATGATTTTTGTAAAATCTTTTAACTTATTGTTTTACAACTTTTTTATATAATAGGCTGTATATATGCTAAATTAATGTTATGTCAAAGCTCTTATTCACTTTAATAGAAGCAGAGCTTGGAGTAACCCTGAACCATCACTACACAACAGATGGAACGGTATTACTGCACCCAGTGCACCCAGAGTGTAGCAGCAGGTCAACCTCATACAGTGACATTTACTATGGATCGGTTTAGCATGGAAAACCCCTTCTATGATTTCATTGCAAATGTGTGCCTTCCACTGACTGGGATAGCAACTAAAAGAAGAGTAAGTGTACAAACCCATTAAAGTAAAAAGGTATATTCATTTGGACATTTGTGACACTCAGGGGAAGACTATTCAGACTAACAAAACTACGAGTGCCGTGCTCTCCAGCAGTGAAAACGGAGATACACCACAGAATGAAAATATATAATACTTACCATCTCCAGTGTCAAACTTCTTTACAGGGACAAAGTTAGAACCAAACAGAACTACGGATACAACGGACGCTGTGAAGCCAAGAGCTAAGTTCGAACTGTTACCACTGACAGTATGGTTGTTGTCAGCCACCCAGTAATCCATGATGCTCTGTCTGGGAGCTTTGGCTGGATCTACAGCAGAAAAATAATAATAATATATTATTCATGGATGACTAGAAGACATTTTTAATACATACTGTAGTTTTAATAGCAAAAGTAAGATCAAAGAAGATCACCGTATTCCAATGCACCAAAAGAAGTGGATAATTTCACTTTAGACGGGTTGTACCAAGTTTCATTAGAAAATGGTATAGTGGTATATCATGCAACACCAAAAATCCTCTTTAGGGCAATAAATTATATTTATTAATAAAATCAATAAAAGTAAATAAAATCAATACAGTTATTGTAAAATAACGCTTCTTTAGCGGGGCCACGCACTATAATCATAAATAGCCGCACATGAATTATAACATGAGTAATAGTGTATATATGTCTGATATTATGTCTGATATGCTATTACTTATGTTATAATTCATGTGCAACTATTTATGATTATAGTGCGTGGGCCCCGCTATAGAAGTGTTATTTAACAATAACTATATTGATTTTATTTACTTTTATTGATTTTATTAATAAATATACATTTATTGCCCAAAGAGGATTTTTTGGTCTCGTATGATATACCACTATACCATTATTTGCTTTTTACCCAATGATACCAGGGTTTCTATCATAACACCCAGCTATCCTCCCATAACAGATTGGTGAGCATCACCAAATATTTTTACACTCCATTACGGAGTTTCATTAGATATAGTAATCTGATCAGTGGGGTCCGAATGCTGTTACCCCACCGATTATAAGAAGTGGGGCCCTGTTCTCACTAATTGAAGAGTGTCTCCATTTCATAATATGGCTGTGTTGGAAATTGCTGAGCAGGGTGCTGGGTGTCTCAGATTCACAGTAGATGAAAGTCGATGCTAGAAATGCACCTCCATCAATTAGTGAGAATTCAATTCCTCGTGATTGGTGGGGGTCCCAGGGCTGTTTTTATACTAATGAATATATCAGTGATCGGTGGGGTCTTTATATGGCCTCTATATAGTGTATAGTGCCCCCCGATCTGACCTATGGGGGATATATACACTGATACAAGGATATTCTTGTTACATACAGAGGCTGCAAACTTTTACAAAACTGCCCTGTGCTCATATTATAGCTATATAATTATACAGTTATATAATAATGGATACACCTGTATTCAGCCCACACAATTCTATGTCATGTCCGATTCTGACTGGGGTCCAGCAGCTGCACGGATTAACTATATAGGTTATTATACGGATACTGATTGGGGTCCAGTACCTGGATGCTGCACGGATTAACTATATAGGTTATTACATGGATTCTAATTGGGGTCCAGCACCTGGACACTGAGCGGATTAACTATAGGTTATTATACGAATTCTGACTGGCAGAGAGATATGTGCAGCTGCTGTTGATGGATCCAGTCTGGGTAAGAGGAGCTGAATAGAACTACAGAGCAGAACCAGCTCCATACACTGCCCTACAAAGCCAGAACTCCCCTTTATACTTAGATGACAACTTATTGAGATCGCACTAACCATGTCTAGACTGTACTGGACCCAATGGATCCTGGTATCACAGTACCTCTGGCACTGCCATACAGTAGAATGCTTGTCCTATGCAGTATATACATGATGTGATGTGATAATACACAGCTCTGCACAGCACTCACCCGCTCCGGCTGCGCCCTCTCCAGCACTGCAGCGCTCACGGCTTTGTCTGTTACACGCACAGCTGCTGATCAGGTGACCTGCTTCCTGATCACATGACCAGCCGTGTCCGGCAATTGTGTGTGCTCACCTCTACACAAACAGAGGAGCATGTGGGCGTGGCATCCAGTTGTCAGTCATCAGGCAGGCTGCGAGGAGTGTGGGAGGAGCTACTGTCATGTCCTGGTTACACATGGGAGGAAGCTATAGTGCAGGGACAGTGCAGCGCCTGGTTGTACAGGGAGATCCCTGCTCTGTACACATCACTATCATCAAGTCTCTAACATAATATAATAGACTAATACAATAATTAGAGCAGCAATTCTCACATTATGTTCTTACTTATACCCTGATCCCTCCCAGCCAGCTCCTATCCAACGGGACAGTCACTGCTCCCCTGGTTGTGCTGTATGTAGCAGGTGATGAGATCATATTCATGTGATGACATCATAATAATTAATGTGATAATGTAGTGCAGTGTATGGAGCTGGTGATGATGTCATCCCTGCCTGCCCTCTATAGTGCTACGTGCAGCAGGAGAGAGGAGGAGCTGCTGTGGGGGAATAGGAAAGGTAAGTACTTTTGTTTATTTATAGTACTTGTATTTTACTGTGCGGTCACTAGAAGAGGGGGAGCTGCTGGGGGCAAATATAAGATAGTGCGGCTCTCCTAAGCTGGATTAAACTCTGGGAGCTTGGTGACTGAGGGGAGTCAACTCCCTTCGTTCCACGAAAAAGCCAACTCTTCGTTCCAGCTTGTTTGCGAACAACCCATCACTACCATAAGAGGGGGAACTGGGGGCAATAAAAGGGAGAAGTATGGGGGGCACTATAAGAGGGGGGCTGCTGGGGGTGCACTATAAGAGGGGGAACTGCTGGGGATGAACTATAAGAGGGGGAGCTGCTGGGGGTGTACTATAAGAGGGGGAGCTGCTGGGGGTGCACTTTAAGAGGGGGAGCTGCTGGGGGTGCACTATAAGACCAGGAGCTTCTACTATAAGAGGGGGAGCTGCTGGGGGTGCACTATAAGACCAGGAGCTTCTACAATAAGAGGGAGAGCTGCTGGGGGTTTACAATAATAGGGGAAGCTACTGGGAGTGGGGACAGCAAGAGGAGGGTACAATAAGTGAGTAATCTGCTCCATAAATCTCTGATCTGGGAACACACTTTTAACTTATTATCTCTCTGTCCTCATCTCAGTCTATCCGGTGATCAAAGCTACCTCTTGCGTCTACAGGACTTCTCCCAAGCTGCATCTATTCTCTGGAATGCACTAGCTCAAACTATCAGACTTTTACCTAACTACCAAAGTTTTACACTTGCCTTAAAAAGCCATCTTTTAATTGCACGTAACTTTCACATTCTTTTCTCTAACCCTCGGCAGATTTCTCCTCCTTTCTATGTCATCCCTCACCACTTGATACCATTATACAGGTTACTATATCAATAGTGACTGGTTACTGGTTCATTCAGCATTATCTATTTATGGACTTAATTATTGGATGGCTGGACAATTGTAAGCTCTTGTAAACAGGGCCCTCCTTCATTGGACCTCAGGGTTGCCATGGCAACGATTACTGATAGTCATGGTAATGCACTATAGAAGATCACTATGATCGCGGCGTCTATGGAGTTAAACAGTCGGACACCGGCTATTGCGTACTGACAGGATCCCGAAGTGATCACCGGGCACAGCTTCTGAGACCAGGCGATCAACATGACGTAACTCTAAGTCAAGGCGCAGTAACTACACGCATCCTATGACGTAGAGTTCTGTCAAGGTGCAGGAAGGGGTTAAAGGGAATCTACCACCAGGATGAAAGACTATATGCAAATTAGCCCCAGGGCCTCCAGGTGCCATTAACACCTATGCTACTGTATGCTATTTGCATACAGCCCTTCATCCTGGTGCTAGATGCCCTTTAAGCATCATAGACAATATTTTGTATAACAATTATCATTACTTACTATGAAGTAGTTATAAGAACTTTTCATCAGCCTCTGTATTAAAGGAAGGGTTTCAAGTTGTAACACACAGACAACAGAACTAAAAGTCTCTATGGGAAGAGTCTGGAGGGAGGAGTCTGTGGACCAGTGGATATGCAGGAAACAGTCCAAGCCTGGGATGACAGCAGGAATACAGAGGAACACTGGTAACACTGGCATGGACTGGAGACACTGCTGGACTGGAGCCCTAGAAGGCACAGCAGGAAGCACGGAGGCAAACAGAAGACTTGAGCCCTGGAAGGCACAGCAGGAAGCGTATGGGAATGCTGGAGACAGGAGACATGGAGGCGTCTGGAAACGCTGGAAGACAGGACACACCAGGAGCGTATGGGAAGGCTGGAGACACACAGGAACACGGAGGCATCTGAGAACACTGAAGACACACAGGAATACGGAGGCATCTGGGAACGCTGGAGACAGGAACACAGGAAAGTGTCTGGGAACGCTAATGGGCTTTCTCTTCCACAGGAACGGCTTAGGGAAGACTGGTATGGAAACCATTGGAGATCCTAGGAGAAGATCTGGCGGGGAGTGAAGGGAGGTGCCGGAACATAAGGGTGAGGCCGGATTAGCGAACTCCAATCAGGAGGACACTGGCCTTTTAAGTCCTGAGAAGTAGCAGCGGGAGCGTGCGGCCTGGAGGGAAGGAGGTGTGCGGCCTACACGCTAGGACCCGAGCAGAGCCAGGAGCCTGGAGAGGTGAGTAGGGGCCGTGAGGACACCGCGCCACATAAGAGGTCACGGGTGTACCCGCGATCCATACCGAGGATAGCGGGTATGGCCATGACACAAGTATTGATAAGCCACCTCCTATTAAGAAAGACTGCATATATTCACAGTCATCAGTGTGTACAGTTCATAGTATCATAGTATATAAGGCTGGAAGGAGACGCAAGTCCATCAAGTCCAACCTTTAAGAATTAAATAAATGTTTTATCCCCATAACCCGTGATATTTTTTCTCTCCAGAAAGTCATCCAGGCCTCTCTTGAACATGTACATAGAGTCCGCCTTAACAACCTCCTGTGGCAGAGAGTTCCATAGTCTCACTGCTCTTACAGTAAAGAACCCCTGTCTATGTTGATGGTAAAATCGCCTCTCCTCTAGGCGTAGAGCAGTGGTGGCGAACCTATGGCACGGGTGCCAGAGGTGGCACTCGGGGCCCTTTCTGTGGGCACCCAGGACTTCACCCCAACACAGAGTTTGTCAGCTAGGACTCAAGGCTTTCTCCTGTAATCCAATACAGCCCAGGACGTGCCAAGCTCAGTGCTATTTTAAAGCTACCTTGGCTGCCAGGACTACAGGAGGAGCGGGAAGCTGTGGATAGAGGTAGAGGTGGGTGACATCATAAGGTCCATGCAGGTAGAGGTGGGTGATATCATAAGGTCCGAGCAAGTAGAGGTGGGTGACATCATAAGGTCCATGCAAGTAGAGGTGGGTGACATCATATGGTCCATGCAAGTAGAGGTGGGTGACATCATAAGGTCCGAGCAGGTAGAGGTGGGTGACATCATAAGGTCCATGCAGGTAGAGGTGGGTGACATCATAAGGTCCATGCAGGTAGAGGTGGGGGACATCATAAGGTCCGAGCAGGTAGAGGTGGTTAACATCACAGGGTCATTGTCCGTTGAGGTGGTCGACATCTTAGGGTCCTTGACAGTAGAAGTGGGTTACTTCATAAGGTCCTTGTCGGTAGAGGTAAGTGACATCATAAGGTCCTTGTACAAGTACAAGGCAGCTGTTGTCTGTAAGTATGGTTCATATATAAGGCAGACCTTTGGTTTCTGAGAAAATCAAAGGATTTTTTGTGCACCTTATAGTCCGAAAAATACGCTAAAGGTGGTGGACTTCATAGGGTGTTCCCACGATACATGTGGTTAACATCACAGGGTCCTTTGAGGTGATTGACATCTTAGGGTCCTGGAGAGTAGAAGTGGGTTACATCATAGGGTCCATGTCAATAGAGTTAGGTGACAACAAAGGGTACTTATTGGTAGAGTTCATTGACATAATAAGGTACTTGTCGGTAGAGGTGGATGACATCATAGAGTCCTTGACCATAGAGTTGGGTGACATCATAAGGTCCATGACGGTAGAGGTGTATGACATCATAGAGTCCTTGACAGAGGTGGGTGACTTCATAGGGTTTTTGTTGGTAGAGGTCAGTTTCATCATTGGGTCCTTGTCGTTGAGCTGGTTGCTTGTCATCAGAGGGCCCTTGTTGGTTGAGGTGGTTGTCAGATACAACTTTGGTAGAGTTGAAACCTAAATCATTCGAAAGGCAGGTCCCATCCTGTAGACAGTCACGACCAGAATTGAACTGCCCACCCCCTACCCAGAGTACCGGAGTATCCTCCAGTCCAAGGCAATCCGGATAGAAGGCTATAGGGCAGTGGTGGCGAACCTATGGCACGGGTGCCAGAGGTGGCACTCGGGGCCCTTTCTGTGGGCACCCAGGACTTCACCCCAACACAGAGTTTGCCAGCTAGGACTCAAGGCTTTCTCCTGTGATCCAATACAGGCCAGAACGTGCCAAGCTCAGTGCTATTTTAAAGCTACCTTGGCTACCAGGACTACAGGAGGAGCGGGAATCTGTGGATAGAGATAGATTGTCATTTGAGCTCCTGCTCTGGGGCCCCTGATTCTTCCTCTTCAGGGGACCCTGGAGGGAAGATACAATCCAAATTTCTCCATCTTTCTATTGTATTGGTGAACTCAGGACACCAATACGAGTAAAATCTGTGATTCAGAAGGAATAAATAAGTTACTGCTGAAATTGTCATGTTGGCACTTCGCGACATATAAGTAGATTTTGGTTGTAGTTTGGGCACTCTGTCTCCAAAAGGTTCGCCATCACTGCTATAGGGGGTTTTCCCTAGTCTTCCCTAGAGAAGTAGACTCAAAGAATTTGGTATGCGCCCAAGAGACTCTGGTATAAATATACTCCACAGAACATGGAGAAATCTCCAACCCATGTTACTCCATTTCTTAGTTCAAACCCTATTCCATATTCTCAAGAAGACATGTAAGCTTCAAGATGACATGGTAGCACGATCAAACTCTAGATAACACCCTCTTATCCTCCATCTAGTTGAGTTGTGCCCATGTTCTTGCCACCCATCGCTCAGCTCTTCTATAACCATTAAAACATCAAAAAGTCCTCAGCAATTATGTAACAATTCTTCTTCCCGAACCCTCCACCCCTGAGATGGTCTCCAAGGAGCTGGATCTAAGTGCTGTAAATTATTTAGATCTCATATGTTCTATCATGAGTTTTGTTGAACTATGGATTTCTTGTCTTCATCTGCATCGCCATAAACATTACACAAACCTCGTCCTATCCAGAGGCGGCCGGCAATAAAGACCCAACAAAGGATCTATAGGTTCATGGTTTATGACAGCGGACGGGAAGTCCTCTGCATGGGAGACGATGAAGATTCATGGACCATCACAGGACACTTCTGAAGACGGTGCTTAAGTATATTATTAATGTCCACATAACAGCAGCTGATATATATATTTAATGTTAAAACGCCGGGCCCAGGGTATAAATCAGATCCCATGCAGATGGATGGATGTTTTGTAATTACAAGGTATTGATTTTTTGGGTTGTATGTATTAAGATAACTGTAGATCAAGTAACTTCTAAAGTTTAAATGGACACATTATACGCGCCCCCTCCTCGCACCACCCCGTGCATTAACGGAGCGTCGCCTCCTTCTAGTACCTTGGGTGGAGACAGTTCAGTTTATATTGAATGTGTTGTCCGTTCTGAAGACCCCTTTTCCAGATATAAGTAAACGCAAAAGATTTCATCCAAATTTTTAAACTAATTTGAAGTACAATGTGTCACGAGAAAACAATCTCAAAATCCCCTGGATATCTCATAGCGTTCCCACGCTATAACCACTTATAGTGACACAGGCCAGATTTGAAAAATGGGGCCGCGTCCTTTAGGCCAAAATAGGCTGAGTCCCCTAGGGGTTAAGCATCATAGACAATATTCTGTATAACAATAATTGTTACTTACTAGGAAGTAGTTATAAGAACTTTTTGTCAGCCTCTGTATCAAAGGACAGGTTTCAAGTATTGATTTGCCCCTTCACTAACGCTCTTAGTAAAGCGTAGTACAAAATCAATGATATTATGATCACACCATATCAGAAATCTATGCAGCTATTAGAGGTATAGTAAGGGCTAGTATTAGCCCTTACATTACGGAGACCAAGCTGTGTCTGAAGAGTCTGCATAGGATCTTGGGTTGTTAAAAGTTTGAAAACTGTCTGTCAGGCTCCAGGGATAGTGGACCCACTGGACCACTGCGGACGATGACCTAAGCGGACACCTGGGACTGGAGTCTAAGTGGCACCCGCTTTTCACCAGAGCCCGCCGCAAAGCGGGTTGGACTTGCGTGGTACCACCAGGTCGTTCCACAGGTGCCACTTTGTCCGTAGTGGCTGCAAAGGTGAAATACGTAGTCGTTAGGCAGAATCGTAGTTGGGACAGGCAGGAGGTCAGGACGGGCAGCACGGGATCAGAGCCGGGGATGTAGCACCAGGTCAAGGCAGGCAGCAGAGGAGCGTACTCAGGAACGGATCCGGGGTCACAATGGGAAATCACTATAAATGCAAAGGACATGGGAACAAAGCTTTTTCTAAGGCTGCGAGGCACAAAGATCCAGCAGGGAGGATAGGAAGGGGCTGGGAACTTAACAAGAAGGGCATCTGGCCAGTGCCAATTATCGGTGCGCTAGCCCTTTAAATCTGACAGAGCCGCAGGAGATGCCTCTGGATCCCAGTGATGTGCGTCGTGGATCCATTGACATCAGAGGAGTCCACCTCAGGAGCTGGCAGTGGTACTTGCCGGGAGAAGCGATTCAGGATGACAGGCTTCAAAAGAAAGACATGAAAGGAGTTCGGGATGCGCATGGTGGGAGGAAGGCGCAGCTTGTAGGCCACAGGGCTGATGCGTTTCAGCACATCAAATGGACCCAGATAGCAAGGATCTAGCTTGTAGCTGGAAATCTTCAGCAGGACATATCTTGAAGACAGCCACAATTTATCACCTGGGGAGAGGACTGGAGGAGACCTGCGTCTCTTGTTGGCCTGGGTCTTGGTGCAGGCGGATGTCCGAAGTAGAGTTTGCTGTGTTTGCTCCCAGATGGATCTGAGCTCCTGAACCAATTCCTCCACAGCAGGAATATCAGCAGGCACTGACAGAGGAAGAGGTGGGCATGGATGTCGTCCGGAGACAACAAAGAAGGGAGCGGCACCAGCAGACTCAGAGTCCAGAGAATTATATGAAAATTCTGCTCAATGTAAGAGGGTAGTCCAATCGTCCTGATGAGCAGAGACAAAGTGCCGTAGATCGCAGCCAGATTCTGGTTGACCCTTTCCACAATGTGTTGAGAAAACCTGTGAAGCCTAAAGATTTGAACAAAGAACAAGCTGGCAAGACGTGGAGCCGACGGCAGAGCAGGCAGAGGTACAAAGTGAGACATCCTGGAGAACCTATCTGTTACCACCCAGATGACTCTATTACTGGAGGAAGATGGGAGATCCGTAAAAAAAGTCCATGGCTATGTGAGTCCATGACAACTGGGTATCAGCAACGGCAGAAGCAGACCTGCTGGCTTAAAATGTGAAGACTTGTGACGGGCACAGGGAGTACAGGAACTCACAAAATCTCAAATGGCCTTGACCAGATCTAGCCACCAGTAGTAACGAGATATGAGAGCGATAGACCTCTGCATCCCAGGGTGCCCAGACAAACGAGAGCAGTGTCCCCAAGTTAGTATCCTCTTCCGAAGAGCTGGTCGGACATTGATCTTGCCAGGAGGAAGCTGCCTTAGGTCCACATGAGCAGCAACAACCAGAAGTTCCGGAGGAATGATTTGTTGAGGAGCTGGTTCTTCCCCAACAACATCAGAGGCACGAGAGAGAGCATCAGCTTTGACATTCTTCTCGGCTGGACGGAAGTGAATCAAGAAGTTGAACCAGGAAAAGAAGAGGGACCAGCAAGCCTGTCTTGGATTGAGACACTGGGCGGTCTGGAGTTACAGGAGATTCTTGTGGTCAGTGTAGATATAGACCGGATGATGAGCTCCTTCCAGAAGATAGCGCCATTCCTCCAAAGCTAGCTTTATGGCCAGCAGTTCCTGATCACCAATTGAATAATTCCTCTCTGCGGCGGAGAAGGTTTTTGAGAAGAAGCTGCAGGTGACTGTTCAGCCTTTGGGCCCTTTCTGGGTGAGAACGGCTCCAGCACCAACAGATGAGGCGTCAACCTCTAGCAGGAACGGTCTCTCAGTATCAGGCCGTGTGAGAACTGGAGCTGAGGCAATAGCAGACTTCAGCTTAGCGAAAGCTTCTTCAGCCGCTGGAGGCCCGAGTCTCTGATTGACATTCTTCTTGGTCAGTGCCACAATAGGAGATACAAGAGAGGAAAAATATGGAATAAATTGCCGGTAATAATTGGTGAAGCCCAGAAATCTGGTAAAGAGTAGACTACGCGGGGACATGATTAATTTATATTTGTATAGGAATGGTCCATACAAAAAATATGGTGGTAAGTTGTTTCAGATTAAATCAAAAGACGAGGGGGCACTGTCTCCGTTTGGAGAAATCTAGGTTTAACCACCAGAGGCGACAGGGCTTTTTTACTATGAGAACTGTCAATCTGGGGAATAGACAGCAGGGACAGCAGAGAGCTTCAAGAAAGGTCTAGATGCCTTTTTACACCTAAATAACATTGATGGTTATGTTATATAGAATTGTTTCCCCTAAATCCTCATGCAATCCTTCCTTTACTTGGTTGAACTTGATGGATAAGTGTCTTTTTTTCAGCCGTATAAACTATGATTTCACTATGATCTCTGTATAGCACGTAGACCTACTGGGCCAGGCCACTGAAGCATAGCAGACAGCTTGGCAGGATCCATTTGAAGTCCTTTGTCAGAAATATAATGTATCCCAGGAACGGAAGGCGACTTTGATGAAACTGGCATTTCTCGAGCTTAGCATACAAGCGATTGGCCCTTAGGCGGACTTGCCGGACTGTGGAACTGATGAGACTACAGGTCAGAAGTCTCCACAAAGTCCTTATAAGAAGCTGGAAGACCTGTCAACAACATGGCAGGAACCAGATTGAGAGCCATGAGACAGCCAGAGTGACACTCTGCTCCCCAACAAAGAATTTAGTTTCCTTAGAGCGTGTTGCTGCAACCACGGGAGACCCCAAAGCACTGAGGAAGTAGAGTGGGGGAGCACATAAAAAGACAGTCTCTCCTTTTGCAATGCCCAAATTTGCAGAAACAGATGCTCCATACAGTAGTGGACCGGGTCATGGAGAATCTGTCCACTGACGGAAGAAATAACCAACTGCTTCTTTAGACGAACCACAGGAAAGTGATGCTGGGAGACCAAGGCAGCATCCATGAAATTCCCTGCAGAGCCAGGGTCCAGGAAGGCTGAGATTTGAACTAGGTTGCTTGTTCCAAAACTGAGACGAACAGGGACATTCAGACAAGGGGGAGTCATGCTCTCACCTAGGGACGCTTCTCCCAAGAACCCTAAGCACAGGCGTTTCTCTGGACACTGTGGACAGACTGAACAAGCCTCAAGAAAGTGCTCCGGACTTCCACAATAAAGGAAGAGATTCTCCTGTATTCGCCAAGGAGGGAAAGCAAGAATAACCTTGTGTATATGTGCTTTTATGTCCTAATGTGATATTCCAATGTTGTAATAATCTCTATGTACTGTATTTGTAATGGACATGCAAATACAATAAAATCTACCATGCACCCGAAACCCTGCTGCCTACAGTACAGACCAGTAGAGGTCCCCATTGCAGTTCATAATCACAAACTGTAATGCATTGTACAGCCCTACGTTCCTTCTTATCACACCTTAGGAATACCTTCAGAAAAATATGATTGAAACATGAACTTTTACTGGAGTCATCTAATAATTAAAACTGCTTTAGTAGAAAAAAATGAGAGAGCTGCAGTTTTAGGCTTTTTGTACTTCCTTATGAGATATTTCACCAGTCTTGTGGTTTTTTATTTATCACTTCAGTAAAATGTGAAAGTACAGATTGTTCTTCACATCACATGATGTCTTGTTACAATGATAGGAAGGTAGGATTTTTCTCTTCCTACTTATCTATTATTGTGAGAGCAACATCATGTAGGGTATCTGCACACATTGGGGCACATTTACTTACCCGGTCCATTCGCGATCCAGCGGCACATTCTATGTGGAGGATTCGGGTCTTCCGGCGATTCACTAGGGTAGTGCGCCCGATGTCCACCAGGTGTCGCTGCTGCTCTGAAGTCTGTCGGAGTTGACCATGCTACGCTGGGTGCAGGTAAGTGCATGTCAAGCGACACTTTTTTAAAAAAAATACAGCGGTTTTTCCAAATCCGTCGGGTTTTGTTACGGCCACGCCCCCCCATTTCCGTCGCATGCATGCAGGCGCCGATGCGCCACAGTCCGATCGCGTGCGCCAAAAACCCGGGGCAATTCAGGGAAAATCCTGCAAAGTTGCAACCCATTTAAAAAAAAAAAATCTGGAATGAAAATCTGATTTTAAAATTAACATGCAGCAAAAAAAAAAAAATAACAATAATAACTATAATATGCACTGAAACAGATGTGCCCCAGTTGCTGCTGACCACATGGGGGATGTACACAGCAGGTATTAGAGATGAGGGATCCCTAATCCTGTTTTCAGCTGTCCCCTTCCCTCCCCTGACATTTCTTATCTGAGCTCTCAATTCATGCTGTGTACTGTGGATAATGTGCCCTGTTATATACTTATTATGCTATACATATATGTCCAGGATAATATGTATATAATGGTGAACATTCTCCATTCTTTGTGTGTCAAGTGGGATTCCAAGGCCCCCTGACACTGTGGGCCCCTTGGCTGCTGCGGATGTATTTACGCCCCTGGTTACACTACATTGTATTATGGTGGCATATTCTAATATTATAGCAGATTCTAGGTCAAAAAGTTGTAGAGTCATCCCTGAATCTTGTTGCACTGCTCAGCATTCTGGGTGTGGAATGAAGAATTTTAATTTTGTGTTCAGCAGATTAAAGGGGTTGTCCGAGTTTAAAAAAAAAAAAATATATGTGGCCGGGAGCGGGGTTACTAAAACAATAAAGCTGTACTTACCTCCCAGTGCCCTCCCGTATCCAGCGCTGCTGTCGCTCCGGTCCGGGGGCCATGTAAACAAACATGGCCGCCGGAGCAGCGCTGGACTCAGCTTCCGGCCGGCCGTGGCCGGGTACGCCTATCCGTCCCTAAACACTGCATTGTGTATGGGGACCGGAAGGTTGTCGCATCCGGCCGGAAAACCGTGATCAGGTAAAAACCTGCAGCAGCAAGACGCTCTACATACAAACCTAACACAAAATGAACAATCAAGACGAAGAGGTAATAAATCAACCGATGTTAGATAATTTACCAATTCTGAAAATGCCTGATAGGCACCATCAAATTTCTCTACCTACATACCAGCTAATTCGAAACCGCAATTGCTCAACACTGAAATTAATCTCCTGCAGACCACAGTAGTTAGCATCCATAAAAGGAGAAAAGTCGTCCATCCTAATTCCAAATGCAGCAACACATAAATAACCATCTAGTATTATGCTCCACCCACGATTTTTTAAAATCTAGCAAGGCATGTCCAATGGTCTTATTTACATTAAACAATATCTGCTTTATAGCCAAAATCTTTTACTTTTCCTGGTTACAAATTTCTAGATATTGGGAGATCAAAGTATCAAGGCAAATTTTTGACTTTAAAAACATCACTTCGGCAAACTGAAAGGCTTCCAGAAATCCCATGGCCTGACAATGATGGCCACTTTCAATAACTCCATCATCATGAGCACGGTTTTGTTGAAACAAAAGAAGCAAGATAAAAGATTCGTATATAGGGCTATTTTTAACTACTTCAACTGCCATGTTTTTCCTGCCGTTGAAGCAGTGAAACTATTCACAGAAAATTTTCACAGGTGGCTATCCCACGACCAATGTCCACCGAAACGATCATCACCCGGGATGAATCCTCGCTGTCAACCGAGTGCCCCCCCCCCCGCCAGCCCTGTCTTCCGGGCCTCGTTCCCCCCAGTCCCATCCACCCCGAATTGTGCCGGGCCCTTGAGTCAGGAATCGCAGAAGGCCCCAGCGTACGGCCCAGCATTCCCTGGCCGATCTTAGTTGCTATGCCAGGAAGAACGCGTTTCCGGTGCCTTGTGCCGAGTGATTGCATTCACATGTGGACCCACACCGGAGCCGGTTCTCCTCGACTTTTGCGCCTCCACGGCCACCCTGACTTCGGCTTGCCCCTGACCCTTGACCACTACGGCACCGGGCCTGACCATCTGCCGGTCCCGCGACACCAGATTGCCGGACCGCAACGTGCTTCCACCCACACAAATCTTGTACCTGTGGAACGCTGGTGTACCCACCACGCCGCACAACCATCCTCTGCGCCGCTCTGGGTGAAGGCCGATGCCACTTAAATCGTCCCAGGGTTGCTTGTGTCATCATCTCCAAAAACTGGACAAATTCTTGTGCAGTTCAAAATTTGTGATTATAATAGCGAATACACCACTTCGACGCCCACACGTACGGGGGCACGGCGGCTGGCAGAGTGACTAAGATAGGACGTACGCTGGCGGCCAACCCGCCTGCCAGATAACATTAAATGGCTGAAGACTGTGGGGTTATCTGCCAGACACAAGGGGGGGGGGGGGGTTGGCCGATATATATGAAGGAAATCACCCCTGGAGTTATAGCTAGGCAGAACACTGTCATATAGAAGGGGAAGATGAATGGTTAATAGTTCAGTTCTTCAACCTTATGGATTCGGCAGTTTTATATAGTCTAAATGAACTTAATAGTCACGTATCCATAGTACTCAGAGTGGATAAGAGTTAACTCCATATAACAACTGTATCCAGACACTCACTGTTCCACATAGCTTTACGGGATATAGTTCTGCCTACAAGACAATTGCAAACAATGTGAGGATCATCAATAATGCCGTGATACATAATTTGTGAAACTCTATTTCTGCCACTGTGTCCGATGTATGTGTTTGACAATAAAGGGAGGAAATAAATGATCTTTTCGTGCACAATGGGCTGTTAGGTATGGGTAGTGATTGTTTCAACAGTTGTGATTGTGGTCTCCAAAATAATTCAAAAACATAGTAACTAAAAAACCTGTAGTACTTTACAGGGACATGTTGTGGATGAGATCCAACACCCCCTGTAAGAGCTGAATGCCTTACAAACCATACATACTCACCTGCACTTCTCTTCGCAACTCTTCCCTGGCGCTGTCCTCCCCAATCGAACATCCGGGGTTATAGTAGTAGCCAGAGAGCAGGGACAAGTGCCGGTGGGCTCCGGTGCTAATTATGCACGTCTTTGCATCTCCCTCTTCCATGCTAGAAACATTGAGATTGACAAGCCTCAGAAAGGTACTTAAATATAAGAAACATATAGCGCAAAAATCAGCCCGTGAGCCCTCTCCCATGCACCGGGACCCGCCGTATAGACGTTACCGGCGTGATAAGACGACCCCAGAGAAAGCAGAAGATTTTTCTGTCTTCAAAAGTCGTCTATATCCCGATATACGGTAATATATCGCCATCGTAACCAACACGTAATAACTTTACTACTATATTGTCACATATGACATATGGTACTACATGGTACAACGTACAGTTACAAGTACCAGACAGGCACCATAAGAGAAACGAAAGTGTCTATGCATATTTTTATAGTTTGCTCATCAGAATTATAACTATTAAAGGAGTTCTGCCAGCTCTCATTTCCCCCACAAATAAGACAGGATTGTGTAGGATACTTTAAAAACTTTCCTGTAATCCCACTGATCGTCATTTTAATGTGGATCCTACATATAACTAATATCTGAATTTTCACTAAAATGACAAATTGTTGGGATAAATGAAACCTTTGTCTGAAAGCTAAAACTAACTTTATTCAAAGCTGTTTTACTTGATTACTGTTACAGCTGTTTATTGTGGCAAAAGGCTAAGTACAGTAAGTTACCAACATACAGAGGTCCGTTTGTAATAGGGGTCGTCTGTAATCAGGTGTTCTTAGTCGGGCCCGCCTGTATAGTGCTTGATACACTTTTTTAGGTATGTTATATAAAAGTATAGTGGACACTGTTTTTCAAACATATCACAATTTACATATTACAGTTTAATGTACAAGTCAGGCTTTTTTTTTTGGATTATACAATTGTATAATACACACAAATATGGGCCACATGTTCTGAGGCATGATGGACCACTGTATTCCCCAACACGATAAAAAGATTACAAAATAGGAACTATGACATGGCGAATACTTCTACTTTGCAAATTGGCAATGAACTTGGCAAAATAACCAAAAATACTGTGTTTATCTTTAACAACGTCCTGCATTTCATCCAAAAGCTCAGTCATCTTTGAAATGCAGAGCAAACTGGTTTATTCTCCCTGTAACCACTCCCATATACCTTCATTGTTTATTTGCGTCCAAGTGAAGACACAACTTTGAGCATACGTTTATCTTGTTTTAACACATTTGTTTAGCTGCTCATAAGTAGTTTATTCATTGCACCAAAATCATAATGAAGAAATTACCTTTCTTATAGGCAAATCTGTTAACAACATCAGTGCACAAAACAATTGTATCAGCAGTAACAGACACATGTAGCCCTGAGTCACTTCCTAGGAGAACTGCTTGATGATAAGGGAATGGAAGTAGCATTAGATACTTAACCGCATGTGAACTTCTTTGCACATTGCACTGCACAAAACTGGCACACAGGAGAGAAGTAACGCAGCTAAAAGATGCACTCAGTTCACATCTATTGCATCATGCATTGAAATTAAGGAGAGAGTTTCACCATGTGGCCAAAAAGGCCTCCAGGGCGCCCAGAAGGACCATCTCTTGAAAGTGTTCGGCTTCAGGATGGTGCTAACAGCAGTGCACGCTTGCTCAGGAATGGCAGCAGCAGGGTGAGTGCATCTGCAAGCACTGTGAGCGGAGACCTTGGGCAAGGCCTGGTGTCAAGAGGGCAGCAAAGAAGCCACTTCTCTCCAGAAAAAACATCAGGGACAGACTGATATGGTCCAAAAGTTACAGGGAGTGGACTGCTGGGACTGGGGTAATTCCTTTTTCTCTAATGAATCTCCTTTCAATTGTTTGGAACGTTGGAAAAAACTTGTTCGGAGAAGACAAGTGAGCAAATACCCCAGTCTTTCTTCTTATGCCAACTGTAAAGCATCCTGCAACCATTCTGCCAGGGAATCGCTCTCTCACAGTCTTGCCTAAAAATACATCCAGAATAAGAATGGTACCAGAAGTGCTCCAACAGCAACTTCTCCCAACCGTCCAAACAGTTTGTGAGCAACATGCCTTTCCACATATGCACCTTGCCATAAAGCAAAGTTGATAACTAAATGGCTCAGGGAACAAAACATAGAGATTCTGGTCCATGCCCTGAAACTCCCCAGATCTTAATCCATGAGAACTTGTGGTCAATCAAGAGACGGGTGGACAAACAAAAACCAACAAAGGGTGACCAAATCAAGCATTGATATGCAAGAATGGACTGCATCAGTCAGGATTTGGTCCAGGAGTTGATTGAGAGCTGCCAGGGAGAATTGCAAGAGTTCTGAAGAGAAGGAGCAACACTGCAAATATTGACTTGCTACTTAACTCATCTAACTTTCAATAAACATTTTTGTTACGTAAATATGATTGGATACTTGGTATTTCTCCATGTGATAAAACCATCAGATAAGCACACTATAAAACCAGATGCAACAGATTCAGTGAAACTATAATCTGTGTCATTCTCAAAACGTTGGCCATAACTGTAAGTCTAAAGATGTGGGCTGTTTATTCCACCACTAAAGAGGCCCTAACATATCTCCAGGTCCAAAGCATTGTGTTTGCTTATGGTATATCCCTCAGCTCCATTGACAAGCAAGCATTGGTTTTCTTTAGGTATTGGTATGACTGTCCCCTCCCTTTTTATAGTGAAGCCCCTGGCAGGAAATATTACCTTTAGACTCCCTGATTGCTCCAACATGTGCTGCAATACTAGGTATTGTTAGCATATGGCCAGTTTACGCTGATCAGTCACCTAATAGATTGATACAATCCATCAAGATCATAGTGTCAGCGTAGGGGCAAACATCATGAACATACAGTAACTTCATGATGTTTAAGGGTTAATGCACAAACATTTGACTTAACTAGCGTTGATTTCAGTTAAATATATAACAGTTCACAAGTAGAAATCCTGTCTTTACAGTGAGTGGAAAACATTAGTTCCAAGCATTCTGCATTCCAAATAATCTTGAGAACACAATGTATACATAGAGCATGTTCACAGTCAATGGGTGAGGAGATGTGAAATCACCCTTATAATATGATTCTTCCAGGTGTATTTATTCAGCAATCTATAACTGGATCAGTGACATTTCTGGCTGTTGATTGTAAAGTATATATAGGCTACAATTAAATACTTTGGGGTTTTAAAGCAGATCTGTCACATTTTTGCTTAACCGTTGATATGCTAATCCTCTACTTGTGTTAATCTAGAGGCAGCCTGGCATGGCAGAGCTGGGGCCTAACATTTCAGTAATAAAGACTGTGAGATAAGATACATTGGCAGTTGTGATACCCAATTGGCATTTCAGAAATACAGTATATTGGCTATTGATCATTAAAGAATATAATATTAATTCTCCTGACACGCACCCGATGACAAACAAAGACTAGTAACACCCACTGTATCCTACATTCCAATGAAGAATAACAGAGATGCACCAATGGCAAACTTCTCAGAAAAGGTTGTTTCAGAATCCTTTGGAAAAGTATCCCATCCTGAACCTTATCACATGCCCACAAGATATATCTAATATCTGTCATATGCAATCTTTGCCCTACGACCCAGACTACCTCAACAGAGGACCTGGGACTTCACCAGAAGGGTAGAGCAACAAAGTGGCTATGTAGTGTAGCTTGAGATCTTAGAAGCTGTAAAATGTTGGAATTGGTTTTACAAATTTTATTTATCTATTATTCATCCCTCCCTGTCTGCCTCAATCTATCTCCTTGCTGTCGTCTCTTCTCACTCACCCTTGCCTGTCTCTCACCTTTCTAACCTGTCCCCTACTTCTCCCTGCATGCCTTTTTTCTCACTCTTTCTGCTGTATCCTCTGATTGTCTCTCTCTGTCACCACGTCACTCTCTGCCTGTCTCTCTGTCACTCACTCTTTCGTCTGTCGCTTGTTCTACCTGTTCTACCTCTCTCTCTCCCTCTCTGCCTTTCTCTCTGTCACTTACTCTCCCTGCGTGTCTTCTGTCTCTATCCATCTTACCTCACACATAAGTGTTTATACTCATGCGTGTATAACAAACAAAGCTCAAGCTCATATTAATAACCTGTGCAGAATAGCAACCAATCACAGCTCAGCAGCTCATTTTTCACAGACATGGCTCCTGTATATGGTGCTTGATAGTGGATTTTGGAAAATGTGGGGTGAAAATTTCATGCTCAAAACCTAGTTATATGACTCCCTGAGTCACAGAGAACAGCTGAGCAAAATTTGTTTGTAAACGCGTTGGTTGCAGATTTGTTTAGTGGACATACATACACAACCAGGGCAATTTCATCAAGCTGTCTGAAGTCAGAATATTTCTAGTTGCCATGGCAGAGACTTTCAACAGTTTGATAAATGTGCCCTACACTCAGCTTTATATAATGGATGTGCAATGAATCCTGTTCCTGCTGTGTAGTTAACCCATGACTGATCATGCTGTGTGTCAAACGACCTTTCTTTTTGGAGTAAGTGATTATGAAAAGTATCATGATTAGAAGCTGCAGCGGCCAAACATGTTGATCTTTCTTTGCTTTTATCCATCATCTCCTCATGTAAACGGCAATAAAGGACAATTTTTAATGGATTCCTGTGGATATCTTTTGAGCGCCAGAAGCCTGTTGTGTTTGCTATAAAATTAATTATTTACTCCAAAACAATTGTGAAAACAGATGGCTCAAGCAATTAATTCGTCTTGCAATTTTCAGATACCTACTTTGATGCAGTGGTCTACTATTATCATAAACATCATAAGAGAAGATATATGTCTTCATTCTTGATGGGGACTCGCATATGCCATCAATAACTTGATAATAAAGTTGTACCCAGAGACTGATGCTACTATTGCTTTATTCTGGAAAAACAAGCCATGGCAATAAACATTCTGCTGTTACCATAGAGAAAAATCCTACACAATGGTACAGATAACCGTATGGTCATTGTGTCCTCTGTCCTGTGATAGCATCAATGATGTGTAGATCTACTAGCATCGGCCATGCAGCCTTGAGCACAACTATACACACAGGAGTTATCTAAACTTTGTCTGGTGTCTGAGACTAGTATAGTATTTTTAGTTAACTTTTTATCCGGCTATTAATACTATGATATGTACTTGCTTTGCTTAACTTGTATATACCAACAAGTGGCTTCATCACACAAATTTGAGCAAAAAATGAAATGATAACACTCTCCATAGTTCAAGCCTATACCATGTTATATGGTTTGCTCTAGATGTCAGTAAGGTGCTGACAATTCATACCAAGAAGTGAACACTATTCTAAAATCAAGAACAAGAGAAGGATTATCATACATTACCACTGTTACAACCCTATGTATGGCAATATAAGTTCAGTACATTGAGTAATTTCCACTTACAGTGTAATGTGTATATATATTTAAGCCTTTAAAACACAGATTTTCATGAAAAACTCCTTTTTGTTCATAACTTTTATTTAGTAAATGGTTTTCAGTACCCATGCACATCCCTTTTTCCTAAATCTGCAAAGCCATTGAAGTAATAGCTAACACCATTTTAAAATTTGTCCAAAGCCGCACAGAGAAGCATGAAAACGGCAGATTCTCACCAAATCTGAAACCCACACATAGAATTATTCATCTCTTATTAAAATGATCAGTAGGAAAAAAATGTTGAGGTGTCAGGAAATTGTTGATTAAGAGCTGCTCTCACTTCAGCAGCAAAATAATAAAAGGAAATCTACCACTTCCGATAGGGCTTCTAAGCAGCAAATGCCCGTGCACCATGCGCGCGACACATCCTATTTTCAGGCGCACGCACAGTCGCGCGCATGGTCGCCGATCGCGGACCACGGTGCGGGGAAGCTAGTTCAGATATAAGATTAAAAGTGTTTAAATGTCTTAAAACCGTTTCAGAACATAACGAAGATAAGCGTTCACCCTGAGCGGGTGCACGGCATTTGCTTGCTTAGAAGCACTATCCGAAGTGGGTAGTTTCCTTTAAGTCATGATGTCGGAAAAAAGAGAAGCTAAAATTGGTGGCCACTGACATATAATATTATGGGGCACATGCGCAGCAACAAAATAAAAGAAAGTTCTTAAAAAAAAGTTCTATAAGTCAGACACTTCATATTCCTGCGTGCTGTAAGATTCTGTGTGCTGACAATGTGCTTAGATTGTCAGTCTACAAGGTTTATCTACTAGCTTCTGAACATTCTATAGTTTCTCACACATACTAAAGAGAGATAAAACAGATCGAGATTAGAGATGATGAGATTCATGAGATGGAATAACACAATACACTCTCGCTCTACTCACCGATAACACACGCAGAGTCAACCCTGCTACATACCTTATTTGAGCTAGTAGAGTAAGTCCTGCATCTGTTGCTGGCAGGGAAGTGCCTTTGTCGAGCTGGAGGAGGCAGAGACACTCGCAGAGTGCAGACACAAGAAGCTAGTCATGAGAAGAATCCGACCATATCAGAGGAATACACACAGCACTGCTAGAAAATGGTCGGAATTATACTCTTGAAATGCTGTATTTTTGTTGATAACAGTGATTGAAAGAATAGTTATTTGTTATAACAAGTATATTTATGATCTTGTCTACCCCTTTAATGCCCATGTTGTTTATATTAGTAATACACTTTAAATATTCACTAAAGGGGGAGAGCTATGGAGCTACACTGATCCAACTTGATTTTGTTCTAAACCCACTCGTATCCATCAGATATCATTATACAGTAATGTCACCTACTATTTTAGCTATAAGCTTATCTCTTATCATGAGAAGCTATCTAAATATGTATCTCTCAGACATATACGTGAGAAGGGATTGGGTTACAATTATCAGTCTTTAATGATGCATTCCAGTGTCTTGATACAACCACTACTACCAACTTGTCTGGGATGAAGAATAATTGGAATACATGTTTGGAATTCCTTTCAACATCATTAAACATATAACACTCCCCTGAGAAAAGTATATGTAAACGGTTAGATACATTTAACATAGCTCTTTTCTTAAATATACAAGGATTTTTTTCCCATGGATCTCACCCCATGCATGCACAGGAAGAATCTATACACAAATCCACCACATAATCCACATATCAAACGGCAGATTATATTTCTGATTTATTATTTTTTCTGTCCCTTGTGTTCAATAGTCCACAAGTGGCTCATCACCATATCTAGATAACCTAATGGAAGAAAGAACAAAAGAATTCAACACTTCATCCAGGGAACTCTTTCTTAAAAATTCTTTATGAAGATCAATAAAAAAACATTGGGGGCCCGATTCACATTTTTCCCGAGTGTTACCTGATATTTCCGATTTGCGCGATTCCCCTGAAATGCCCCGGGATTTGGCACACGCGTTCGGATTGGGCGCATCAGCGCGGCATGCACACAACGAAAATCGGGGCGTGGCCGAACGAAAACCCGACGATTCGGAAAACGCCGCATTTAAAAAAAAATCTGTCGCGGAGCTTGCACTTACCTTCACTCAGCCGACTCGGTGAACTCCAATGCGTTCCATGCTTTTCAGCGCAGCGGCACCGGGTGGACGGCGGGGAACTACCTTAATGAATCCCGCCGGACTCGCGAATCCAGCGCAGAGAACGAGCCGCTGGATCGCGAATGGCCCGGTAAGTAAATCTGGCCCCATTGGTGCACAGAAAAAACTATCAACCTGTGTCAGAGACTGTCATTCTGCATTGCTTCTGCCTGGTTGTCCCTGTTTTGAACAGAGATCTGGATTTGGTTTTTGGTGCCCACATGGAAACCAGATCACTGGAGATGAAGTTCACAATGAGCACTGTCCCACCAATTTAAAAGGCTGTGCAAAGTTTGGATAGGGATACCCTAACAATCTGATCAGTAGCGGTCCAACTGCTTGAATCTCCATGAACACGAAAATGGACCCCAAACATCATATGGAGTGCAATGGAGCACGCGTCTTGCCACTTCTCTCAATTCTTTGGACCCATTATATAAGTACACATGGCTGACAATTTCAGGCAACCTATAGTAAGTGAATCAAGAGATAGCTGAGCACTGTGCTCAGAAATTTCCAACCTCCCTTAGTATTGAATGTGTGTCATACCTGCGCTCCATCAATTTGTTAGAACAGGGACCTAGTCTTGTGATTAGCGGAGGTCTGTACAGATTGCTTTCCCGTATTCATGATAACTAATCAAACTTGTTATAAACCCTTTAAGACGCAGCCAGTTTATACCTTATGCTCACGCCCATTTTTGTAATCTGACACATGTCCACTTTATATAGTTTGACACTTTTAACACACCAAGTTATTTTAAGAATTTTTTGTAGGTTTATTTTTAAAAAAAGGTAAAAAATTATACATTTTAGGAACACTCTTGCTTCAGTAATGCGGTGAAAATTAAATGGTCCAATTTGTCATTATATGTTCATTTAGCCCTAAAAGTTTACACATCACAAAGATAAAAAGAGAAAACCCATTTCAATTGTTTAGTCAATTTCTCCCTCCCGAACACCACTGTTGTTACACTGTGTGTCAGGTAGATTACCGCTGAACCCCATGCTTCCCATGACAGGTCACTTCGATGTAGAGCTGAAGTGTCATCGCTCTTTGATGTATTAACAGTACGAGCACTAACGTTAAAGAAAATCTATCATGATAAACCAAGGGCACTTTATTCATCGATCCAGGACCATGACTGTGGTTTATTTTATATGTGTTATCCATGGCATCCTCCTTCTAAAATGAACATTTCAAATTTTTCTAAGGAGCTTGAAGGATTCTGAGGAGTTTTACCAGAACCCCTCAGTGCTGCGATTCACAGACTGTTACAATGAAGCAACATGTCTAACCAACCCCTAGCTCTCTCCCTTCTCACTCTGCCTGTGCAAACTAGCAGCACAGGATGTGAGAGAGGAGGGAGTCTGACAGGCAGAAGTAATCAATCCGCACCACTCCCACTGCGGTGTATGATCATCCATTTCAGGTTGATTAGTCCTGTCTGGACAGTTCAGGCCTCTGTGTAAGGTGCTTATGCATGCGGCAGTCTTCACCCAGCTTTCCCAAAGCCCTTAATTTTATAATTGTTTTTTTGAGCAAAACCACTCAGATTAGGGATTAAACAAGATAGTTTCTGCATCAGTCTTGCTACAGTATTCTCAATGTACTTTTAGTTCGCAATTCATAAACCAATGGCAAATTTTTCTTTAAAACAAACCTAAAGGGGGATATTTATCATGCCTGTTCATTCCCTATCAATATCGCCTTTGTTCCATATGACTGTACTGTGTATGTATTATATTTCATTTTGTATACATCCCCTCTATTTGTAAAGTGCTACAGAAAATGATTGCACTAAATATAAGATTTTCTTTATTATTATTCAATTCAAAGCTCTTTTTAAAGCGGCAATAATAATTGTCATCTAGGGTTGAAACAAATAGCATTGACTTGGCAAGCCTAATTCTGACATATTACTCCCATTAAAATATTTCTCCCCTCACAAAGGAGAGTTCTCTTTTGTGATCCCATGCCAACATATCTGGTTTGCTTTTTAGAACTGACTTTAATGGTGCCCATATCTGATGTCACTCAGCTTTTACCAGAAAATCACATGCAAAACAAAAACAAATAGATTTGTAGAATTGAGGGATTTGTATAGGTTAACTGATGTATATTTTACTGATCAATCGAAACATCTATGTCAATGTGATCTGACAGTCCTGTAATCCACGTAATTCAGAAACCAATCCTCACTATAAACAATACTCCTCTTACCTTGGGCGAACTCAAACTTTCTGCTCACGATGGCAAAGTCGTTAAGCCCCAGTACCGATCCAGTGGAAAGCAACACTTCACTACTCATGTCCAGGGTCTTCTAACAAGACCACACATTCCCTGCATGTTGGGGTGGCACAGTGCAGCAAGCCTTTTTTTTGGACGGGTTTCAAGATGAGATACGTCTGACTTGATGGCAATTCTTGATTCTGAGTATCCTGGGTCAGCCAAACCTCATGCCTTGATGTCTTCAGAGCTAACAAGAGGGCACGATCACTGTAAATCCTAATGTTACTCTGGGTGCTATCCCCCCCTTGCATCCTGCAGTATGATTGCCACTGTACCCCCAGACTTGTGTGTATGGTTCCTTTGAGTTATGACTTCCATAAATTTGTCCTCCACTCTATACCATGTCCTATGCTATTCCAAACTCATGCTGGCCAACTATGCCAAACTTTTCCTTCTTTGGTCCTCACTGTCCCCCTGATTTGGCTGGTTTACTCCTCTTGGACCTCAGGTAATTATACAACATTTGGCTGGAGTGTTGTAGAAGGTTATATCTCCCCCAAGAGGCTGGGCATTTCAAACATAAAAAGTGTTTTGTTCACAAAAGTTTCTTTGCTGCTTAGATTCTCCATCTCCGTCTGTAATATCGTCCTACTAGGATTTTTGTGCTGTGGAAAGGTACCTGCTTGGGTCACAACAAAAATCCCATAGAGCAGACAAGCGTGCAGACCAGTAGCAGATTCCTCCTGCTCTTGGGTCGTCTCCCACCCAAGTCCTAAAGATCCAGGAGCAGAATAATAAGATGAACGAGACCCTGAGTGTTCCTGGGCGAGTAAGGTCATCTCTCCGGCATCCTACATAGTGACAGCGCCAAATAGCTGGGATCTCCTGCTGGGATCTTGCATGCTGCTTAGAAATACTATAAGAAGTAGTAGTAGAAGGATCCGGTGCTGACCTGAAAGAGGAGTTGACTGTGACCCCTCCACCGCCCAGACCTGCTATCAACCACCACTAGGGAAGTGAATGAATGGAGACAACTGTGTAAACACAGAGAGGAGGAGATCTCCAGTGCAAATGTCAGGGGCTGCCTGCCTAGCAAGCTTGTTACTGGGAACTCTCTTCTGTCCTCAGGAAATGTCTCGTGCATTAAGATTAGATTCCGCAGCCCATGTGAGGAGCTCTTTATAAACTGGAGCTGACAGTAACTTCTATTATATAACAGCATAGGAATTCCAGAGAGAATTAGAAACCATGTTTGTGCATTATACTTAAATGGAAACAATCTCTAAAGTCTCCAACGCCCTTATTCTTATTATCGTCTTAAAATAAGAAGTCACCGTTATGTATGACATTGCTGCTATTTCTACCTGGACTTTGCTGGGGCTTGTTAGTTCTGGCTTGTTCAGAGCGATTTCCAGAGGCTGTAATATGTGATGTGGAAATATTCTATTCTGTCTGTAGTCAGCGCTGAGCTGTCATCGTTCCTGACCTCTTCCTTTGTCTCTGGGTGTTTTCTTCCTACTTGTAGAAAGGGAGATGGGGACAGCTTACAGTAGGAAACATGATGAAGTGGGGGTTTTTCTAGCTGCTAATTGAGTATTTTACACTTTTTTGTGGGAAAAAAACAACTGCAACTTTGAGTCATTTTTCATTTATATGTTCCTATATTCCTTAAATCCTTTCTTTGGCTCAAAAACGGCTCGGAAATGGCAACGCCCTTATAGCTGTCAAAACATACAGGATACGGATAGAATGCATCCATGCTTTATGAAATAGCTGCAACTTGCATTTTATAAGGAACGCCATGTCACCACCTTTCACATCCTGCATCACATACACTTAAAGGGATTTCCACGAAAGAAAGTTCTCAAATCTCAATCTCCTAGTGATGTTTACACAATAAGATGATTTTAACCCCTTACTTACAATTTTACTCAGTTTATTGCTGTTTTAGCTCCTATCACTCCCTAGCTGCTCAGTGCAAAATACCAAGGTGTGGGTGGGGGCCCCTAGGCAGACACAATGATCCATCTAATTCTGTGGGTGCCATATGGTTAGATTATTAGGTTACACTGTGTATATATACTTCAACTGGCTTTGACATTGTACTAACACACTGACCTATAGAAAGAGATGAACAGATCAGAGGATGAAGATGCTATTCCAAAGGCATTACAGACAGAGGCTGACAGGCTTTACACTCGCTACATCTCTGTTCTCACACATATGTACCTGCCTCCCCCTCCCCCTTCCCGGATAACTTATCTGCCTGGAGTTTGAAGTTTGCAGCACCTCTCTGCTCGGATGTGTTTGCTGGCAGGAAGTGAGTGTCTGTGAGGTCTTTGCTAGACTGCAGGGGGTGGAGCTACAGGCTAAGAGCAGAGAGAGACAGAAACTCAGCAGCAACACAGGAATCAAAGATGGCGGCCACTCGACCCTAATTCAGAAGTTACAGGATCGTGTTTAGAGGCAACTGAAATTGTGTACACCAGGACTGATAAAGACAGTTTGGACTGTGAAAAGCAGTATTTTGTTATAACAGTGAATTAGCGAATGTGTTATTTGTTTCCTGAGTACATATCCAGAAACTTGTCTTCGTGGGAACCCCTTTAAAGATTGCCATTCACTGGTTGCAGTGATTACATGAATGATGTCATTGATTTGGACCACTATATGTCATCAATGGAAACCACAAGAGTCGTAGGACAAGAACAATAGGTTCATACACATGTTATTATCATTATTATTTGATTACATTACCTACTTTTTCAGCAGTTTTATAATCTTAGGCAATCTTAAAAGACACCTGACATTGACACTACTGCTTTTCTGTTGCCATAAGTGGTGCTTTTACTTTTACTCTCCACCATTCAGCTGTTAGTTCTATTAAAAAAGCAGTAGTTAGCCAATGGGAAGCTACAGAAGTGACACAGAGGGCATCTTACTAAGGGAGGTGCACCAGTTTTTTTGGCTGATTAGCACGTTGTTTGAGATGCAAACGGCTTGCCCAGATATTTTAAAAGTACTTATGCCACTTTTTGTGGTGCGGCTGCACATTCTTCACCGGAACACAATTTTTGCACTGAAGGGGGCGCTCTGGTACACATTTGGACCTGATTTATCCTGCAATTCTGACAGAAATGTATTGCAAGTCCTATGTTAAAGGTGCCCATTCACTGAAACCCTTTGGCTTATGGACACATACAGATTGGTTTTCTCTTCCTGATTTTTCACTGATGCCTTACTGAACCATTCTTTCAATGGGCTTTTTCACACTTCAGTTTTCAGCACAACTTGATAGTGAAAAAACTGAAGTGTGAAAAAGCCCAGCCCATTGAAAAGAATAGTTCATAATATTACAGGGAAAATCACTGAAGCCAGGGGAGGAAACCATATGTATGTGTCCAAAAGCCAAAATGGATTCAGTGAAAATCACTGGTGTGATAAAAAAAAACCACCCTAAGATACATTCACACACATGTATGGGGGGCGTATTACGGCCGACATATATACGGCCGATATATGTCCGCCATACATCGCTATGGGCTCACGGCCCTGTACGACATGTCCTATCTTTCGCGTGATACGCGCCATGCGCTGATACTCCTAGGTCGAGGGGCCCTCCGCCGCACCAATGTATGCCGACGTGCTATGGTACGGCGGGAATACATTGTGGCATATACCCTAAGAGTCAAGTCATTACACATTTTATCTCTGAGCTGTCAGTTAGCTGAATTACACAAACTGCTTAAATAAGGATAAAATGTAGAGGAAAAAAAGCACAGGAACAAATATATTATTACAAAGTTTACTAGAATTATCTGCCCTATGATTCATAAAATGTTGTGGGAAAGTTTAGTTATGCTGTAAAGATTTGTTCTTTTTCTTACTGTAACAATAAGACTAAATTTTATATAAAAAATGAAGCCAATAAAGGGGTTGTTTGGGGGGTGGGCGGTGTTTTGGGTAAAAAATAAACTGTACTTACCTCGCCCGATGTTTCCGATGTCCCACCCCGCAGTCCTTCATACAGTGCCCCTGTTTTTTACAGGGAAGCTCAGCCCTGAGAACTTCAGGGCGGCGGGCATGCCCTATCATTACCATTCCCAGAACCTGATACAGCACCCGTCCTCTGGAAGTCCTCAGAGCGAGCTTCTTGTGCTCCAGTAAACAAACAGGGGCACCATGGAAGGACCGTGGCACAGCACTGGGAGCAAGGAACGGGTAAGTACAAGTTTATTTTTTTGTGCAGACCCCCTCCGGCCAACTAGCAATTTATTCTTACTCTGGACAACCCCTTTATAATATTGAGAATAATGATCAGGAACAATGAAGTCATAGAACCATTTCACACTACATCTCTAGGAAACTCTTCTCCGTCTCCCTCTGCTGGAAAACAGATTATACATGTCTTCTGGTTTTGGAGCACAATTAAAGGGGTTGTCCGATTTTAAAAAAAAAAATATATGTGGCCGGACGGGGTTACTAAAACAAAAAGCTGTACTTACCTCCCGGTGCCCTCCCGTATCCAGCGCTGCTGTTGCTCCGGTCCGGGGGCCATGTAAACAACATGGCCGCCGGGAGCAGCGCTGCATTCACCATACACAATGCATGTTTTAGGTGACGGATAGGCGTACCCGGCCGGCCCGCCGGAAGCTGAGGTCCGCGCTGTGCCCGGCGGCAGTGTTGTTTACATGGCCCCCGGAACGGAGCGACAGCAGCGCTGGATACGGGAGGGCACTGGGAGGTAAGTAAGCTTATTGTTTTAGTACCCCGCTCCCGCCACTATATTTTTTTTTTTTTTAAACTGGACAACCCCTTTAATCTGCTGAACACAAAATTAAATTCTTCATTCACACCCAGAATGCTGAGCAGTTGCAACAAGATTCAGGGATGACTCTACAAATTTTTGACCTAGAATCTGCTATAATATTAGAATATGCCACCATAATACATGTGTGAACCAGGGCGAAAAAGGAAGGGGCCATGTAAACAAACATGGCCGCCGGAGCAGCGCTGGACTCAGCTTCCGGCCGGCCGTGGCCGGGTACGCCTATCCGTCCCTAAACACTGCATTGTGTATGGGGACCGGAAGGTTGTCGCATCCGGCCGGAAGCTGAATGCAGCGCTGCTCCGGCGGCCATGTTTGTTTACATGGCCCCCGGACCGGAGCAACAGCAGCGCTGGATACGGGAGGGCACCGGGAGGTAAGTACAGCTTTATTGTTTTAGTAACCCCGCTCCCGGCCACATATATTTTTTTTTTTAAACTCGGACAACCCCTTTAATTGTGCTCCAAAACCAGAAGACATGTATATCTGTTTTCCAGCAGAGGGCAGACGGAGAAGAGTTTCCTAGAGATGTAGTGTGAAATGGTTCTATGACTTCATTTGTTCCTGATCATTATTCTCAATATTATTAAAGGGGTTGTCCCAGAGTAAGAATAAATTGCTAGTTGGCCGGAGGGGGTCTGCACAAAAAAATAAACTTGTACTTACCCCGTTCCTTGCTCCCAGTGCCCTGTGCCACGGTCCTTCCATGGTTGCCCCTGTTTGTTTACTGGAGCACAGAAGCTCCGCTCTGAGGACTTCCAGAGGACGGGGTGCTGTATCAGGTTCTGGGACATGGTAATGATAGGGCATGCCCGGCCGCCCTGAAGTTCTCAGGGCTGAGCTTCCCTGTAAACAAACAGGGGCACTGTATGAAGGGACTGCGGGGTGGGACATCGGAAACATCGGGCGAGGTAAGTACAAGTTTATTTTTTACCCAAACACCGCCCACCCCCCAAACAACCCCTTTATTGGCTTCATTTTTTATATAAAACTTTAGTCTTATTGTTACAGTAAGAAAAAGAACCACAATCTTTACAGCATAACTAAACTTTCCACAACATTTTATGAATCAATAGGGCAGATAATTCTAGTAAACTTTGTAATAATATATTTGTTCCTGTGCTTTTTTTCCTCTACATTTTATCCTTATTTAAGCAGTTTGTGTAATTCAGCTTAACTGACAGCTCAGAGATAAAATGTGTAATGACTTGACTCTTAGGGTATATGCACACAATGTATTCCCGCCGTACCATAGCACGTCGGGCATACATTGGTGCGGCGGAGAGGCCCCTCGACATAGGAGTATACAGCGCATGGCGCCGTATCACGCAGAAAGATAGGACATGTCGTACAGGGCCGTGAGCCCATAGCGATGTATGGCGGACATATATCGGCCGTATATATGTCGGCCGTATATACGCCCCCCATACATGTGTGTGAATGTATCCTTAGGGTGGTTTTTTTTTTATCACACCAGTGATTTTTCACTGAATCCATTTTGGCTTTTGGACACATACATATTGGTTTCCTCCCCTGGCTTCAGTGATTTTCCACTGATACATTACTGAACTATTCTTTTCAATGGGCTTGGGCTTTTTCACACTTCAGTTTTTTCACTAATCAGTTGTTGCTGAAAAACTGAAGTGTGAAAAAGCCCATTGAAAAGAATGGTTCAGTAAGGCATCAGTGAAAAATCAGGAAGAGAAAACCAATCTGTATGTGTCCATAAGCCAAAATGGGTTCAGTGAAATGGGCACCTTTAACATAGGACTTGCAATACATTTCTGTCAGACATTGCAGGATAAATCAGGTCCAAATGTGTACCAGAGCGCCCCCTTCAGTGCAAAAATTTGTGTTCCGTGAAGAATAGTGCAGCCGCACCACAAAAAGTGGCATAAGTACTTTTAAAATATCTGTGCAAGCCGTTTGCATCTAAAACAACGTGCATAATCAGCCAAAAAAACTGGTGCACCTCCCTTAGTAAATGTGCCCTCTGTGTCACTTCTGTAGCTTCCCACTTGGCTAACTACTGCTTTTATTAATAGAACTAACAGCTGAATGGTGGAGAGTAAAAGTAAAAGCACCACTTATGGCAACAGAAAAGCAGTAGCTGTCAATGTCAGGTGTCTTTTAAGATTGCCTAAGATTATAAAACTGCTGAAAAAGTAGGTAATGTAATCAAATAATAAATGACTAATAATCATGTGTATGAACCCCTATTGTTCTTGTCCTACGACTCTTGTGGTTTCCATTGATGACATATAGTGGTCCTACATCAATGACATCATTCATGTAATCACTGCAACCAGTGAATGGCAATCTTTAAAGGGGTTCCCACGAAGACAAGTTTCTGGATATGTACTCAGGATAACAAAATAACACATTCGCTAATTCACTGTTATTAACAAAAATACTGCTTTTCACAGTCCAAACTCATGGGGGATGTACACAGCAGGAATTAGAGATGAGGGATTCCTAATCCTGTCTTCTGCTGTCCCCTTCCCTCTTCTTATCTGAGCTTCCAATTCATGCTATGTACTGTGGATGATGTGCCCTGTTATATACTTATTATGCTATACATATATGTGCAGGATAATATGTATACTCCATTCTTTGTGTGTCAAGTGGGATTCCAAGGCCCCCTGACACTGCGGGCCCCATGGCTGCTGCAGCTGTATTTACGCCCCTGGTTACACTACATCGTATTATGGTGGCATATTCTAATATAGCAGATTCTAGATCAAAGAGCTGCAGAGTCATCCCTGAATCTTGTTGCACTGCTCAGCATTCTGGGTGTGGAATGAAGAATTTTATTTTTGTTTTCAGCAGATTAATTGTGCTCCAAAGCCAGAAGACATATACCAGCAGGTGGCAGACGTTGAAGAGTTTGATAGAGATTTAGTGTGAAATGGTTCTATGACTTCATTTGTTCCTGATCATTATTCTCAATATTATTAAAAGGGTTGTCCCAGAGTAAGAATAAATTTCTAGTTGGCCGGAGGGGGTCTGCACAAAAAATAAACTTGTACTTACCTCGTTCCTCGCTCCCAGTGCCCTGTGCCGCGGTCCCTCCACGCTTGCCCGTGTTTGTTTACAGGAGCACAGAAGCTCCGCTCTGAGGACTTCCAGAGGACGGGTGCTGTATCAGGTGCTGGGACATGGTGATGGTAGGGTGTGCCCGGCCTCCCTGAAGTTCACAGAGCTGAGCTTCCCTGTAAACAAACAGGGACACTGTATGACGGGACTGCGGGGTGGGACATCGGGAGCATTGGGCGAGGTAAGTACAAGTTTATTTTTTACCCAACCCCCCCAAATCGCTTTTTTTTCTTACTCTCAGACAACCCCTTTATTTTCTTCATTTTTTATATAAAACTTTAGTCTTATAGTTACTGTAAGAAAAAGAACAACAATCTTTACAGCATAACGAAACTTTCCACAACATTTTATGAATCAATAAGGCAGATCATTCTAGTAAACTTTGTAATAATATATATGTTCCTGTGTTTTTTTCCTCTACATTTTGTCCTTTTTTAAGCAGTTTGTGTAATTCAGCTCCAGTGACAGCTAAGAGATAAAATGTTTAATGACTTGACCCTAAGGCTATATTCACACTGCCGTTGCCCGCCACTACAGTACCGTGGCGGGCAACGGCAGTGCACGGGGAGAGGAGGTGAGCGCAGGTCCTATCTTTTTCCCGGGTACGGAGCGGTACGGTGCCCCCGTAGGGCGCCGTGCGGCCATTGCCGTCTATGGAGGACGTATATCGGCCGTATATACGTTGGCTGTAAATATGTCCTCCATACGTTAGTGTGAATGTAGCCTGTTTTTTTTCTCACACCAGTGATTTTTCACTGAATCTATTTTGGCTTAAGGACACATACAGACTGGTTTCCTCCTCCTGGCTGCAGTGATTTTTCACTGATGTCTTACTGAACCATTCTTTTCAATGGGCTTGGGCTTTTTCACACTTTTTTTTTCACTAATCAGTTGTTGCCAGTGAAAGACTTGTCTATACTGGTCAGTGAAAAAACTGAAGTGTGAAAAAGCCCATTGAAAAGAATGGTTCAGTAAGGCATCAGTGAAATATCAGGACCAATCTGTGTGTATCCATAAGCCAAAATGGGCTCAGTGAAATGGGCACCTTTAACATAGGACTTGTGACACATTTCTGTAAGACTTTGCATGATAAATCAGGTGCACAGTTCGAATGCGCACCAGAACGCCCTCTTCAGTGCAGAAATTTGTGCCGTGTGAAGAAGCACTTCTAAAATACCCGTGCAAGCAGTTTGCATCTAAAACAACTTGCAAAGTCGGCCAAGAAAACTGGCGCACCTCCCTTGTTAAATGTGCCCCACTGTGTCACTTCTGATCAGCAGATATAGCTTCCCACTTGGCTAACTACTGCTTTTATTAATAGAACTAACAGCTGAATTGTGGAGAGTAAAAGTAAAAGCACCACTTATGGCATCAGTAAAGCAGTAGCTGGCAATGTATCCTTTACTGATGTGAGTTGGTGACAAGTCTCCTTTAAGATTGCCTAAGATTATGAAACTGCTGAAAAGGTAGGTAATCAAATAATAAATGACTAATAATGATTTATTTAAACCCCTATTGATCTAGTCATTCCACTCTTGTGGTTTCCATTGATGTCATAAAGTGGTCCTACATCAATGACATAATTCATGTAATCACTGCAACCAGTCAATGGCAATCTTTAAAGGGGTATTCCCACAAAGACAAGTTTCTTATATGTACTCAGGATAACAAAATAACACATTCTCTAATTCACTGTTATTAACAAAAATACTGCTTTTCACAGTCCAAACTGTCTTTATCAGTCCTGGTGTACACAATTTCAGTTGCCTCTAAACACGACCCTGTAGTTTCTGAATTAGGGTCGAGTGGCCGCTATCTTTGATTCCTGTGTTGCTGCTGAGTTTCTGTCTCTCTCTGCTCTTAGCCTGTAGCTCCACCCCCTGCAGTCTAGCAAAGACCTCACAGACACTCACTTCCTGCCAGCAAACACATCACGAGCAGAGAGGTGCTGCAAACTTCAAACTCCAGGCAGATAAGTTATCCGGGGGAAGGGGGAGGTAGGTACATATGTGTGAGGACAGAGATGTAGTAGCAGAGTGTAAAAGCCTGTCAGCCTCTGTCTGTAATGCCTTTGTGGAATAGGCATCTCATCATCTCTGATCTGTTTCATCTCTCTCTTTCTATAGGTCAGTGTGTTAGTACAATGTCAGAAGCCAGATGAAAGTATATATACACGTGTAACCTAATAATCTAACCATATTGTCACCCCACAGAATTAGATGGATCATTTGTGTCTGCCTAGGGAGCCCCCACCCACACCTTGGTATTTTGCACTGAGCAGCCTAGGGAGTGATAGGAGCTAAAACAGCAATAAAACTGAGTAAAATTGTAAAGTAAGGGGTTAAAATCATCTTTATTGTGTAAACATCACTAGGAGATTGAGATTTGAGAACTTTCTTTCGTTGGAAAATCCCTTTAAAGTGTATGTGATGCAGGATGTGAAAGGTGGTGACAATGGCGTTCCTTATAAAATGCAAGTTGCAGCTATTTCATAAAAGCATGGATGCATTCTATCCCGTATCCTGTATGTTTTGACAGCTATAAGGGCGTTGCCATTTTCAGAGCAGTTTTTGAGCCAAAGAAATGGATTTAAGGAATATAGGAACATATAAATGAAAAATGACTCAAAGTTGCAGTTGTTTTTTTCCCCACAAAAAAGTGTAAAATAATCAATTAGCAGCTAGAAAACCCCCACTTCATCCACATGTTTCCTTACTGTAAGCTGTCCCCATCTCCCTTTCCTACAAGTAGGAAGAAAACACCCAGAGACAAAGGAAGAGGTCAGAGAACAGATGACAGCTCAGCTGCTGACTACAGACAGAATAGAATATTTCCACATCACATATTACAGCTCTTAGAGAATCGCTCTGAACAAGCCAGAACTAACAAGCCCCAGCAAAGTCCAGGTAGAACTAGCAGCAATGTCCATACATAACTGGTGACTTCTTATTTTAAGACGATTAATAAGAATAAGGGCGTTGGAGACTTTAGAGATTGTTTCCATTTAAGTATAATGCACAAACATGTTTCTAATTCTCTCTGGAATTCCTATGCTGTTATATAATAGAAAGTTACTGTCAGCTCCCAGTTTTATAAGAAGCTCCTCATCATGGGCTGCGGAATTAACTCTTAATGCACTGAGACATTTCCTGGCAGGACAGAAGAGAGTAACAATTGCTAGGCAGGCAGCCCCTGACATTTGCACTGGAGATCTCCTCCTCTCTGTGTTTACACAGTTGTCTCCATTCATTCACTTCCCTAGTGGTGGTTGATAGCAGGCTCTGTGCGGTGGAGGGTCACAGTCACATTCCTCTTCTCAGGCTCAGCACAGGATCCTTCTACTACTACTTCTTATAGTATTTCTAAGCAGCATGCAAGATCCCAGCAGGAGATCCCAGCTATTTGGCAGCTGTCACTATGTAGGATGCCTGGAGAGATGACCTCTACTCGCCCAGGAACACTCAGGGTCTCATTCATCTTATTATTCTGCTCCTGGATCTTTAGGACTTGGGGTGGGAGACGACCCAAGAGCAGGAGGAATCTGCTACTGGTCTGCACCGCTTGTCTGCTCTATGGGATTTTTGTTGTGACCCAAGCAGGTAACTTTTTTCCACAGCACAAAAATCCTAGTAGGACGGATCATACAGACGGAGATGGAGAATCTAAGCAGCAAAGAAACTTTTTGGAACAAAACACTTTTTATGTTGAAAATGCCCAGCCTCTTGGGGGAGCTATAAACAGTTCTACAACACTCCAGCCAAATGTTGTATATATCACCTTGAGGTCCAAGAGGAGTAAACCAGCCAATATCAGGGGGACAGTGAGACCAAAGAAGAGAAGAAAGTTTGGCATAGTTGGCCAGCATGAGTTTGGATATAGCATACAGGACACTGGTAGAGTGGAGGACAAATTTATGGAAAGTCATAAACTCAAAGGAACCCCTACACACAAGTCTGGGGGTACAGTGGCAATCATACTGCAGGATGCAAGGGGGGATAGCACCCAGAGTAACATTAGGATTTACAGTGACCGTGCCCCTCCTTGGTTTAGCTCTGAAGACATCAAGGCAATGAGGTTCTTGGCTGATGCCAGGATACTCAGAATCACACAATTGCCATCAAGTCAGACGTATCTCATCTATGAAACCCCGTCCAAAAAAAGGCTTGCTGCATCTGTGCCACCCCCAACATGCCAGGGAATGTGTGGTCTTGTTAGAAGACCCTTGGACATGAGTGAAGTGTTTGCTTTCCACTTGGATCGGATATTGGGGCTTAACCGGACTCTGCCATCTGTGAGCAGAAAGTTTGAGTTCGCCCAAGGTAAGAGGATGTATTGTTCATTATAGTGAGGTTTCCTGAATTACGTGGATTACAGCCACCTTTCAGATCCACATTGACATAGTTGTATTCAGATTGATCAGTAAAATATACAATACAGTTAACCTATACAAATCCCTCAATTCTACAAATCTATTCTGTTTCTTGTTTGCATGTGATTTTCTGGTAAAGCTGAGTGACATCAGATATGGGCACCATTAAAGTCAGTTCTAAACAGCAAACCAGATATGTTGGCATGGGATCACAAAAGAGAACTCTCCCTTTGTGTAAGGGGAGAAATATTTTTAATGGGAGTAATTATGTCAAACTTAAGGCTTGCCAAGTCAATTGCTATTTGTTTCAACACTAGATGACAATATTTATTGCAGCTTTAAAAAGAGCTTTTGAATTGAATAATAATAAAGAAAAATCTTTATTTATTTAGTGCAATCATTTTCTGTAGCGCTTTACAAAATCAGAGGGGATGTATACAAAATGAAATAATAATACATTACACAGTACAGTCATATGGAACAAAGGCGATATTGATAAGGGAATGAACAGCGCATGATAAATATCCCCCTTTAGGTTTGTTTTTAAAGAAAAATTTGCCATTTGTTTTTATGCATTGCGAACTAAAAGTACATTGAGAATACTGTAGCAAGACTGATGCAGAAACATATCTTGTTTAATCCCTAATCTGAGTGGTTTTGCTCAAAAAAACAATTATAAAATTAAGGGCTTTGGGAAAGCTGGGTGAAGACTGCCTGCCATGCATAAGCACATTACACAGAGCTGCCTGAACTGTCCAGACAGGACTAATCAACCTGAAATGGATGACTCAGCTGGGAGATGGTGCAGCGATTGATTACTTCTGCCTGTCAGGGACTTCTGCCTGTCAGATCTCCCCTCCCTCTCCACATCCTGCTGCTGCTAGTTTGCACAGGCAGAGTGAGAAGGGAGAGAGCTAGGGGTTGGTTAGACATGTTCTGCTCATTGTAACAGTCTGTGAATCTGCAGCACTGAGGGGTTCTGGTAACATCCTCAGAATCCTTCAAGCTCATTAGAAAAATTTGAAATGTTCATTTTAGAAGGAAGGATGCCATGGATAACACATATAAAAATATTACCACAGTCATGGTCCCTGGATCGATGAATAAAGTGCCCTTGGTTTATCATGATAGATTTTCTTTAACCTGTTAGTGCTCGTACTGTTAATACATCAAAGAGCCGATGACACTTCAGCTCTACATCGAAGCTGACCTGTCATTGGGAAGCATGGGGTTCAGCGGTAATCTACCCCTGACAACACAGTGTAACAACAGTGGTGTTCGGGAGAAATTGACTAACAAATTGTAAATGGGTTTTCTCTTTTTATCTTTTGTGAATGTGTAACTTTTAGGGCTAAATGAACATATAACTGACAAAATTGGACCATTTTACATATCACCAGCATTACTGAAAGCAAGAGTGTTCCTAAAATGTATAATTTTTGACATTTTTTTAATAAATAAACCTACAAAAAATTCTTAAAATAACTTGGATGTGTAAAAGTGTTCAAAACTATATAAAGTGACATGTGTCAGATTACAAAAATGGGGCTGAGCCATAAGGTATAAACTGGCTGCGTCTTAAAGGGTTTATAACAAGTTTGATAGTTATCATGAATACGGGAAAGCAATCTGTACAGACCTCCGCTAATCACAAGAACTAGGTCCCTGTTCTAACAAATTGATGGAGCTGCAGGTATGACACACCATTCAATACTAAGGGAGGATTGGAAATTTCTGAGCACAGTGCTCAGCTATCTCTTGCATTCACTTACTATAAGGTTGCCTGAAATTGTCAGCCATTGTACTTAATATATAATGGTCCAACAGAATTGAGAGAAGTGGCAAGACGCGTGCTCCACTTGCACTCCATATGATTGTTTGGGGTCCATTTTCGTGTTCAATGGAGATTCAAGCAGTTGGACCGCTACTGATCAGATTGTTAGGGTATCCCTATCCAAACTTTGCACAGCCCTTTTAAATTGGTGGGACAGTGCTCATTTGTGAACTTCATCTCCAGTGATCTGGTTTTTCCCATGTGGCTGCCAAAAAATCCAAATCACCAGATCTCTGTTCAAACAGGGACAACCTAAGGCAGAAGCAATGCAGAATGACAGTCTCTGACACAGGTAGATAGTTTTTTCCTATGTGACCCAATGGGGCAGATTTACTTTCCCGGTCCATTCGCGATCCAGCGGCGCGTTCTCTGAGCTGGATTCGGGTCCGGCCGGGATTCATTAAGGTAGTTCCTCCGCCGTCCACCAGATGGCGCTGCTGCGCTGAAAAGCATCGGAACGCACTGGAGTTCACCGAGCCAGGCTGAGTGAAGGTAAGTGCAAGCTCCGCGACAGATTTTTTTTTTTAAATCGGCGTTTTTTCCGAATCCGTCGGGTTTTCGTTCGGCCACGCCCCCGATTTCCGTTGTGTGCATGCCGGCGCTGATGCGCCACAATCCGAACGCGTGTGCCAAAATCCCGGGGCATTTCAGGGGAAATCGGCGCAAATCGGAAATATTCAGGTAACACGTCGGGAAAATGTGAATCGGGCCCTTTGTAAATTACCCCCAATGTTTTTATATTGATCTTCAATAAAGAATTTTAAGAAAGAGTTCCCTGAGCTGAAGTGTTGAATTCTTTTGTTCTTTCTTCAATATAAGGTATCCTAGATATAGGCTGATGAAGCCACTTGTGGACTATTGAACACAAGGGACAGAAAAATAATAAAATCAGAAATATAATCTGCCTGTTTGATATGTGGATTATGTGGTGGATTTGTGATAGATTTCTTCCTGTGCATGGCATGGGGTGAGATCCATGGGAAAAAAATCCTTGTATATTTAAGAAACAGAGCTATGTTAAATGTATCTAACAGTTTACATAGACTTTTCTCAGAGGACGATGTGTTTATATTGTTTACTGATGTTGAAAGGAATTCCAAACATGTATTCCACATTATATCTTCATCCCAGCAAGTTGGAGTAGTGGTTGTATCAAGACACTGGAATGCATCATTAAAGACTGATAATTGTAACCCAATCCTCTTCTCACGTATATTCTGAGAGATAACATATTAGATAGCAATTCTTTGTGATAAGAGATAAGCTTTGTAGCTAAAATAAGTAGGTGACATCTACTTATAATGATATCTGATGGATACGCAGTGGGTTAAGAACAAAATCAAGTTGGATCAGTGTAGCTCCATAGCTCATCCCCCTTTTAGTGATATATTTAAAAGTGTATTATGAATATAAAACAACATGGGGCATTAAAGGGGTAGACAAGATTCATAAATATACTTGTTATAACAAAATAACATATTCTTTCAATCACTGTTATCAACAAAAATACAGCATTTCACAGATATAATTCCGACCATTTTCTAGCAGTGCTGGTGGTTATTCCTCTGAATATGGTCGGATTCTTCTCATGAATAGCTTCTTGTGTCTGCACTCTGCAGTGGTCTCTGCCTCCTCCAGCTCAGACAAAGGCACTTCCTGCCAGCAAACAGCATGCAGAGACTTACTCTACTAGCTAAAGATAAGGTATGTAGCAGGGTTGACTCTGCGTGTGTTATCGGTGAGTAGAGCTGAGAGTGTATTGTGTTTTATATCCATCTCATGAATCTCATCATCTCTAATCTCTGATCTGTTTTATCTCTCTTTAGTATGTGTGAGAAACTAGTAGAATGTTCAGAAGCTAAGTAGATAAACCTGTAGACTGACCATCTAAGCACATTGTCAGCACACAGAATCTTACAGCACAGAGGAATCATGAAGTGTCTGCTTATAGAACTTTTTTTTAAGAACTTTCTTTTATTTTGTTGCTGCGCATGTGCCCCATAATTATTATATGTCAGTGGCATAATTTAGCTTCTTTTTTCCGACACTCATGACTTAAAGGAAACCTACCACTTCGGATAGGGCTTCTAAGCAGCAAATGCCGTGCACCAGCTCAGGGTGAGCTGGTGCCGGCGCTTATCTTCATTATGTTCTGAAATGGTTTTAAGATATTTAAACACTTTATTAATCTTTATATCTGAACTAGCTTCCCCGCACCGTGGTCCGCGATTGGCGGACCATGCGCGCGACCGTGCGTGCGCCTGAATAGGAAGTGGTCGCGCGCATGGTGCACGGCATTTGCTGCTTAGAAGCCCTATCGGAAGTGGTAGATTTCCTTTAATTATTTTGCTGCTGAAGTTGAGAGCAGCTCTTTAATCCCAACACTTTTCCTGCACCTCAACATTTTTTTCCTACTGATCATTTTAATAAGAGATGAATAATTCTATTTGTGGGTTTACAGATTTGGTGAGAATCTGCCAGTTGTCATGCTTCTCTGTTTGGCTTTGGACAAATCTTTTAAAATGGTAGTTAGCTATTACTTCACTGCTTTGCAGATCTTAGGAAAAAGGGATGTGCAGGGGATACTGAAAACATTTGTAAAATAAAAGTTATGAAACAAGAAAGGAGTTTTTCATGAAAAATCTGTGTTTTAAAGGCTTAAATATATATATATACACATATACACTGTAATGGAAATCTACTCAATGTACTGACTTATAATTGCCATACATAGGGTTGTAGACAGTGGTAATGTATGATAATCCTTCTCTTGAATTCTTGATTTTAGAATAAGTGTTCACTTCTTGAGTATGGAATTGTCAGCACCTTACTGACATCTAGAGCAAACCATATACACATGTATAGGCTTGAACTATGGAGTGTTATCATTTCATTTTTGTGCTCATATTTGTTTGATGATGAAGCCACTTGTTGGTATATACAAAGTAAAGCAAAGCAAAGTACATATCATAGTATTAATAGCCGGATAAAAAGTTAACTAAAAATACTATACTAGTCTCAGACACCATGACAAAGTTTAGATAACTCCTCTGTGTATAGTTGTGCTCAAGGCTGCATTGGCCGATGCTAGTAGATCTACACATCATTGATGCTATCACAGGACAGAGGACACAATGACCATACGTTTATTCTGTACCATTGTGTGTAGGATTTTTCTCTATGGTAACAGCAGAATGTTTTTATTGCCATGGCTTGTTTTTTCCCAGAATAAAGCAATAGTACTCAGCATCTCCTGGGTACAACTTTATTATCAAGTATTGATGGCATTATGCATCCAAGATGAAGACATATAGTTCTTCTCTTATGATGTTTATGAATAATAGTAGCACACTGCATCAAAGAGGTATCTGAAAAATTGCAAAGAGATTTAATTGGCTTGATCCATATAGTTTTTCACAATTGTTTTGGAGTAAATAATTAATTTTATAGCAAACACAACAGGCTTCCGGCGCTCAAAAGATATCCACAGGAATCCATTAAAAATTGTCCTTTATTGACTTTTACATATGATTATAGATGGATAAAAGCAAAGAAAGATCAACATGTTTTGGCGCTGCAGCTTCTTAATCATGGTACTTTTCATAATCACTTTACTCCAAAAAGGAAGGCTGTTTGACACACAGCATGATCAGTCATGGGTTAACTACACAGCAGGAACAGGATTCATTGCATCATCCATTATATAAAGCTGAGTGTAAGGGGCAGATTTATCAAACTGTCTGAAAGTCTCTGCCATGGGCAACTAGAAATATTCTGACTTTCAGACAGCTTGATAAATCTGCCCCTGTGTGTGTATGTATGTATAACCACTAAACAAATCTGCACCATCGCGTTTACAATCACCAAATTTTGCTCAGCTGTTCTCTGTGACTCAGGGAACGTCATAGACTAGGTTTTGAGCTGAAATTTTCACCCCACATTTTCCAAAATCCACTTATCAAGCACCATATACAGGAGCCATTGTCTGCTGAAACTGAGCTGCTGAGCTGTGATTGGTTGCTATTCTGCCACAGGTCATTAATATGAGCTTGAGCTTTGATTTGTTATTACACGCAATGAGTATAAGACACTTATGTGTGAGGTAAGATGGATAGAGACAGAGAGACAGACAGGGAGAGTAAGTGACAGAGAGAAAGGCAGAGAGAGTGAGAGACAGGTAGAAAGCATAAGCGACAGACAGAAAGAGTGAGTGACAGAGACAGGCAGAGAGTGGGTGAGTGACAGAGAGAGACAGACAGAGATATAGGCAGAAAGAGTGAAAGAAAGGCATGCAGGGAGAGTGGGGGACAGGTAGAAAGAGTGAGAGACAGGCACAAAGAGTGAGAGACAGGCAAGGTGAGTGAGAGAGAGACAAGCAAGGAGATAGATTGAGGCAGACAGGGAGGGATGAATACATAGATAAATAAAACATTTTTGTAAACCAATTCCAACATTTTACAGCTATTCTAAGATCTCTCAAGCTACACATACATAGCCACTTATTTGTGCTCTACAGCTTCTAGGTGAAGTCCAGAGGTCCTCTGTTGAGGTAGATCTGGGTCGTAAGGGCAAGATTGCATATGACAGATATTTATGATATATCTTGTGGGCATGTGATAAAGGTTCAGGATGGGAATACTTTTCCAAAAGATTCTGAAACAACTTTTCTGAGAAGTTTGCATTGTGCCATTCCTCTGTTATTCTTCATTGGAATGTATGGATACAGTGGGTGTTACTAGTCTTTGTTTGTCATCGGGTGCGTGTCAGGAGAATTAATATATATTCTTTAATGATCAATAGCCAATATACTGTATTTCTGAGAATGCCCAATTGGGTATCACAACTGCCAATGTATCCTTATCTCACAGTCTTTATTACTGAAATGTTAGGCCCAAGCTCTGCCATGCACAGGCTTGCCTCTAAGATTAACACAAGTAGAGGATTAGCAATATCAACAGGTTAAGCAAAAATGTGACAGATCTACTTTAAACCCAAAGTATTTAACTTGTAGCCTAATATATACTTTACATCAATAGCCAGAATGTCACTGATCCCAGTTATAGATATGCTGAATAAATACACCTGGAAGAATCCATATAAGAAGGGTGATTTCACATGCCTCCACCCATTGACTGTGAACATGCTCTATGTATACATTGTGTTCTCAGAGATTATTTTGGAATGCAGAATCGCTTGGAACTACATGATTTTCCGCTCACTGTAAAGACAGGATTCCTAACTTGTGAACTGTTATATATTAACTGAAATCAACGCTAGTTAAGGTCAAAATGTTTGCTGCATTAACCCCTTAACACATCATGAAGTTACTGTATGTCATGATGTTTGCTCCCTTACGCTGACACTATGATCTTGATGGATCTGTATCAATCTATTAGTGACTGATCAGCAGTAAACTGGCCATATGCTACAATACCTTAGTATTGCAGCACATGTTAGGAGCAATCAGGGAGTCTAAAGGCTATTATTTTCTGCCAGGGGCTTCACTATAAAAGGGAGGGGACAGTCATACCTAATACCTAAAGAAAACCAATGCTGCTCTGTCACATTGGAGCTGAGGGATATACCCATAATGCAACACAATTGCTTTGGACCCTGAAAATATGTTAGGGCCTCTTTAGTGCTGAAATAAACAGCCCACATCTTTTAGACTTTACAGTTATGGCCCAAAGTTTTGAGAATGACACAGATATTATAGTTTCACATGATCTGTTGCCCTCTGGTTTTTATGTGTGTTTATCAGATGTTTTTATCACATGGAGAAATACAAGTACAATCATATTTAAGTAACAAAAATGTTTATTGAAAGTTAGAATGAGTTAATGTAGCAAGTCAATATTTGCAGTGTTGACCCTTCTTCTTCAGAACCTCTGCAATTCTCCCTGGCAGCTCTCAATCAACTCCTGGACCAAATCCTGACTGATAGCAGTCCATTCTTGCACAATCAATGCTTGCATTTTGTCACAATTTGTTGGTTTTTGTTTGTCCACCCGTCTCTTGATTGACCACAAGTTCTCATGGGATTAAGATCTGGGGAGTTTCCAGGCCATGGACCCAAAATCTCTATGTTTTGTTCCCTGAGCCATTTAGTTATCACCTTTGCTTTATGGCAAGGTGCTCCATCATGCTGGAAAAGGCATTGTTGCTCACTAAACTGCTCTTGGACGGTTGGGAGAAGTTGCTGTTGGAGGACATTCTGGTACCATTCTTTATTCATGGATGTATTTTTAGGCAAGACTGTGAGAGAGCCGATTCCCTTGGCAATGAATGGTTGCAGGATGCTTTACAGTTGGCATAAGACAAGACTGGTGGTTATTGCTCACCTTGTCTTCTCCGAACAAGCTTTTTTCCAGACGTTCCAAACAATTGGAAAGGAGATTCATCAGAGAAAATGACTTTACCCCAGTCCTCAGCAGTCCACTCCCTGTAACTTTTGCAGAATATCAGTCTGTCCCTGATGTTTTTTCTGGAGAGAAGTGGCTTCTTTGCTGCCCTCCTTGACACCAGGCCTTGCTCCAAGAGTCTCCGCCTCACAGTGCTTGCAGATGCACTCACACCTGCCTGCTGCCATTCCTGAGCAAGCTCTGCACTGCTGGTAGCCCCATCCTGAAGCCGAAACACTTTCAAGAGACGGTCCTTCTTGGGCGCCCTGGAGCCTTTTTGGCAACAATGGTGGAACCTCTCTCCTTGAATTCTTTGATGATGTGATAGATTGTTGACTGAGGTGCAATCTTTCTAGCTACTCTTCCCTGTTAGGCCAGTTTTGTGCAGTGCAATGATGCAAAGAAGTTCACATTGCGTGTTAAGTATCTAATGCTCTTCCATTCCCTTATCATCAAGCAGTTTCCTCAGGAAGGTGACTCAGGCTACAAATGTGTCTGTTACCTGCTGATACAATTGTTTTGTTGCACTGATGTTGTTAACAGATTTGCCTCTAAGAAAGGTAATTTCTTCCATTATGATTTTGGTGGCAATGAATAAACTACTTACTGAGCAGCTAAACAAATGTGTAAAACAAGATAAACGTATTGCTCAAAGTTTGCTCTTCACTTGGACAAAATAAACAATTTGAAGGTATATGTGAGGTTACAGGGAGACATAAAACAGTTTGCTCTGCATTTCACAGATGACTGAGCTTTTGGACTGAAATGCCAGGACGTTGTTAAAGATAAACCACAGTATTTTTGTATGTTTTATTTTTGCCAAGTTCATTGCAATTTGCAAAGTAGAAGTTATTCATGCCATGTCACTAGTTCCCTATTTTTGTCATCTTTTTTCATCGTGTTTGGGGAATACATGTGTCCATCATGCCTCAGAACATGTGGCCCATATTTGTGTGTATATACAATTGTATACATCAGCCATTGACTTTTAACATTAAAAAACTGTAATATGTAAATCTTGTGATATGTTTTGAAAAACAGTGTCCACTATACTTTTATATATACATACCTAAAAAAGATGTATCAAGCACTATACAGGCGGTCCCCGACTTAAGAACACCTGACTTACAGACGACCCCTAATTACAAACGGACCTCTGTATGTTGGTAACTTACTGTACTTTAGCCTTTTGCCACAATAAACAGCTGTAACAGTAATCAAGTAAAAACAGCTTTGAATAAAGTAGTTTTTAGCTTTTCAGACAAAGGTTTCATATATCCCAACAATTTGTCATTTTAGTGAAAATTCAGATATTAGTTCTATGTAGATGATCCACATTAAAAATGACAGATCAGTGGGATACAGGAAAGTTTATAAAGTATCCTACACAATCCTGTCTATATTTGTGGGGGAAATTGAGAGCTGGCAGACTCCCTTTAATAGTATAATTCTGCTGAGCAAACTATAAACTCATATATGCATAGACCACTTTCTTTTCTCCTGTATGGTGCCATGTACTGGTACTTGTAACTAGTAACGTGTACCATGTAGTACCATATGCGGACAATTATAGTAGTAAAGTTATCATGTGTTGGTTAGCTGGAGAATATATTAGTTCTATTATTTCTGCATTCTACTTTGTTGCTTACACATTGGGAAATGTGACTGGTAACCCATGTGATGTATAATGTCAGTGCCTTATTATATCAATGCACATGACAAATTATGCGAACTTAAATCAATTTGCTACCAAGATCAAGTAGTTACACTCCTTTTTATTGCAGTTTTATGTTTGTACTCTACAGTCCACATCACTTAAAAGGCAATTTTGCGCTATATGTTTCTTATATTTAAGTACCTCTTCTGAGGCTCTGTTCACATCTCAATGTTTCCAGCATGGGAGAGGGAGATGAAAGAGGCGTGAATAATTAGCACCCCGGAGCATTGGGCATCTTGTCCCTGCTCTCTGGTCTGCTAATTATAACCCCGGCATGTCACGATTAGGGGAGGACAGCGCCAGGATCAGATTGCAGAGAAGTGCAGGTGAGTATGTCTGGTTTGTTAAGGCATTCAGCTTCTACAGGGGGTGTTGGTTCTTCATCAACAACATGTCCCCTGTAAAGTACTACAGGTTTTTAGCTTTACTATGTTTTGAATTATTTTGGAGAAACAACAAATCACAACTGTTGAAACAATATCACATATCACTAAACTAACAGCCAATTGATAAGCACAGAAAGATAATTTATTTTCCACATTTTATTGTACAAACCACATAACATCGGACACAGTTGTAAGAAATAGAAGTAGTTACAAAATTATGTATCACAGGAATCTATTTGATGATTCCTCACATTGTATTGAAATGTCTTTGGTAGGCAGAACTATATCCAGTGAAGCTATGTTGAACAATGTGAGTGTACCTGGATCAAGTTGTATATGGAGTTAACTCTTATCACTCGTGAGTACTATGGATACGATTGACTTATTAAGTTCCATTTATGACTATAATAAATAACTAAGCCGAAATCAATAAGGTTGAAGAACTGAACTTATATACCATTAATTCTCTCCCTTTATATTGACAGTGATTCTGCCTAGCTATAAACTCCATGGGGGTGATTTTCCTTCATATAATATCGGCCAGCCGCCCCCCCTTGTGTCCCGGCAGATACATCAACAGTCCTCAGCCACTTAATGTATCTGGCAGGCGGGTTGAAGCTACAGTCCTATCTTATGTCACTCTGCCAGCCGCCGTGCCCATTTACGTGTGGGCGTCGAAGTGGTGTATTCGCTATTATAATCACAAATTCTTGAACTACACAAGAATTTTGTCAGTCTCAGAGATGATGACACAAGCCAACACCTGGGACCGGATCTAGGTGGCACCCGGCCTTCACCAGAGCCTGCCGCAAAGCAGGATGGTCTTGCTGCGGCGTGGTAGCACCAGGTCGTTCCACAGGCACGAATTATCTGTGGTGGCAGCCAATGTTGAGGTACAGAATCAGCAGGCAATCTGGTAGTCGGGGACAGGCAGATGGTCAAGGCAGGCTGCAGTGGTTCAAGGTCAGGGGCAAGCAAGAAGTCAGGGCTGGCAGTGGAGGAGCAAAGTCAAGAACAGGTCCGGGGTCACAACAGGAAATCCAATCACTCGCACAAGGCACAGGAAACAGCTTTCTCATAGGCATAAGCACTAAGATCCGGCAGGGTAATGCTGGGAGATGCTGGGCTTCTTCGATTTCCTTAAAAGGGCCAGCACCAATTAGGGGTGGACGGGAATCCGGAACGAGGACAGGTAAGACATGGCGTGGGGGACCGGTGCTCATCGAGGTTCACGGGTAAGCCTACGACATTGGTCGTGGGAGCACCTGTGAAAAATTTGTGATCGTTTTACTGCTTCAACGCCAGAAAACTGGCAGTGAAGTAGTTAAAAATCTCCCTTATATACTCATTTCTAACTTGCTTCTTTCTGTTTCACAAAACCTGTAGTATCACAGCTGATGGATTATTGAAAGTGGCCATCATTGTCAGCATGGGATTTCCTGGAAAGACTTTCAGTTTGCCGAAAGATTATGTTTAAAGTCAAAAATTGCATTTTGATACTTTGATCTCCCAAATATAGACTATTAACAAATTAAAAGTAAAAGATTTTTGGCCAAAAGACAGATTATTAGCTATGATTTTAAAAACATCGTTGCTGTGGAGAATTACATACTTAGAATGGTTTATTTTTAATGTGTTGGCCTGCATTTGAGAATTCGGATGGTAAAGACTTTCTCCTTTTATTGGTCATGTTACACACTTGCAGCATGCATAGATTATAATTAACTGCTACTCTACTGCAGCTTCTCTTCTCCAGCTGGTATGAAGGTAGTTGAAATCTGATGGTGACTGTCAGGATTTCCAGCATCTGTAACTATCTCTTTTACGGTTGATTCTTATTTATCTTGCCCTTGATATGTTCCTTTTATGTAGATATGTAGCTTTGTAGTTTATGACATGAAAGAAATCCCCAAGGTGAATTCTTGTATAAGCCCTCTTGCAGATGGTAGGTGTGGTGCACAGAAGAAGATGCACAGTGATTGAAAATTGCCACATAACCACTAAGACAAGTAACACAAAGATTGGGCATCTTTTCGGAGAGAGATGATGTAGTATAGGTTGCCTGGAGGGCTAATCCTTATAGATCTGGAAAGGTCAAATAACTTGCACCCAGATTTTTTAGGCTATGTGTTATGGTTCGTAAGACCGTGGGATCCCCCCCCTCCGATGTTGTGACTATTGGCCTGGTCAGGCATGAAACCAGTTCCCTGCTACCCTGATGTGCTGACTGTGTGGGAACTGAAAGAGGAAGAGAGAGAATGTGTCCTATGAGATGTGATAGCAATGTCTGTAAGAGACCAAAAGAGAGATAGTGTTCTGACATTCAGCTGTAAAAAGTGAGTTCTGTTCTGTGATCCGACTGTGTGTAATCCTTGGCCTGGGCCTAGACCCTTTTTATATTGTCAAAACAAATACTTGCCAAATGGTGTTGTGTGAGCTGAAACATAACTCTTGTAGACGCTTCTGAATTAGTGATATACTTACAAGCAGAAGGGTAGAAATGTTCTGAACTTTAGGTTCCATCGCACCATCAAGGGATCGTGAGAAAAACCAGCAGGTTGAAATGCGCGTTGGGGGCTGAACGCCAGGTAACAGTGTACCCTTTCGCATATACCTGTATAATATTGTTGGGTGTACGTCTAATTTCTTTACCCTGTATTTCTTTGTGGAAATATGAACTGTGACTGGGATTGCACACTACTAGCTATATAGTATTATATCGATTGTTTGGTGCTTCCCCACTCTTTAAATTATTGTTGACTGTGTACGCACTGCCTGGCCTGTTCATATTTTTTTGTCTCTCCTGATAAATTTTATATTTTTAATGGAATTATGTATTTAGTAAAGTTTATTTGTTCATCTAGTTTCAATATGGTCGATGGTGTGTTAATCCCTCATTCCTCTCGTCCTACAGGCAGCACTGATATAATAGTGCTGCCTTTGGACTTCGAGGAAAAGAAATTTTCAGGTAAGCAAAATTTAGATCTTCCTCTCGTCCTACAGGCAGCACTATTATATCAGTGCTGCCTTTGGACTTCGAGGAAAAGAAATTTTCAGGTAAGCAAAATTTAGATCTTGTTCTATTTTTTGTTTTCTGTTACACATAACTTAGTTTAAGCGAACAAGTGTCTGCGGGTACCATGGTATACATCTATGACAGGCTGCAAGTCAGCAGTCAGGCACTATGTATACACCCCCCCCCTCCATCTACCCAATCCGAGATACAAATGACAGCTTAGCACAATCCCATTCCCAAGCTACCATGTAAGAGAAGATTAGATTTTACTTTTAATAACAAATAATGACAATTATTATGAAATCATAACCTTCGGATGTATAGCTTTTATTCCAATTTGCTTTTGTAGGTAGTGTGTATCAACAGAGAATAAACCCATGAAAAGAAAAAACACATAGGGGCAGATTTACTTACCTGGTCCCGGCGTGATCCCCGCTGTGCGTTGTCCAACGATAATGCTTTCTGCCGCGATTCACTAAGATCGTACGCCGGATATCCTGCATGTGTCGCTTCCCCGCTCAGGTCCGCCGGAGTTCACCATCTTCCTCCAGGTGTATGTAAGTGCATGTCTTGCGACACAAGACACAATTTTTAAGTTAAATCCTGTGGTTTGTCCAAATCCGTTGGTCCGTCCAATGGCATGCCCCCCGATTCGTGTTGCACCAAAATCCGATCGCTCGCAGTCCCAGCAGTGCGATCCCCAAAATTCGTCGGAAAAACCAGATGGAATTAAGATCTGTGGACCCTTAGTAAATAAGCCCCATAATGTCCACAATAATTCTATATATTATAAATTTTATATAATATAAATATATGTAAACAAAGATCATATGAAATATATACACATACAAAACCCCTTGCCTGTGTATTACCCAGTGATAAACCACAATACGCTTAAAAAATCATACATGTCACCCGGTGAAAAGCTAATAAACGTTGTTTATTGACATCCATAATGTGATTTCTTTGTCAATGTGGATTGGATGGGCTGTTACCAACATCTAGCATGAATATGATGTCAATTGCCCCAATAGAAGTATATTTACTAATGGTGATGCGTTCAATGCTTATTTCGGGAGTGTATTGTAAAGTGTCCTGTAAAGGAACACTCCACTCCAAACTAATTAATTAACTAATGCATGGTGCATGGCATGAAGGGAGGAGCATGACTCATTTTCATTGTATTCATTGCTCCTCCCTTCAGGTCCTGTACAAAGTATAATTCAATGAATCAGCTCTGACTGTAATGTTCATTTAATGGAAGACTAAAAAAGGATCTGGCAAATATATGGTGTTACAGTGAATAACAGTGAATGTTTTATAGTATAGATTAATTAATGAATTTAATTAATTCAAATTAAAAGCTTGGGTTTCCTTAGTTCGGACTGCAAACTGACTTGTTCCGTCCCCTGTAATAAGCTCTGGGCCAGGCTCCCACTTTGGTTTTCTGTTAGAAATGCTATTTCCATTTGCTTCTGCTACAGATAGAGCTGAACAGTGACAATGACATTTGGCAGAGCTCCTGGCTAAATGTGAACGCTGTTACCCTTCTGAATTCTTGGAAGTGTTAGGATATGGTTTGGCATGCTAAGAAACAATCAAGAGGCTCTTATTGTGTAAAGAAATAATATGATACATTCCTCAGTATAATTTGTGATTTCTTATATTTGTGAATTTTGAGGTAATAGTGCTAATGTTTCGCTATCAAAATTTCTAGTCATTAGTCATTATGAACAAGGGGTAGTAATTTATTAGGATGGGAGTCTTAAAACTTTCCCCCGAATTCCCATGTCTACTAAAAGGCTCCACCTTTTAGCAGATCAGGGCGAAGTCTCTGCCAGTGACCTGTTTATACCTGTTTTGATCTGGCAGAGTTTTCTCTATAGTTCCCTGTAGGTTTTTCATTCTCGCACCTCTTCACCCATTGCCACTTTGGGGAAAACACTAGAAACTGGCGGTGATGGGGATATTTTTATACCTTCTCTGCAAGAAAACTGGTGGAAAAGGAATAAGAAATTTCCCCCAAGGTATCTATATACATAGACAAAGAATGATCAAATATTTAAAGCTGAGTGTATGCGTGGGTGTGTGTGTTTGTCCGTTAAAGGAATCTGCACCGTCCCATTTACAATCACCAAGTTTTGCACAGCCACTCTCTTTGACTCAGGGAACATTATAGACTAGAGTCGAAATTTTCACCCTGCGCTTTCCAAAAGACACTCATTAGCCACTATTGTCTGGTACTGATGTGGCAGTTAGCAACCAATCACAACTCAGTTTCTATTTTGCCACAGTTCTGATGTTTGATTGGTTACTAAAGGCAATATGTGAGGTAACATGAGGTAATATGCAAGGTCATATGTGAAGTGATATAGTGATATGAGGTAATATGTGAAGCTATATGTGAGGTAATATGTGAACAAAAGATAAAAGAAGTTGATCAGCACTCACCAAATCAGTTTGCTATGTCTTTCCATCTGTCTTTTTCACAGTATATTTTGTATGCCGGTCAGGCGTAGGCAACATCTATGCCTCAGTCTGCCACTATATGTCGATGGGTGTGCTCAAAGTATACGTAATAGTAATATTGAAAATACATCATATAGATGTTCCACTGACATTACTGTTATAAACCTGAGAGTTTGTAATAAACCTAAGATGAGAGTGCATCTTATTCACGGATCAACCATAGGGGGGCATTTATTATTGGTTGTGCACCAGTTTTTTGGCAGCTGCATTCATTTTGTTTTTTGGCTCCACAATTTAGCTTCTTATGACACTATGACAACATTTTTCTTTCTTTGTCACTCAATTTGGGAGCAGCTTCTAAATCCCACTTTTCACTTCTTTGGCACATTTTTGACGCAAGACAAAAAAGTCACAATCAATTCTTATCTATTTCCTGTGCCTGGTGGTAACTGGAGAAAATTGGGATTTTTTTGAGCATCTTTTTTTGAACATCTGGAATCAGGTCAAAATTCAGGAACACTGCAAAAAGAAACGACCATGGCAATCTTTGAAGGGAGGTTGTCTTAGATTGTCAAAGACACAAATTTACTACTGCACCCAAAACAGTTACAAAAAGTAGGATAAAAAGAAGCAAAAAATAAATATTCACATGCCCCATTGTGTTTCATTAAGAAACATTTTTTGGGGAAAATTGATTTTGAAGTGACATAAATTACATAAAGTGGTTAAAGATGATGGCCTTTTAAATTCTATGCGCAGGCTCTTTATTATTAGGGAAGAATACTTACCGAAAGGTGCCAGAATCGTGACCCTTATTCACCCAAATATCCTGCCTACCATTTTAGATGAATTTATTAGATGTTAAAAAAAAAATCACAGGGTTTATTTGGAAAACGGATGGCTTTATCAAAATAGCTCATTTGCAATAATGTGAAATGTCACTAAGGTTGAAGTGCAATCAAATGGTGCAAACTAAGCTAATTAAAAGAGAGAGAGAGAGAAGAGAATTTTTAAACCACATTAGTGAAGTTTTATTATAAAGCTTCATTGTTTTCTATAAATTTTTTTGTCGTCATAATTTTGCCCCTTCGTGGCTATAGTAAATTATATTCATGTAATACACAACATATCATACAGTCATGTCTAGATGGTCCATTATGACTGAATGGTGTCAAGCACAGGTTATCTGGCCCGGTATGTGCGTGTATGTTAGATGCATTGAATATATCACTCAACAAAGTTATGCGATTACATATTTTCCCTGAATTCTTACACAGTATAAGGGTGATGAGGGCATATTCTAAAGAAACATTTAACAGATGTTGAAGTCAAGATTAGATTCTTGAAGTTGCTGGAAATAAAAGGCTGATTTACAAAAGCCAAGCTGGAAGAAACTTGTAATACAGCAGATGAAGAACTAGGAGATTAGGGCTTAGCTTCTGTTCATACTGCTTTTAGTTTCCATTCCATCAAGTTTGTGCTTCCTTTAGGTGACAAGAATAGTGGAGTCTAGAAATCAATTCTTTTCAGTAACTAAATACAAAGTAAACCTGGTGGAAATCTGGCAGAACTTATTGCACGTTCCTTTGTCTGCTTAGACCCATTTTAGAAAGGATCATTAATTTGGTGGAGTGGTGGAGTTAACCCAAAATCATATAAAAACCACTACAAAACCACATCAAATATCACATCACATGCAGCATGAAAACTACAAATGTATACCCACAGATTAGGTCCTGATTGGTGGGGATTCCCATTTTACTCCACATTTTATCGGCCACTAAGAACAGTGGATATCTAGGGGTGCAAGGTATTTGAAAATTAACAGAGAGAAGTGAAATTTGGCCTGAGATAAGTCATTTTCAGATGCTTCAAGGGGAATGTCACTTCATATCTTTATAAAATATCTTTATAGTACCTACACACATTCTTTATCTGTCGTATTACAGATAACAGTATCATCTTTCAGATCGCAGCTTGTGGTTCTGTGAGCTGCACAACTAAAGTTACAGGCAGTTAAAGAAATAGGCAGGGAATGGATCTTTATCTGCAGCTAACATTTCCTACTATGTCTTTATCTGCATGTATCTCTGTTTTCATAGTTCACAGAACCACTTATCTTTAATATGACATAAACCATGATTCAGGCTAATATAGAGGTATATAGAGGTGTCTGAAATGACATTTCCCCCTGCAGCTACTAAACTTGACTCATCTCAAATAAACGGGTGGGATTATAGGCAAAGAGCGGATTGTAGAAACAACATTTCATACCCTACCTGACGGGGGCAGTAGTTAAAAGTGGTCAAATCTGGTGACAGAATCTCTTTAAATTTTAGAGCAGATGTACATAGAGACTTATATCGGTTGAACAGTTATGGTATTTAACACTTTATTCAGAGTTAAACTATGACTTTCCCTTTTAAGGTAAAGAAGTCCAGTACTGTCTCCTATTGACAGCCAGTTTTGTGAAAAGATATGATGGAAACTCCAACACAATGCTGAGTTCTGGGGCATGCCACATGCCATATGTTACCACTATACTAAAATCAGTGTATTCTTTGTTTGCAGATGTCCTTCCATGTCCTGTTATTTTGTGGGATTCCTTTCTATCGCCAACAGACAACATCACACAATCTTCCATAAAACTCAATTGGGGAAGTTACCAAAAAATCCTCCTACATAAGTGTTGGCTGAATGGAAAAGTCCCCAAGGCAGATCTGGGCTGCCCAGAAGTCCATCATCATGAGTGGTCCAAGATGGCACTTTTTGACTTTCTTCTTCAAGTAAGTTTTAATGCTGACCATACCTGTGACCCCTGCTATAGTGTACATCATTTTATAATAATTCTAAAAAAGAGAAAAATGGGGGCACCACTGTAGAGGGAAGTGAGTGAACTTTTAAAATATCGAATGCAGTCAGTGGATTACCATGAGGTATAAAGTGGTGCTCAGCTGTGTCTAACAAAAGACGTTTCACACGAGCATGTAGAAAAGTGAAACTACGGCACTCATATGGGACGCATTTTATAATAATCATACACACCAATGCTTCTGATTTACTGCAGTGGACATGTGACGTCCTGTAGGGGAACCAAACCAGTTAAAGTACACATTTATTTCTCCGGGCCCTTGAATTAATATATATTTAAAGGTTTTTTTTTCTGAAAATTTTTTCTAGTTTTCTAGAAAAATGAGAATTGTACAAATTGTTGCAGTTCTCGGTGAAGTGAAGACACAACTGACTACCCAATGGGACCACTAAGTCCTGTAGTTGGCTACAGAAGCCACAGTCATCTGAGTGCCAGAAACACAGACCAATGGAGAGGACCAGAGCCAATGTGTAGCACGCAGGAGAGAAGATGTAGTGCTCCAATTTTTGACTATAAAGCATTCCCTGCCAAACCTATAGAATACTAACCATACTATTGTTGACTATTAGATAGTGTTTTAATATATAATGTACTGAAAGTAAAACAATAATTGCCTGAAACCTTTACTGTCCCGATGACAGGCGCAGCAGTGTCGCTATATCCTTGTTATTTGTAATACATTTGTGCAGAAAGAATTTAGGAGACAAAAATAGGATAGCTCGCTCCAGTAATGGCTCCTTTGTGCAGTAACATACATAACTGTCCTTTTGTGACTATGCTATGCCTGGAATGTAATATAAAATCATGTGAGGATTATATTGACCCCAAACATAGTACAAGTCTCTTCGAAATAGTTTGGTGTGTGTCACACTTCAGCTTATTAATAGGTATCTGCTTTTCATCTTATGGGCCCTATCAACAGCTCAGACAGTTGAGTTGGAAAATGTGAGTGTGTTACCCTTGTAGTCCCAGGTCAAAGTTTTTCTTTCCAAGAAATTATAAATATAAAGCAAAGAGCACTATAAATGTAAAGAACAGCCATGTTTACAGTGTCCATTCACCCCTATGGTTATAAGGAGTCTAAATTATTGGCTAAGCTGCAACCCTTCATAGGACAAAGAGGCACAAATAAAGTTTTTAATCCACATCAAACATTTTCTTATCCCTTCCTTTTGTCTGAAATCTAGACACACAATAGTTCCAGTGCAGAATGTGTAAATATTATGGACAGCCGCCAAGTTGTTCACTCTTGTCTTGAACTATATTACATGGACAGTATTACAAACCTATCCAAGGTTAGCCATATAATTCAGGCTGAAGCATTTTAATTTTATTTCTAGATTGTTTTTTATGTATAAAAATAAGATCCTCCTCATTATCATTTAGGCTTCACATGCAGAATAAACATTTGGAAGTATGTACCAAAAATCCTTTTAAAAAATGCTACAGACTTTGGCCTGGATGTTGCTTTATGAGATTTAGCTTGAACAGTTTTGGCAGGCCAAGGTTGAGTTTACACTTTCTTATTTTTCTTGTGTTGGGAACAGACTAATCTACTGCCATATTCCTTTCAAATGACAAAATGAAAGTGTAACAGATGAAAAGATAGTAGGATCTGCACAGTTATAGAAATTATCGTGAATACAGTTTTACAAATACAGTTTTACAGTCATTTAGTTTTCCACACCCAGGTACAGGTACTTGGTTAATATTATTGTATTACTTTGCAGATTTGCCATTTACAAGTTTTAGAAAGCTGAAAGTCAATCAGTTTAGAACAATGACAAACAATATACAGTTATAGGAAAGAGAATGGTTGAGTAGAATTCTTGTAAAGAATAATAATTCTTTGTCACAATAACTCAAAAAGCTTGCAATATTTGAAGCCCTTCTTATGTATTTATGTACTTATATTGGATTAAATTAATATTTGGAATGTAGTAATGCGGAACTAGGATGACATAAAACTCTCATAGAAGTATCCTAAGGGTATTTTTATAATTGTGCACTTTGCGCTCAAAGTACGGAGCTGGTTCGATATGTGTAACACTTCCCAATAGTCACAGCATTCCACCCCCTCCTGTCACATTCCCCAGGTCCACAGAGTACATGTTTGCAAACTTTAGGAAATCATTACAACCTCAGCCCTCTTCTAGATGGTGCAACGTCAGATACCAGTGTTATTATGTCAAGTTAATAAGTTACAGAAACATGGAAGCTAAACAGGAGAGATTTATTAACTAACAAGTTATTGCTACCTAATTATAGCCTGGAAAATGTCAACACTAAAACTTATGGTTCTAAATTCCTTATGTATGTTGTAGTGAGGGTAACACTCGCTGCGAGAGGCTGGAATGCCTGCTTGGCTTATCATTATACTGCACACATGCTCTTTCAAGCATTTCATAAATAAATTACAGATCATCTCCTTTATCAACTCATGTGGAGGTTGGGCTAGTCGGTTGGGAAAGTATTCTAACCCCTTTAAATTTTTGTTTCATCACAGCCAATTTGTAAGTAAAAAAAGGTCTTTTTTGGGCATTTGTGTGCCCCCAATTTTTTTTTCAGACAAACTGAAATATCATGTGATCATAAGTATTCAGACCCTTTGCTCAGTAATAAGTAGAAGCACCTTTGGAGCTAGTACAGCCATAAGTCTTCTTGGGAATGATGGAAGTTTTTCTTGCCTGGATTTGGGGATCATCTGCCTCTACCCTGCAGATCCTCTCTAGTCCCCTCAGGTTGTTAGTGAAAGCCATTTTCAATTCTCTCGAGAGGTGCTCCACTGGGTTTAGGACAAGGTTCTGGCTGGTCACATAGTTGTTCTCAAGCTAATGCTTTGTTACTTTAGCTGTGTACTTAGGGTCATTGTCTTGTTGGAAGGTGAACCTCCGGCCCAGTGGTCCAGAGCACTTTTCATCCAGGATATTTCTGTACTTGGCTGAATTCACCTTTCCTTCAATTGCAACCAGTTGTCCTGTCCCTTCAGCTGAAAAAAACCCCATAGCATGAAGCTGCCACCACCATGTGTCACTGTTGGGATTTTATTTGGCTGATGATGAGCAGAGACTGGTTTTCTCCACACATACCACTTAGAATTAACACCAAAAAGTTCTTTATCTTATCAAACCAGAGAATCTTATTTCTCCTAGTATGGGAGTCCTTCATGTGGTTTTTTTGCAAACTGTATGCGTCTCTCATATGTCTTGCACTGAGGAGAGGCTTCAATCAGCATACACTGCCATAAAGCCCTGACTGGTGGAGGACTGCCATGATAGTTGACTTTGTGGAACTTTCTCCCATCTCCCTACTGCATCTCTGGAGCTCAGCCACTGTGATCTTGGGGTTCTTCTTTAACACTCTCACCAAGGCTATTCTCCCACATTTGCTTTGTTTGGCTGGATGGCCATGTTGAGGAATAGTTGTGGTCATTCATGTGCTCTGCCATGCACTGTGAACGGTGAGGTCTTATATAGACAGTTGAGTTCCTTTGCAAATCAAGTCTAATCAATTTAATTAACCACAGCTGGACTCCAATGAAGGAGTAGAACCAGAGGGTCACAGCAAAGGATCTGAATACTTATGGCCATGTGATATTTCAGTTTTTTTCTGTCAGGATGGGGTCCAGAGTGTACATGAGCAAATAATTAACTTTTTTGATCTTACCAATTGGCTGCAATTAGACAAAGTGTGAAACATTTAAAGTGTTTTTTTTGATTTAAATTTAAATTTACTTTCTGTAACCACTTTATTTAAAGGGATATTTCCATGAAGACAAGATTCTTAATTAACGCAAGATAACAAAATAACACATTTTCTAATTTACAGAATTCCTCAAATATAATTGCAACCTGTCTATATCAGGTTGAGTTAGCAGATTTGTCATTGTGTTTTATATCCATCTCATGGATCTCATCATCTCCCATCTCTGATCTGTCTCATCTCTCTTTTCCTGTGTCAGATACTAGTAGAATATTCAGAAGCTAAATAAAAGTGTATATAAACCTGTACCCTGATAATCAAAGCACATTGTCAGCATACAGCATATCATAGCACAGAGGAATCATGAAGTGTCTTCTCAGAGAGCAGAGATAACTCTGGAATTTTCCAATGACCCCAAATGAGTCATAGGAGCTAAAACAGTAAAATTGGAGTTAGAAACGATCTTTATTGTGTAAATATCACTAGTGGGTTAAAATTTTAGAACTTTCTTTCATTGGCAAACCCCTTAAGTGAATAGAAGCAGAGTTGCAGCTCTCAAGCTCCACCGTAACCAGTGTATTGAGTTGTTATGATTCTGAAGTAGGGTATATTGCATTGGTTTTAGTTACCGAAACCTGAGGAAAGCGCATGTGAAGCTACAAAACCTTTCTAAGGGTTTTTCCTATTGTAGCCGTTATTGCTTGCACTAAAGGGTCCAAGGATGAATGCAGCTCCTCTTGTGGCTATGTAGAAGGTAGCATTGTTAGGAGACTCACTGCTGAGAACTCTACCAACCATTGGAATGGAGTTCAAAAACACCCATCCTTCTCACTGACTACATTTAGAAAAAGTTTAAATGGAAAAGGTGGAAGAGCAATATGTCTATCCAAGTAACTATTTATTTTAGTGTCTACAAGACTAGTATTAACCAACCATTCATAAACATTGAATACTCTGGCGGGATGGAAACTCTTCCATAGTGTGGGTTCATGCAGCCATAAAGACACTATTTGCCCCATTTCAATGATGAAAGACACTGGGGCAAATTTACATGGACACATGTTGGATCAGAGCTGGAATAGGTTACTTGTGCTACAGGAAATCTGCCATCAAAATCAAGTATGATAAACCAGGGACACCTTCTCATAGATTCAGGTACCTTGACTATGGAAATCCTCTTATATTGGTTATCCATAGCCTTTTTTCTTATGCTAATGAGCCCATCCATCCTGCAGCTTCACAGCTGTTACAGTGTGCAAGGAGCACTGTGAGATTACATCCACAAGATGGAGTGGAAAGTGCTGGGGGAGCACAGGGGGAGGGGGAGACTATGTAAAAGCCAGTGAAGCCAAAACATGGAGGGGCACTGGTACAGCCCTTTAGGCTTATTAGTATGATTTTAAAAGTTGATATTAGAAGGAAGGAGGCCATGGATAACAAATGTAAGAAGAGTACCATGGTCATGGTGTCGTGATCTATGAGTCCTGGTCCTCCATTTTCCTAACAACGATAAACATTGCCACTTAAACACTGCCGTAGGGCAATTTCCCACTTACGGGCCTTCACCACACATCGCACATTTACTATGGGTCGTGCACCAGTTTTCTGTCAGACTTTGCAAACTGCTTGCACTGGTATTTAAGAAGTGCACACATTTCTGCACTGAAGAGGGCGTTCTGATACGCAGTGGGACCGTGCGCCAGATTTAACATGCAAAGTTCAACAGAAATGGTACACCAAAAAAGTGGTGCACGCTGTCAGGGCAGTGCAGAGGGTGCTAGAACGTGCACCAGAAATCCTGAATCTTGCGCCCCCTGCACACACCAAAGACAAACTGCACATAGTGCATTTTGCACTGTTCTTAGTAAATGTGCCCCATAATTTCTAACCCTTGAATACTGCTATCACAGTATTTTTTATGATTTTGAAAAATTTGCCTTAAATCATTATAATGTGGGGGTTATTTAGAGAAATCGATCATTTACAATGGCTGGTCGTACATAGTGCGCTGACTACGAAAGTAAGTATCTTGAGATTTTTCATTCTCCAATACAGAAAATTAAATTACAGCTCCAATTATGGACTATAACTGTAATAGAAGGAATAATGGTTGGTACATCTGGTACAAGTGTAGTTGAAAGGACTGAAGTGAACATAGTAACATCAAATTAGCATTGATATGGGTATTACAAAGTATTTTTGGAATGAGCCAGGTCTCTTCTATAAAGCAGACTAACTTCAGACAGGGGATGAGGGAATATTTGTGGTTGTGGCAGCCTGCATCATCATCACGGAAAAGACCTTGTTCTGTCTGGCTTACAAGCCTATATTTAGCAGTGGCATCATACTTTTATGTTCTCCAAGCTAAACATAACTTTGCCAGGGCGGTGTCTGCTTAGGCAGGAAACTTAGACAATTTCCTGAAATAAGGTTTAGGTGTGGAATGTCTTAAATATGATCCAATTTCTTCATTTTAAAAGGTTTACCTTCACAGTACTTCACTATGCTAACATTAACCATAAAGGATATGGTTGTAAATCATTCTATGGTCATCTTGTACATTCATACTACAAAGGCATTTTGTGAAAACAATACGGTCATCACTATGGTTTTAATATATGTTGTTATTAATATACTTGCCAAGCTTTTATACTTTTTGTACCTCTGGTAGCCAAGGAATCTCCCCATATTCTGCTATGATCAAATAAAAGCTAACTGACAACATAATAAACACCATACCCATAAAAAGTAAGACACCTGGCATATTGTTAAAATGTCACCTGTAGTTTATTGTCCCAAATTGTCCTTTAGCAGGTGCCCTCTATTAAAATAAAAAATGTTTATAGTTGTCTTGTTGGACACCTGGAGCACAAGATATGGGTCCAAAGCGCCTCATCAGACCCATCTCTAGGTAAGTATACAGTTTTTTTTTATAGTGCCCATGGATGGACTTGCTCAAGGGCAATTTGGGACACAAAACTACTGCTTTATAAGGACCTGTGGGGAGGGGGGGTTAGTTTACAAAATCATTCTGACAGGTCCTCTTTAAAGGAAATCTACCACCAGGATGAAGGATTGTAAGCCAAGCATACTGATATACTGTCGTGTGCCACCTCTGGTAGGATCTGCTCTTCGTTTAGCTTCTTATGCCTTTGTTTTTTTTACAAAAAAAGGCTTTTAAAATTATGCACATGAACCTGAGGAGCTCCGGTTAATGAAGCCACTTTTTAATCATCATTTTTAAAACCTTTTTTTTTTTTTTAAACAAGGACAAAAGAAGTTAAAAGAAGAGTGGATATTGGCAGAGGGAGCACACACCAGTATGTCAGTGTGCTTGGTTTACCAACCTTTATCCAGGTGGTAGCTGTCATTTAATGGCAACCTACCATCAGGGATCAATAGGGCCTATGCTCAGGATAGCCTTTCAATATCTGATCAGCGAAGGGGGCAGACATCCAGTTCCCACACTGATTTGCTGTTTTGGTCTCTGTTTGGACTGGCATGGAGCCAGAGGCAGTTGGTTTAGCACATTCCCCTGTACAGAAGACAAGGGGTATTCAGCAGTACAGAGAAATGACAATAATGAGACTGAATAAGGTCCTGGAAGGTAGAGAATGGACAATTTGGTCATGGCTTTTTGGATCACATGACCCTTCATCTCCCACCATTTTATGGACAAGAATGCCTGGCTGATGAAAGTACACCCCTCTAAGGAGCCCAGCCACTGTACAGAGCAGTGAGCCACCTTCATCTAATACAGTGCTCTGTTTTGGCATGCCAAGGCTGGTTGCATTACAATAAATATACCCCATCCTGGGCTATCCATATACATTTGTGGACTACTCTTTCAACTAGACTGGTCATTGAATGCATCAAGGTTCTTGAGAAACTTTGCAATGTATTCTCCTTCATGCTGGAAACCCCCTCTACAGCTCTATTAGAGCCACCCATTTCCTGATGGCAGGTCAATAAAGGACCCAGGTTTCAGTTGTAACCTCTTCACAAATGACAAATCATTACTCAGATAACTTTTGCTTCAACATTTACTTCCTCTATAATTCAATAAAGTGTGATGATACATTGAAAGATACTCAGAGAGTTTTTACTCTACTTGTATTGGCACTGTTAAGTTTTTTTTATTCTTATTCTGTTCACCCAGGTTTACAACCGTCTTGATAAACACTGTTGTGGCTTCAGACCTCGGAAAGAAGATGAATGTATGCAACAAGGACTACACTTAAAGTGTGATAACCCCTCCAATATTGACCTGACACATATTGTACAGAGGCAGCATGACGCCCGACATTTGGTTTTTATCAACAATAAAGGATATTTCGATAGAAGTGAAGATAATTTGGATTTTAAATTATTGGAAGGAATCAAAGAGTAAGTATATTACTGTCAAGGTTACTACGAATTCTGATTTACTGTTTATATTTGTTTCTGATAGTTTTCCCAGGAGGAACATTGAAATCTGGTGTGGTCTTACAAAATTTTTCTTTTCCACCGAAACTATGACTGAAGCCTGGCTTTGGGGAGCAAGATAAACATTATTTTAAGTGGTTGTTTGTGGTTGACTACTGCTGTTGCATCAGATCCCCATTTACATCAATCATTTTGCATGCAATACGTCACGAGCATCCTGGATGTGGTCGGACAGTCACAGATTCTGGGGTGTGCAAAGGTTAAACACAAAGATGTTTCAGGTAGCCATTGGCTTCCTCTATCACTATCGAACCTCTGCTATGGCTGTATGGGGCCGAGTCTGCTGGCTTGAGAGCTGAAAATAATGTAAAGGGGCACCATGTGAGAGTAGAGGAAGGGGGCACAATATGGGAAGGGGCACAATGGATAGGAATTATAAGTGGGGGTGGGTGGAATAAAAAAAAGTGGCTGCATAAATGTGGGATCAAAAGTAGATATACAATTTTATGAGTGGTGGGCTAAGGAAAAGGGGGTAAAATATGCTGTTGGCCCACATTAGGACCTAATTTATATGGAGTGAACAGCATTATACAGTTTGGTGGCATGCATAGAAGTGAGGGCATTATACAGTGTGAGAATAATAGGGTGTAGGGCAAGGGGCAGGGTAATGAGCATGGCTTAGGGCATGTGTCCCTCTCTCTTCAACCGAAAAGTTGGGAATGAACAATGCTAATGGATAAGTGTGGCACTGTTTTACCAAAAGGGTGGCCCTGTGTGCTTAATTTTAAGTGAACCTTAAAGTGGTCACTAACTTTTTTAACAAACTTTAAAGCCTTACTGCATTTGGACATTTCTGAACGTCCTGATGCAGTAGGGGGGGTATGAAGAGGCCTCACCAGTTGTGGGTGTTAACCATTTAAATGTAATGTTGGCGGCATATGGGTGCTGCCATCTTCATTCTGATCATTGTGCCAAGTGACATCATTGGGCTGTGTCGATCAGTTGCCAAGACAGCCAGGAGTTTATGTTAAACCTCCAGGCCTGTCTTTAGGAAGCATCTGTAATGGGCTGTAAGTACAGACTGATGCAGATGCACTGCAAAATCGAAATGTACTGAAATAAAGTAGTATTGCAGTATATGGTGGGAGTGAGCAGACATCATAGGGTTCAGTAAAAAAAGAATTGAAAAGTTCAAATCACCCCTTTCCCAAATTCCCAAAATGCATGATCTGTCAAAATATAAAAATGTCACTTTTTGTCAATTTTGCATCATATAAAATAAAAGAGTTATAGATCAATACAAATATGAATAAAGCAGATACCCTTTTATCACCATTTTCCAACCTACTTCAACAATAGTAATTTAGAGTGATGAAGGTAAGAACACAGGGTATAGTGGATGATTAGTTAGTTTTTATAACACCTCAGTATTTAAAGGGAACCTGTCACCAGGGACTTCTTTTTCACTTTGCAGAAGACCATTAAAGCTGCATTGCAAATATGTCTTTCTGCTTTCTCTAAGCATTTGCATTACAAAATTATTGTGTTTTATAACTTACCTGACATCCTGACAAATTCCTCTTTGTAGTCCTAGGAGTTGGGCTTTGGTTTGGATGCATTTCAAAAAACAACATGTGACTTATCTGTGCTGCAGACTACTCTTGGCCCCCACCTTTGTGCTCCTGTACAGCTCCTCCCTCCTGCTCCTTCACAGAGCTCGCAGCCTGGTGAGCCGACATCAGTGGGAGAGAGAGGAGCACATAGGTGGGGGCTGAGGGCTCAGGTGTGCGCAGCACAGACAAGTCACATGTTTTTTGAAATGTATCCTAACCAAAAGGCAGAAGGGCATATTTTCAATGCAGCTGTAATGGGCTTCTGTAACCTGTAAAAATGAGGTCCCTGGTGACAGGTTCCCTATAATCACCTCAATAGCAGCTAGCCACCACCCATGACTTCAAGGAGAACTGAAAATTAGAAAGAGAGCCTTCAGGTGGTAAAAGTCCAAAAACTACAATATAATGACCTGTTCACATCTCACATGTTATTTCACCATTTTTATCATCATTCATTGTGAGAAAAAACTAGAAGCTCTTGAACACACAAAATGTGTGTAAATCTTTCCATCATATCATATCTCTGGAGTTTCCACACCTCGTCTTTGCCCAAAATAACTGATTTAAAAAAACTGTTTCAAAACCTGACATGTGCACTGTCCATTAGCCCTGTAATAGCCAGAAATCACTCTATTCCTTATAAACACACATAGAACTGTTGGTTGATGCAATGTTTTTTGGAGGGTTAGATAAACTTTAAGAATTATTTATATACTAATAGGATTCTGCAGGTCACGGAAAGTTTACTAATAACTTTATTTATAAACCTAGCCATTTCTGTCTTTCAGGTTTCCTGAATCTGCTGTTTCGGTGCTTAAAAGTCACAGACTTCGAGAAAAGCTCCTTCAGTCATTTTTTCTAGATAAAGTATTTTGGGAAAGCCAAAGAGGACGTCAAGGGATTGAAAAACTGATCGACGTGATAGAGAGAAGGGCCAAAATCCTACTGACTTACATCAATGCTCATGGAATAAAAGTCATACCAATGAATGATTAAACTGACCAAAAAGACCGGAGAACAATCTAAAATCTATGGGAGGCATTTATTATTTTGTCAGTGTTTTTTTCCTTCGCTGAGTCTGTTGTGCCTGATTTATGAAGTGTCGATACCATAACATTTGTCCTTTTCCGACACTCACGCCTTTTTTATGTGCACAATTTGGCTTCAACTTTGGAATTCTGACAATTTTCCTGTGCTTCTAGTATCCCAACACTTTTTTTTTGCGCAGTTTTTGGCGCACACTTACAGCTGCAAAAATCTGGTCTGTGGTGTTCGATTTCACCTTTATGAATGTGGAGACAGTTCTAAAGCTTTTCGGTCCTGCACCAATTCATTAAACTCTTGCACTACAATTTAAAATCCCAGTGTAAATTATAGAAGAAATTATGCGCCAAAAACACAGACCCTGTACCACAATTGATAAATGCCCCCTATAAGTATAGTAGCCTGTGTATCAAAGGAAATCTACCATCAAAATCAAGCATGATAAACCACTTACACTGAGGCTGCGTTCACACGCATGAAAATGGCCGTATACTACCTGTACAGTACATTTTTTTACGCCTTACATAAGGCCACATCCATTTCAATGGACTATACGTCTCACCATTTACATTGCCGTTGTTCACACCGTACCATATTCGAGCTGTTTAAAAATATGCAGCATGTGCTATTTTCTCCCACATTTCCATTCCGTATGCCCTTAGAGGTCTATGGGGAAATATAAATACAGGTTAAATACGAGCTGCATACGGATGAAAAACGTTACATATATGTGGTCTCATACGGCACGGAAATACGGGACTGAGGAAATCACACATTTGTTTGAATGCAGCCTTACTCACAGGCATCGTGACTGTGGTAATATATCTACATTTGTTTATCCATGGCCTCCTTTCTCCCAAAATCAACTTGATGGTAGATTTCCTTTAAGATTTCCCTTTGTGGAATATTAAACTATGCCATCAGGTTTTAGCAACCTCTCCATATAATCACCACTGCTCTGTCTCCTTGACAATTTTCCAGTACTCCCAGAGTTAAGCGAAAATCAGATGAAAATATAGCAGGTCATAGATGCAAATACATTATTGCTCAGTGTATTGATGGATGGGCATGGGAACACATCTCTTCCTAAGTAGAAGCTTGTAATATGTTTTCCGTACCTTCTAGGATGCAATTGGCTCTACTATAAGTTTGAAGCACCTGTTACTTAATATGTGGCAGACTTCTGAGATTCTGATATTGCAAAAATCCAAATGCATTCCGCTAAAACCACCAAATTCACATAAATAAAACATACTTTCCATCACAAATATTTATTCAAAAAGTCAGCTTACTGTGAATATACCCTAAAATGACCTTATTGTACTAGGACCTATAGCAGTGATGGCTAACCTATGGCACTGGTGCCAGAGGTGGCACTCAGAGCCCTTTCTGTGGGCACTCAGGCCATCACCAGAGAGGACTCCAGGTATATTCCTGTAGTCCCAGACAGCTCAGGACTTGCTGTGCATAGAGGTATTTTAAAGTGACAGCTCTACCTGGGACTATTTTCTGCTTTATTGGTGTCCTCAGAGTGCCGGTATCAATGAAAACTGTGACAGAGCAGGGAGTATAAATCACAAATTAAATTTCTGTGTTGGCACTTTGCGATAAATAAGCGGGTCTTTGTTGTAGTTTGGGCACTCGGTCTCTAAAAGGTTTGCCATCACTGACCTATAGTATAAGCCATTAATGAAAGGCTGGTGTAAAGAGTCACTTCCCTTTTTATTTAATACTTTCCTACTATACAAAGGTTTACAGGCACTCAAAACATGGATATGTATATATATATAACACTTTTGCCAAAATAGGACCAAAACGAGTTCTTCACTTTATTAGTATGTACATGTTTTCAGTTCTTCACTGTTATTTCTAACATTTTTTCATTACTCAAAACTATTTCTTTATACATTTAGCTGTATTTTGGAATTTTCTTAAGCAACTACTTTGCTACATGACTGAAATGTAGTATTTGTTTGCCAATGACACATCACTAGAGACTATTGGCAGGGGAAACATGCAGTTCTTGATCTACAAGCTAGTAGTACTGCTATACCAATTTAGTGACCTATAAAGGAACATGCAACAATCCAAGACATAAAGTATCACATCTATGGATTGATATAATGGGCAATGTATACTGTATATTAAAGCTGTAAAAAGTTTGTATACTGCAATTTTGAGCCTCCATAAAACATTATATTGTCCAATACACTACAGCATTGCAAAAGTTGTAGTCAAAATCCATGATGGTAGCTTTCCACCCTTAGCCACTTCCACTCCCCCTCAAATTGTTTTGTGACAATAGCCTGTATAGCAGTAGCATAATCCTTAATTGCTCTACTAACTCATTAAAATTTTCTATATATGATTTATATCTAACTAAACATTTGATATGTTTACAATATGTTTTAAGGGAGAAGACATTTGCACAAAATGTATTTAAGTATAGGATTTTATATGCAAAAGTTGTACTTTTGTCAGCACTTGAATTTTGTCATATTTGAAGGAATCAATGGTATATGATTTATGAATGGCAATATGGATGTGTATAAACCTTACTTGCAAAAGAATTATACTAGATTTCATTGTGAACCACTAAAGTCAAAGTGAAATCTAGTAAAATCTCTATTTTACCACGTTGGTAACTTTTTTAATTGTAACATGTTGGAAGATGAATTAATAAAAAAATACATCAAAACCTCTTTTCAGTAAAATGTCCTCTGGCTTTTACATCAACGTTCCATTATATTTCCTGCACCCCCTTAATACTCCCTCTGCCACGCTGGTGTCTGTCTTGTGCTAGTGTATGTCGTGGGCACACTGCACATGCTCCTGTTTTTGGATCCATGTCTTATCCCTATGCATTAACGACAGACAGTCCCCCGGGTTACGTATAAATTAGGGTATGTAGGTTTGTTCTTACATTGAATGTGAGTTGGAAAAAGTTTATTTTTTCCAAGTATAATCCCAGACAAAACATTTTTTGTAAATTTTGGTTTTCATGGGTACCAGGATTAACAATTAAGCTTAATCACAGACACCTTTGATAACTCTTACAGCTGATCATTGTAGCCTGGGAAGTACAGTATATTGCCACCATTCAGAGGTCCATCTATGCAGAACACATTTCATAAGAAGATAAGAAATAGTCTGTGCATACAGTGAAAGAAATAGGAATTGGACATGTCACCATTTTTAAAGTAAATATATTTTTAATGTTGCTATTGATATTGACATGTAATTACTAGAGATGAGCGAGCACTAAAATGCTTGGGTGCTCGTTATTCGAGACGAACTTTTCCCGATGCTCAAGGGGACCAAGGCTCTGCACAGGGAAGCTTGGCCAAACACCTGGGAACCTCAGAAAAAGGATGGAAACACCACGGAAAATAGACAGGAAACAGCAGGGGCAGCATGCATGGATGCCTCTGAGGGCTGCTTAATCGTACCATTATGCCAAAATATGGGCAAAAGCATGGCCATGACAGAGTGACGAATGAGGCTAGAAAGCATCTAAAAATGCAATAATTGACCCTGACACTATAGGGGACAGCATGCAGAGGCAGCGGCAGCAGTGGCAGGCTAGAGAGTGTCATGGCGACATACCCTAAATGGATCAGGCTTCAAACCAAGGGTGGCAGAGAGGAACCAAAGGAGGTGAGCAAGAAGCGCTGAAATGATTTCCTATGTGAAAAAAGGTTGACGGTTATATTTGTCGATAACTAGCATGGTGGCGACATAGTGACCAAGTTCCATAACGTATCTGGTGAAACACCCGAAAAAATGAGCCGACACAGCTCTTTTGATAAGGGAACGACATGTGGAGGCAGCCATGGAGATGACTTCCATGATTAAGAGCGACAGTATGGGCATCCATATTGCGCTGCTATGATAACTTCAGGTCTCCAGCATGCGGGCGACAGATGGGCCGAGTTCCATATGTATCTGGTGAAACCTGAAAATTCTGCCCGACACAGCTCGTTGATAAGGGGATGATGTGCTGCATATCCTCTCGTGCTCCAGTGTCTGGTGGGGTATAGAGAGTTGAAAGTTGCGCATGGGACATTGGTGGACGCTGTGGAGGATCGTGGAGGCAAAATGGACAGGAAACAGCAGGGGCAGCATGCAATGGATGCCTCTGAGGCTGCCTAATCTTGGGATGGAGCTGCGGTCTGCTGCCAGGCGAGCTTTTGCCTGTCCAAGCCCCTGTCCTCCGGCTCCTCCACACCCCAAATGGGCCTGGGGGCCAGAAGCGGTTACTTTGAAAAAATTATCATTTTCAAAGAATGCCGGGTTGTTTGAATATTTCACCTAGGAATAATGGAATAGCATAGGTGGTTCTATTTTTAATTGTTTTTTCGGAAATGGTTCCATGATGGCGACAGTAGGGGCATCCATATTGCGCTGCTATGATTGCAACTTCAGGTCTCCAGCATGGCGGCGACAGATGGGCCGAGTTCCCCTATGTATCTGGTGAAACACCTGAAAATTCTGCCCGACACAGCTCGTTTGATAAGGGGACGATGTATGGAGGCAGTGAAGTAGTAGTAGATAAAAGGTGCTGCAGTTTAAAACTATTTAGTTGGATCTTGGGATGGAGCTGGCGCTCCGCGGCCAGGCGAGCTTTCGCCATCAAGCCCTTGCTCTCGGCTACTCCCAAACAGCACTTCTAAGAACCTTTTGTATAAGATCAAGTGTAGTAGCATTCTTATAAGTTTGGGTTATGGCGGGTGAGGGGAATGTAAACAAATCAGGTTCAGGTTCAGCGGCGCAGATCAATTCAAATCAAACCCCTAATAAATTGTCCCACTTCGGTGTTTGAGGTGGATATGTGTGTCACTAAGAGCTAAACACACAGACGCAAGTCTCCCTGCAAATTCCTCACAATATGGTACTAGCTGCACTACTAGTGCCAGCAAGCCCAGCCACAAGCAAATTAAAAAAAGTTTATGTATGCCTAAGAAGGGCTGTTGGGTTCTTTAGTAGAATCATCTGCCTACACTATTTAATAAAACACCCTAACGCTTTCCTGACCAGCAGCAGCTCTCTCCCTAACGGCATCCAGACAGAGAATGATCCGAGCACGTGGGCAGGGGTAGTCTATTCCAGGGTCACCTGATCTGGCCAGCCTACCACTGCTATCGACGTGTAAGGGTACCACGTCATGCTGGGTGGAGTGCAGAGTCTCCTGGCTTGTGATTGGCTCTGTTTCTGGCCGCCAAAAATCATAACGGCGAGAGATGCCATTTTCTTGAGCTGGCGAAATATTCGTCCAAGCAACGAGCAGTTTCGAGTACGCTAATGCTCGAACGAGCATCAAGCTCGGATGAGTGTGTTCGCTCATCTCTAGTAATTACCACCAGATGTTGGTTACAGAGCATTCAATCCACATAGAAATTACACCATACATGTAAATAAATTATGTTTAATATTGAGAAATGACACAGAGAAAGAGTATTGAACACATGAATTAAGAGAGGTGCAAAACGACATAGAAAGTCATGATAACAGTTGAAATCTATCAGTAATTAGAAAGCAATCCTGAAAAATATCAGCTGGGTTAACTGAAGTTGTATTAAAATGTGCTGCCATCTACCTGGATGATGAAGATGCAATAAGTGACCATTCTTATGGTATAGGTATGCACTACTCCACTATCCGCACCCCATCCACGCTCCGTCACTCCATGTGACTAGTTTCTTCATGCCAGGAATGTCGGGAAGTTATCACCACCAACAAAGGATTTTTTTTTACAGAGTATGAAATAAATTTAAGTAAGGGTCTTCAATACTTTTTCCCTGTGTCATTTCCCATTACATATAAATTAATTTATGAAAATCTAAATCTAATCTATAAGTATACTTTAAACGACAAGGCCAGTTTTTGTTTTTTCACTCCCCACCTTCAAAAACCTATAACTTTTATATTTTTACACGTAAAGAGCTGTGTGATGGCTTGTTTTCTGCATAACAAATAACACTTCATAGCGATGGTATTGAATATTCCATGCCGTGTACTGGGAAGCGGGAAAAAAATTCCAAATGCAGTGAAAATGGTAAAAAAACCGCATTTGAGTTGTTTTCTTGTTGTCTTGGATTTTCTTTTATTTTACTGTGCGCCCCAAATGACATGTCTACTTTATTCTTTGGGTCAGTACGATTGCGGGGATACCAAATTTCTATCGGTTTTATAATGTTTTCATATGTTTATATCTTCTGGCACTAATAACTTTTTTATACTTTGGTGTAGGGTGCAGTGGGTGATGTAATTTTGTGTGACTTTTGATGACGCTTTCAATGTACAACCTTTGGATCACTTTTTATAGATTTTTTTATATTTTTCAAAATGGCAAAAAAGTGCCATTTTCGACTTTGGCCACTATTTTCCGTTACGGGGTTAAACGCAGAGAAATACTGTTATTATATTATTATAGTGCTGCCTACACTTTAACTTTGTTATTATATTTTGATAGATTGGGCATTTTCGGACGCGTCAATACTTAATGCCCGTGAGCCCCCTCATATGCACTCGCACCCGATGAGCGCCCTACAATTTCGGCTGGTGTCGGTAAGGGCTTAAAATTGGTGATGTGTTCAATACTTAGGAAGTATGCATTTGTTTGCTAAAAGCAATATGGACAATAGCTAGCATAGTCTTATTGTAACATTTATTAGTGAAAATCTGGTATAAATTTCCCTTTTTAAAAGGCATTAGCATCATTTTAGGGCTTTACAAGTATGGTTTCCAATACATGTTTCCTTCTATTGCGTAGCCGTCTGCTCCATTAAGCGATGAGGGGTCCGACTGAGGTACCTGGGACTCAGGGGTCTCTGGATAGGGCCTAACTTGGTTTATGGGAAAAACCCTCTAATTACAAAGGCGGCAACATTGTTATGTCTAGGAGATTATAAGATAGTGAGTCACAACATTTTTAAAGTTCACCATCTTAGTCTCATATGTTATACAGATCAGATGACTATTTTGTTTAAAAGATTCTAATGCTTCTGATTACTTTACAGTTATACAAGTAAACATCAAAGACATCAGCCCATATGGTTTTCCCAGAATATAATGAAAGTCCAATAAGGGAAGACCTTATTCTACTTTTATCTTTTGCTTATCAATTTATACTCATCATTGCATATTTTTACAACATCTTCTAAACTGCAGCTACTGTAATATATCTACTGAGGTTAATCAATATTACATTTTATTCTGATGAGGTACAGGGGCTGATCACATATGTAATAAGCTTCTGTTTAGAAAAGATGATGATTGATAATGGAAAGATGATATCATAATTACCCCACACCCATAAGGTTGCTGTAAAGGAGAAGGAGGGCAAAAGAATAACACAGGAGGATAGAGGACATGAATCACATTTTTTTACACATCTTTTCCCCAGTGCTTCCAGAATGTAAGGTCAAGTTCATGTCCCACTTATTTGTGCAAGTTGGCCCACTTAAAAAGATAAGAGAAGTCTATAACTGACATCATAGGTATAACCTCAACTATAAGAGAGAAACTGTAAAAACAAATCCAGAATATCACATTGTCTGATTTGTAAAGCATTTATTTGCAACTTATGGTGGAAAATAAGTATTTGGTCACTTGCAAATAAGCAACATTTCTGTCAGTCACAGACCTGTACCTTCTCCTTTAAGAGGCTCCTCATTAACCATAGTAATGGCTCCTGTTTAAACTTATCAGTATAAAAGATACCTGTTCACAACTTCAAACCGTCACACTCCAAACTCCACTATGGTGAAAACCAAAGAGTTGTAAAAGGACACCAGAAACAAAATTGTAGACCTGCACCTGGCTGAGAAGACTGAATCTGCAATAAGCAAGCAGCTTGGTGTCAAGAATTCAACATACAAGACCACTGATAATCTCCATCAATCAGTGGGCTCCACACAAGATCTTACCCCGTGGTGTCAAAATGATCACAAGAACAGTGAGCAAAAATTCCAGAACCACACGGTGGACCTAGTAGATGACCTGCAGAAAGCTAACACACTATACCACCAGGGACTCAGACCTCAGAAGTTTGCTAGAGAGCATTTGGATGTTCCAAAAAAGTATTGGGAGAATGTCACATGTCAGATTAAACCAAAATAGAACTGTTTGATAGAAAGACAACTCATCATGTTTGGAGGAAAATGAATGGGAGAACACCATACCTACTGTGAAATCGGGTGGCAAAATCATGCTTTGGGGCAGTTTCTCTGCAAAGGGACCAGGATGACTGATCCGTGTACATGAAAGAATGAATGGGGCAATGTTTTGTGAGATTTTGACTTGCAAACCTCCTTTCATCAGCAAGGACATCGAAGATGAAATGTGGCTGGGTCTTTCAGCATGACAATGATACAAGTATACTGCCAGGGCAACAGAGGAGGGGCTTCGTAAGAAGCATTTCAAGGTCCTGGAGTGGCCTAGCCGTCTCCAGATCTAAACCCCAGTGAAAACCTTTGGAGGGAGTTAAAAGTCTGTGTTGCCCAGCAACAGCCCCAAAACATCACTGCCCTAGAGGAGATCTACATACCAGCAATAGTGTGTGCCAACCTTGTGAAGATTTACAGGAAACTTTTGACCTCTGTCATTGCCAACAAAGGATATATAACAACATATTGAGATTAACTGCTTGCCTATTGCAGATTTATCTTTCCAATCTGGTACAGGTCTACAATTTTCTTCACCATAGTGGAGTGTAAGGTTGTGGACAGGTGTCTTTTATATTGATGACAAGTTCAACAGGCGCCATTACTATGGGTAATAAGTCGAGGACAGAGGAGCCTCTTAAAGGAGAAGTTACAGGTCTGCAAAGGCCAGAAATCTTGCTTGTTTGCAGGGGACAAATACTTATTTTCCACCATAATTTGCAAGTAAATTCTTTAAAAATTAGAATATATTATTTTCTGGATTAGTTCCCTCTTTGTCTCTCATTGTTGAGGTCTTCCATTTGTCAATTACAGGCCTCGCTCATCTTTTTAAGTGGGAGAACTTGCACTATTGGTGTCTCACTATATACTTTTTTCTTCACTGTACCATAACATGATCTGGATTTTCCACATCAAAATCCAGGACAAAATATTCACCTTAAACCTAAACTAAATCAGCATCACGAAACACACAGATTTGGTTACAGAATGCAGTGCACACATTGTTGCAGATTTTAGCCCCTATTCAACCTTCAATTGCTTTAGACTGAAAATCCAAATCCCCAGCATAAAATCGGCATGCTGCTGGAGATGGCGAAGCAAAAATCGAAAAAAAAGCAGCAGCACTCCTGATGAATCCATAAAAATAGCATACTTTATTCACAAAACATAGCAACATTTTGACATCACGTCTTTGCTTGATAAAGACGTGATGTTGAAACGTTGTTATGTTTTGTGAATAGAGTACTGTACTCTATTTTTATGGATTCATCAGGAGTGCTGCTTCTTTTTTGATTTTATGGATTGAAGGTCCTGGCAACATGGACCCATGGCTGCGTGCACCCACGACAATGGGGCTCATTTACTAAGGGTCCGTTGGACGCATTTCCGTTTTGCGACAAATTGCCCCGGGATTTTGGCGCATGCAATCAGATTATGGCGCATTGGCGCCGGCTTGCCCGCTACAGAAATGGGGGCGGGAGGCGGACAACCCGACGGATTTGGTAAAACGGCAGAATTTAAGAAAGGATTTGTGTCGCAAGATCAAGCACTCACATGCACCAGGAAGAAGCAGGTGAACTCCGGCGGACCTCGGCGCAGCAGCGACACATGCAGGAACTCGGGCGTACCATCTTAGTGAATCGCGCTGAACACGAATCCTTGTCAGACAACCCACCGCGGGATTGCGACGGGACCGGGTAAGTGAATCTGCCCCAATATGTTGAACTACAGGTAAATATTGCAGTGCTGCTGTAACTTGGGCCATATTGTCCCTTCTTCTTCTGCTCATTGCATGCTCTGGCCGTATGCAGCACTACACCAATTTTCAGGCATATGTGTTTTAATGAAACCATCCTGTCTGCAATACAACAATGTGATTATATGTAGCATCAAATCTCGTTTCTTTCTTACAATGCCTGATACTCTCCCAACCATTGCATGCAATAATAACAAATGACTGTTTTGGACAGGCGATTGCAGAGGTGGTAAAAAAAAGAATACTGAATGGGGAAGACATGAATGGTAGAAAGGGAAAGCAGAGGACAACATGTACAGTAAAACTTGTTTTTGATGAATACATTTTCTAGTATACTTTCTGTGTCAGTTCGTCAAGGTTTTCTAGATCTCTACTTGCTGTCTTTCTATAGGAAGCTTCATTGTTTATTTCCACTGGATAGAAATCTGTACCTGGTCATGTGATGTCACACAGGTGCACAGCTCTTTAGTATCACAGAGAGTAATCAGATTTTTGTGTTATAAGGAGTCATGCACTTGTGTGACATCATGTGCCCATGGACTGGTTTGAATCCGCAAGTATACAATGAAGATTCCTGTTGAATGACAGCAAGCAGAGATCTAGAAAACTATGACAAATTGGTGTATTGGTGGAGCTTTATCAAGGCGGACTGGCCTTGTGGCCAGTCTTTACCCATGTGGCAACTCCTGGTTCATAGCAGGAATTGTGACTACTATTCCCCTCGGGTGTTTTAGACTTTGAAGTGGGCCGCCATGCTATAGCACAGTCCTACACCAGGTCCTATTAACTATTTCATAATCATTAAATTATTATTTAGTAGCTATATATATAATATAAAATTGAGTGTTTGTCTATTTGTTTGAGTAGAAATGTTCACTCTCCACTTTCCAAAATATGTTTAGTAATTTATCCACCAATCTACAGGAGCTATTGTCTGTTGTGGCAGTTAAGTCTGTTGTGGCAGTTAGTGCTGTTGTGGCAGTTAGTGCTGTTGTGGCAGTTAGCCGAGGTATTCATCAAGTTACGTTTAGCAATCACAGTTTATCTTTTATTTTGCTTTAGGTCATTAATATGAGCTCATATTGGTTGCTATAGACAACAAAGGACATTCTAATTATAAGACAGCTTGGGTGTGAGTTTATATGATATTGAATGTGATGCATAGTCGATATTGTATTAGAGGCACTAGATCATCTCTGATACTCTAGCCACATCCAGAGCTGCAGTGTTATCCTAGACATATGCTTAACCCACGTAGCTGTAGAGGCATTAGATCATCTTTGATATGTTAGTCTTATCCTTACCATCATCTCTTTTATTCCAGTTACATCTAGAGCTGCAATCATCTATATATTGTTATATAATTTCTAATACTCCAGTTACATCCACAGCTGCAATCATGTATCTACTGTTATATAATCTCAGATGATTGAAGATCTGTATGTGAATAGAGTATCAATCTTACATTATATCATCTTTGATACTCAAGTCGCATGCTGTCAGTCACATCAAGAGCTACAATCATCTGCCTACCATTATATAATCTCGGATAGCTGCTGCTCTAGATATGACTGGAGTATCAATCTTCCTTTATATCATCTCTGATATTCATCCAGAGATGAGTTACATTCAGAGATGAATACAGTCACATCCAGAGCTGCAGTTTCATATCTGCGAGTACTTTTTAATGATCTCCCCCAATCCCTAGCTTTTAGAGATAAGAAGATGACAGTGACTGTTTATTCCAAGCTTGATAATTGATAAATAGAATACCAGAACAATAGAACTAACAAAACTATTAAGTTAAGGACAAACAAAGAGACTCAAAGGCAAGTATAAAATAAGAAGCTACATGTAGCTAGAAATACAATGCCAAGCAACAAGAGACTGCAAAATTGATATACATTTTAAGAATGCAATTTCAGGGGGAATTGCTGCTCTAAACAGGAAATGCATTGCTTCCCAGATCTTTAGATTCCCATGGGCACTTTGTAAGACTAGAGGAGATGGAAGGCAGCTGTGGAATGAGAGCATTACCAAATTTCTAAGACCTGTTAATGATCACTAAATATAATCTTAGTTAAATAAATCAACCTCTACAACCTAAACTAGTCAACAGAACTTTACTTTGCTTATGATGGCAGTAGTGCAAGAGCATACACATGAGAATGTTCTCTATTATTTAATTAGATACAGACGACTATACATGATGAACATTGTTCTCTCACATCTTTCTCATGACTCTAAAGGAAATATTACTCATTGATAATAATAAAGCTACTAAGTAATTTCTTAAAGTAATTTTCTTGTACGACAGGATAACCCATTGGTGGCCAGGGAGCTGATTAAGCAAACAAATGAATCCTCACCCAACTCTTTTGCATCAGTGTAGCCTCCTGCTTCTTCTGCTTTCAGTCTTGGAAGGACCAGAAGTGGTAAAACTGGCTTCAGGGGCCACATGCAGTCACTGTGACCAATGAGCCAAGTGTGACATTAGTTATGTATCAACAGTGACATCACCACATTTTATACCCCCACAGGTGTAGCTATTTGTTATAGCATGTTATATATAAAAAGCTGATGTATGTGTGTGTTAGGGATTTTTATGCAGGGCCCCAACAGCCCTCTTGACTTTTGTAAGGTGAGTCCTAATGAACCCTTTCATGATTGAACATAGAGACCAAGACATGTCAATCTCTTAGTCAAGATCTTCCACCGTTTAATAATCAAAATGCATAATATATGACAGACAGAAAAGTCATCAAAGGGGCGTGAATAGTATACTGCAAAGCTATTGGACATCAGCACATTCTGGGAAAAAAGTGAATTAATTGTGCTCAGTTCTCAGAGACCTTGTACACAGATATTGTTTATACTAAGAAGAAGATAAGTGGCTCCAGAATCCTAATATCATGCAGCTTCGAGGACAGACTGGCTTCTCATTAAATGTCAAAGGGTATTAGCTGACAGGCCAGCAACCAGGTTACATAAAATGAAGTTTGAATCATGACATTAACATGACAATGGTTAGGGAACATGGCCGCTGTATCTAAGATGGCGGAGATTAGTCAAGATGGCGTCCGAAACAAGTGCAACCTCCTTAACATGTGTATTTGTGTGTGTCCGCTAAAGGAATCTGTACCGTCGCATTTACAATCACCAAATTTTGCACAGCCGCTCTCTGTGACTCAGGGAATGTCATAGACTACATTTGAGCTGAAATTTTCACCCCTCACTTTCCAAAATACACTTATTATCACCATATACAGAAGCCATTCGTTGCTGCTGCTGTGGCAGTTGTAAGCTGAGCTGCAATTGGTTGCTATTCTGCCGCTGGTCATTAATATGAACTCTGAGCTTTGATTTGTTACTAGAGAGAATGAGTATAAGACAGCTTATATATGAGGTAATATGGGTAGGTATAGAAACAGAGAGACAGGCAGGGAGACTAAGAGTGACAGAGAGACAGGCAGGCAGGGTGAGTGAGAGACAGGCAGTGAGAGTGAGAGACAGTGCATCTGTTCAAAGACATCAGAGAAACCGTCTAGTCTTACCATTCTCTACTCTCTTCAGAACAAAAAATAATACTCCAAAAAATCTGACCACCATCGTATTGTAAAACAAATGTAAAAGCAATGGGGGTCTCTTCCAGGTACAAATATACTGTACCCGATGCAACAAGTAAATTACTGCTACCTCAACACGACAATTGCTCCTGATAACCAAATCGGAGAGAATCACAGTAACCTAACATTGCAATTTCAGTGCCTAAATATTAGTTTTCATGTGTGTAGTTCATGTGTGTCACCACAATCTTTTGGTAAAGGCATCTAAGGAATAAGAAAACTAAGAAAAGAAGTGATTATGTATTTTTTTTCCATAATTTCAGTACACTTTCTTCTCTAATACTTGTTAATATACGTACTGCTAAGCTCCCCAGCACAGTGACATGGACAGGGTAAGGGTACATTCAGACGGCCGTCTATGGGGACATATATGTGGGCACATGTACGTCACCAAAGATGGCAATGGCGGCCCGGCGGTGGTACGGTGTGGCACCGAGCTGCGCCATACACCTCGAAAGGATAAAGCCTGCTCTATCTTTTCGCGAGTGTGCAGTCGCGCGCTGCTGTTTCATATGGAGGGGGGAGTGGTCACCTCCTCCTCCCCAGCACACACCGGTATGCCCGCCGTGTGCGGGAATGCATCCTAAGACATTCAAAAGCCAAACCTTTTCCTTACAGTATAAAAGTTATCAAATTGAATATTAATAACAAAAACATAAGAAAATATATTAAACTGAAAATTTGGCCTAATATTACAACTAAGGGTTAAGTGATAAAATGTGAGATCAGATTAGTAATAATAAATAAATAAAATAAATAAAAATAATAAAATAATGGATACTCCATTAGACTCCTGCAATAAAGATCCCTTTAGCTTATTGAAAGGACAGCAATTTTCATGAAAATGGAATGGGTTAATGTCCTTCCACTGTTCTTATTATTCTTTGGTGAGATAATGTCTACTTACTAAAAAGGAAAAAATATCCCCAATGATATCTGACTATTCAGACATCACTGGCTGAAATGTTATTAACTTTTATTTCAAGCTCCATGTCATCACTGAGTCACTACACCGACAATTTTGTTCAATGTAAGGATGTTTTTTTTTACTGTACAGGATGTTTATTTTTCTGTACTGATTATAAAGTTCAATTGTCTTGGGCATAAAAGCATTGTAAAATAGGCAATAGGCCACAATAGGCAACTAGTGAGGTATCGGCAATGGAGCACAGGCCGCACCCTCAACTCATGTCTCCATCTACCCTCTCATATAGATTGTGAGCCCTCATGGGCAAGGTCCTACTTCAACTTCTAGATTTATGTAGTTTTTGTATTTGAATTTGTATGTAATGTATGTGAACCCCTTACTTAATGTACAGCACCATGGAATTAATGGTGCTCTATAAATAAATAATAATCATAAAAATATTAATAATTACCACAATGGGCGAGATGTATCATTTGATGACATAAATCCCCCCCAATATATACTGTACATATAATCTTATTTCCATGTTCTGCATCTTTAAATACTTGGTCACAGTTATTCCATACAAGACCCTTCTCTTTTCCTGACCAGCCAACAAGTGTAGAATGTGAAGGTTTACATAAATGGCTTTATCAGCACTGACTAAGCAGATAAGGCATTTTAAACAACAGTAGGGTTGGTGTATTCAGGGTGATACAAAAGGTCAAAGTACAAAAGAGTTTAAACATTCTGTTAGAATCACAGTCTTTCAAATTGTTTTTGTGCCCATAGCCCATACTTGAACTTGACCCTCCAGTACGCAGTCCATCATAATATAACATACACTGCCAGCTTGTTACAATAAAGAAAAGCACACGCATGCAAGTTTATCTGTTCCTCTGTGTGCCCCGCTGCGCTCGCTGTGCCCCTCACCTAGCCAGGCTCCAGCGTGACTCCCACGTCTTCTCGCGCGCGTCCCCGCTGCCTAGGGGGTGCGCGCGCTGACTCTGTTAAATTTAAAGGGCCAGTGCACCGATGACTGGCGCTAGCCACCTGCCTTCCTGATAAATTCCCAGCCCCTTTCTGTGCTCCCTGCCGGATCTATGTGCCTACGCCTTAGAGAAAGCTCACCAGCGATATTCTTGCTTTCCTGTGTGTTCCTGCTCCTGAGTCCTGTGTTCCTGCATTCCTGCGTGTTCCTGCTCCTGAGTCCTGTGTTCCTGCTTTCCTGTGTGTTCCTGCTCTTATGTGTTCCTGCGTTCCTGAGTTCCTGTGTCCCATGTTCCTGTGTTCCTGTCCCCATCTGCCTGGACCTCCCGTTGCTGACCCCGGATTGGACTTGACCATGCATCTCTGCCGCCTGCCCTTACCCTGTGCCTGAAACTGACCATGAGACTATCTCCTGCTAGGGTACCTCGACCTCGGCTGCCAACGCAGTCTAGTTGCACCTGTGGACCTAATGGTACCCTGACGCAGCAAGACCATCCCGCTTTGTGGCGGGCCCTGGTGAAGACCAGGTGCTACTTAGACTCCGGTCCCAGGTGTCGGCTAGTACCACCTCCCGTGGTGGTCCAGAGGATCCACTAATCCCGAATCCTGACATTATCATTCAACAAAAATTGAAATAGAACTGGACAGTTGTGCAACACCTGCTAGATTTATCCAGAGGCTCTGGCCTCCTGATGGATCCAGCATGTACTGACTGATGAGGTTCACATCATACACTGGTGCACCAATATCTTATGCTGCAGGTCGGTATGATCATGGTGATAACAGGTTATAATAACATAAAACGTCTAAAGACTTTGTAAAAAAAGGAGTGTTAAAACTAGATTTGTGATTTGGGAAATCAAGCTTTTCTTAAGTAAAAACATGTCTAAGTCATGCGCTAGTTAACTAACTATTGCAGACAGGGAATAGAACAGCATGCCCACACACAGCTATTGCGGTATTACACAGCTGTTATCCACTGTCTGTTCTGAATTTTGCACTTTTTTGCCAAGAATGGACATTAATTGTTACAGATAATCTCCACATGTTTTGTAGGGATTTGGAATCCAAGTTTCCTGATACTGGTTACATTGTGAAAATACACAGAACAATTTAATAGGCAGATGCACCATACAAATTAACTCCCTGTCAAAAATTGTTATTTTGACATCTAATTAGCTCTAACCCAATGGAATCGGCTCTGAAGGTTTCCTGGGGCAACTGGTACCAAGATATATAAATATATATAAAATGTAGGGTCTGCACGATCTTTCCAGAAAATCCCAGCTCTCCTAAAATGTATTTAGTTCTTGGAGTCTGGAGGCTGACTGAAGTCATGGATTTGTTTTGATGACATAACAGGTGGTGCTGTAGCACAGGAGCCAGGTGGCGAACCTATGGAACGGGTGCCATCTCCCCTGCCGTCTATATCTTGAATCAATGAAGCTTAGGCCAGCAGGAAAAGATGCCGATTGCCGAGCGCTCCAGTGATATCTCTCACTGTAGGCTGCTCTGTGCTCACTAGTGCTGCCTTACACTCTCTTACTCCCTCCCCCTCTCCCCTGCAGCCCGTAACACAAGGAGAGAGACTGAACTGCAGGAGCCTACAGCAGCCTGTAAAGATAAGTGTAACAGGAGAGGCAGGAGCTGCTCTGTGTGTATTACACAGGCAGCAGGCAGCGACTTTGGGACACTAAACAACTATAGTCCTTATTGTTTAGTGTCCCAAACTGCCCTGTATGACAGCTTCCCATGGCCACACATACTGCCCTTGGCCCAATTCTCTTGTCTTGTTGCTGTGCCATGCTTGCAGTGACCCTAGGGTGCACTACACTGCCCTCACTGACATCATGCACAGGTGCCCAGAGCTCAGGACCAATATTATTATAGCCACAGACGGCTGTCATATGGGACATTTGATCGATAATTCACCTGCCTAATTCCATGTAACTTTGTAATTCAGTGCACCCACACTGCGTGTGGAGTTAGTGTTCCCCTGGATGGGGTAGTGTTCCCTCGCTGGATGGGGGTATGTTCCTCGCTGACGGGGGTAGTGTTCCTCACTGGATGGAGGTTGTTCCTCACTGTGGTGGTGGTAGTGTTCCTCACTGGATGGGGGTAGTGTTCCTCACTGGATGGGGTATTGATCCTCAGTGATGAGGGTATGTCTCAGTATGGGGGTAGTGTTCCTCACTGGATGGGGGTAGTGTTCCTCACTGTATGGTGTTAGTGTTCCTCACTGGATGGGGTGGTGTTCCTCACTGGATTGGGGGTAGTGTTCCTCACTGTGTGGTGGTAGTGTTCCTCGGATGGGGATGTCCTCACTGGATGAGGTAGTGTTCCTCACTGTGTGGTGTGTAGTGTTCCTCACTGGATGGAGGTAGTGTTCCTCACTGTAGGAGGTAGTGTTCTTACGTATGGGGTAGTGTTCCTCACTGGATGGGGTAGTGTTCCTCACTGGATGGGGTCAGTGTTCCTCACTGATGGAGTATTTCCTACTGTATGGGGAGTGTTCCTCACGTATGGGAGGAGTGTTTCCTCCTGTGGGGTAGTGTTCCTCGCTGGATGGAGGTAGTGTTCCTCACTGTATGGGCAGTGTTTCTCACTGTATGGCGGTGTGTTCCTCACTGTATGGCGGTATGTGTTCCTCGCTGGATGGGGTAGTGTTCCTCACTGGATGGGGGTAGTGTTCCTCACTGGATGGGGGTAGTGTTCTCACTGTATAGGGTAGTGTTCCTCACGGGTTGGAGGTAGTGTTCCTCACTGTATGGCGTAGTGTTCCTCACTGTATGGGAGTAGTGTCCCTCACTGTATGGCTGTAGTGTTCCTCACTGTATGGGGCAGGTTCCTACGTTGGAGTAGTGTTCCTCACTGTATGGGGTAGTGTCCTCACTTTGTGGTGTAGTGTTTCCTCACTGGATGAGGTAGTGTTCTCATGTATGGCGGTGTGTTCCTCACTGTATGGCAGTAGTGTTCCTCACTGGATGGAGTAGTGTTCCTCACTGTATGGGGTAGTGTTCCTCACTGGATGGAGGTAGTGTTCCTCACTGTATGGGGGCAGGTTTCTCACTGTATGGCGGTAGTGTTCCTCACTGTATGGTGTAGTGTGTCCTCGCTGGATGGGGGTAGTGTTCCTCACTGGATGGGGGTAGTGTTCCTCCATGGATGGGGGTAGTGTTCCTCACTGTATGAGGGTGTTTTCCTCACTGGATGGAGGTAGTGTTCCTCACTGTATGCGGTAGTGTTCCTCACTGTATGGCAGTAGTGTTCCCTCACTGTTGGCGGTAGTGTTCCTCACTGTATGGGGGCAGTGTTCCTCACTGTATGGAGGTAGTTTCTCACTGTATGGGGGTAGTGTTCCTCACTATATGGCGGTAGTGTCCTCACTGATGGAGGAGTGTTCCTCACTGTATGGTGGTAGTGTTTCTCACTGTATGGAGGTAGTGTTCATCACTGTATGATGGTAGTATTCCTCGCTAGATGGGGGTAGTGTTCCTCACTGGGTGGGGTAGTGTTCCTCACTCATGGCGGTAGTGTTCTCCACTGTATTTGCTCCTGCTTTGTAATATAATTGGTGATGTTGGTCTTATTAGTGGTCTGTTTATTATCAGTATGGTGGTATTTATCTTATTGTACTGTCCCTTATGTCCCTTATAGAGGGGGATTGTCGGTTAATTATAGGCTCAATAGCCGGTTGGCACTCTGCATGATAGCGAAGACTTTGGTTTGCAGTTTGGGCACTTGGTCTCTGCTCTAGGGTGTCCCTAAGTGGCTTTTACCAAGATTACCTGTACTGTAAATACAACAAGTTGGGAGCCTGTTAAAGCTTTTACATTGGGACCCAAAAACTTCAAATTATTTCTTTGCAACTAAAGTAGACAGTATTTGTCAATGTTACATTCAGTGTAGGAAAATTCCCTAGAACATTACATTGCCTCCAGCTTGCCTTTTCCCATAATGCATCTTGCTGCTATTTCTTTTCCAGGCAGGCACCACACACAAACCACTTGACACCATTTGAAAAGCAAACTAGGATTCTGATTTTCTTCAATTAATTTAGTTTAGTTCTGATTCTCTTGTGCTTATTGTAAATGCTTTTGGTGGTAGCACCTTTCCTCTAAGGGCCAAGACTAGGTCTGTGCCACCTATTGCTATGCTTCTGAACAAGGAGGTGGATGACTGGGGACAGAGCTTGCCATGGACTTGTCAGATGACATCTCACACTTATCTAAAGGAAACACAGTATCATACCACTCAGATTTACTGATAGTAGGGATGATCTTGTGTTTATAAAGTCCTGCGACATTGGATTGTTTACTTTATAAGATATTCATAGAGCATGATGCGCTCAGGCTACGTCACATGAGCGCCTATCATCTCGGCCGTGCATACTCGTCTCCGTGTTCATAGTAGCTGTCTCCCTCACCGATCCTAACATCAGCAGATCATGGGGTGGGGACGAGCAAGTAAGTTTGGGACATCTACCATCAGTAAATCTGATGGTAAAGTCATTTAACCCTTAACCTCTGCCCGTAGCTCTACGGCGCAGAGGTATAAGGGATGTATGAAGAGGGCTCACGAGCTGAGTCCTCTTCATACAGAGGTGGGGGTTGTTGCATATTGCACCAGGCTATTAACCCTTTCAACGCCGCCGGCAAGGCCGCCGGCGGCGTTTAAAAGGCGGCGGCGCGCGGGCGCTGCCATCTTTTTTACGATCGCCGCGCCCCCGAACATCATCGGGGGGGCGGCGATCAGTTGCCATGGTAGCATCGGGTCTTCGTTTGACCCGACTATCTGGCATCTGCAGATTCGTTACAATGAGCCAGGTGGCTCATTGTAATGAATGTGCTGCAATGCCATTATTGCAATACAGAAGTATTGCAGTATATGGTAGGAGCAATCTGAATATCTAGGATGGTCTAAAAAATAGTGAAAAAAAAAATAAAAAAAAAGTTTAAAAAATAAATAATAAAATATTAAAAGTTCAAATCACCCCCTTTCCCTAAAGGTATAAAATAAAACAGTAAAATAAACAGTCAAATCACAAACATATTATCGTTATCGCCGTGTTCTCAAAATGCCCGATCTATCAAAATATAAAAATGGTTTACGGGCGGCGGTGACCTCTGAGGCGGTAATGGCGCCCCAATGTCGAAATGCGACTTTTACACCTTTTTACATAACATAAAATGAAATAAAAAATGATCAAATGTCGCACAGACCTCAAATATGTAGCAATGAAAACGTCGCCTCATTTCGCAAAAATGATCCCTCAAACATCTCTGTGCGCCAAAGTATGAAAAGTTTATTAGTGTCAGAATATGGCACAATTTTTTTTTCTTTTTGTACACATCGTTTAATTTTTTGAAAATGTATTAAAACACAATAAAACTATATAAATTTGGTATCACCGCGATCGCAACCGAACCAAAGAATAAAGTAGAATGAAAACAACGTGGAACCGGCACGACAACGAATCACTTCACGGGGTAAATATGCCAATCTTCTTCTTTATGATAAAATTCAAACAACATGAGAGACAAAATCGGTTTGACGCGTTTCGACGGTTCCCCGTCTTAGTCTTAACAGTTAGACTAGACGGGGAACCGTCGAACGCGTCAACCGATTTTCTCCTCATGTGGTTTGAATTTATTCAATAAAGAAGAAGAATTGGCATATTACCCCTGTGAGTGATTCGTTGTCGTGCCGGTTCCACGTTGTTTTCATTCATGCTACATGGCTATGGTTCGCCTTTCCGAGCACCAGGACTCGCCACAGTGAAGTACGGCCAAGACGTCTGAAGGTTGGGTGAGCCGGCTTTACTTCGTTACCTTTTACCTATCAATAGTGGAGGTTGAATCCTATCTTTATTAAGAGAAGTAGGCATGTTATTTGAGCGAAGAGTGAAAGTCGTAAAACTAGCCACAACGTTTTTTTTTTAATTTTTCCACATTTGGAATTTTTTTTGAGCTTGGCAGTACACGGCATGTTAAATAAATAACATTACGGGAAAGTAATTTTTTACGCACAAATAAGCCCTCACACAGGCTGTACACGTAAAAATGAAAAATGTTATGGACTTTTTAGTTGGGAGCGAGAATAGAGCGAAAACCCTGCGTCCTTAAGGGGTTAAAGCACACAAAAGATTGCAATCCGGTCATTAAGTCAACCACACTTGAAACTACAAATAATGTTAGTAACTGGAGTCAACCAAAGAGACAAAGAACAATTTTAAATATTTTCAATAATAATATATAATCTTTATTTATGTATAGCCCATCACATTCGCAGCGCTGTACAATCATGTTTAAGATCGTTTACCATATATTTGATCAGCTCAAATGTATTTCAATGGCTGAAAACTAGTAAAAACATTCTATGAGTGGTTCCTCCAGGCCAGACAGGTGTTCCATATTTTAGGATGGGACATGAATTATTAGTATGGACAGAATGGTGGACTGTGTAACTTCCCCTCAGCCAGGCTAAACATCCAACAATAGCGCTGTCTGTGGGAAACAACTGCAGTAATCCTGTCTGGGTAAACCACCGTGAAGTCTCTTTTATAATAGTCCAGAGATATGCAGCTGATGAAGCTGTTTTGTGACTCCGGTTCAGAGCATTGTATTATTTTTGTACACAGAAGTGTTGCTATCATATGCAGTTAATGTCACCTTACTATTGCAAACTCATCTTCTATTGAATTAATAGAGCTCCTGCAGATCCCGGTGTTGAAAGCTACACATAAATGGAGGACAACCTCCACTCTGTTCTCTGTGTGGTGGCAACAGCTGATGCCGGGAGTTTCTTACGTTAACACTATTTTGATCACCTAAACAAGTGGCATACATGTCTATTGAGGAATGATAATGGTAGAGAGCCTGTACTATTTCTATCTATCTGCTGTATTGGTCAAAATCAGGAAAAATGTGGTTCTTGTTTGTTTGCTGATTTTACTGATTTCAACCCTTTCATGTTTGTTATAATATAGAATGTTTCCATTACAATCTCTTCTTTGGTTAACACTGTATGGACATATGTCTTTTTCAATCGGATTAACTATGCAAACTATGTATTAGCACTCCTACACTAAGCTGGGGATGGGTTGCCTTCACCAGAGTTGTTATACCCCTGAAAAACACCTTAAAAGGGCTAATAGCAACGGTGTCACCACGACCAGACCCACAGTGGAGGGGGCCGCACTCGCTGAGGTAGGGTGTTAGCCCCTCCACCATCTCCGTGTTGATATCTAATGATTTTATAATTTTTTTTTAAACTGCCCACTAATGTGGGGTATATATTATGAGGAGGACAAATGTTATTGATATTAATAAGGGATACATTTATTAATTATATATTGAGAGGATGCTGCTATTATTATATGTAATGCTGATAATTATATGAGAGGGTTCTCATGTTGATATATCTTTGAAATAGGGTACTGCGGGGTACTTTTTTAGGGGTGCTGGGACAGGATTAGAATAGTGCGTGGGTACTGGGGATGTATAAAAATTTGTGGATGCTATATTCATTAGGGCCTACTATATATAAATATTTAGTGGGTAAAATATTCATTTATGCAGGAGTACCATATAATGGGATGTACACTATGATATATTGAAGTGGATCACAGTGTATTATTTAGTATACATAGAGGCAGCATGTATGAAGTAAGGTGTATGTGCTATTTAGGAGCACAATGTTTTGTCCAGGAAACACTATACTGTGATATTTTTAGATGCACAGTGTAGACATGTGCAGAAAGATGCTGAAAAGAATCTGGTGTAACTCCGGCAGGGATGGAAAGTCATTGTGGAGTTTATACCTGATGGAGAATTGTAACCTGTGAGGAGCCCACCAGTATATGAACTAGAATGGACTCAGCCAGTGCAGAAGGAGAAGACAGTAAAGGCTACTGATTTAATCTTAAGTAAAGCTTATCTCTGCTAAATGTATACGTATCTCACCCCTGGTATGTAGTATATTGCCACTATATTTAAATACTCAGAATATTAAATGCTGGTATATATTTATGTGTGCTGTACATTAATTCCTGGTATATATGCATTATTTTCACTACAGTTACATATGTATGTGTGGGTAGAGTGTATATAGCATATGTGTATTCCTAAGAATAATGTGCAACATGCATACATCAACAAGGATTTTGGTAAATGAGGCTCCAAAACAAAGTTTGCACTGGGGCCCATTACAGTCTTGTTATGCCACTGGTCAGTAGACTCCCTTCAACACCATTGACGTGTACGAGGATGTCAATAGAGATAGCTATCAACATGACTATTGTGACCCCCAGTGCTCTGTGAATGGAGCGCCAGTACAATTGCAAGAGTGGGGCTGTGTTCGCTTTTCTGATATGTGGATAAGGTTTACATTTTACATTTAGGGAAACATGTGCTGCTTACTGTAGCAACGAGTGGAACCCCCCCCCAAGCCCCTCAGGGTCATTAGCATAATGAAGGAAGGAGGTCATGGAAAACAAATATAATAATATTACCACTGTTACGTTGCCTGGATCTAAGAGTAAGTGTCCCTGGTTTATCATGATGGATTTTGATTGCAGATTTCTTTTAAACCATAATTGAGGTAATTAATATAGATAAAACCTCATGTGATGTTGTTTTTTAAATGTATGCTTAGAGATGGTAGAAAGGCATATTTACAATGCAGGTGTGATGGGCTTTAGTAACTTTAGTGAAAATGTGAAAATGACGTGTCTGGTGAAAGGTTCCTTTTTAATGGCATGGAATTCTGGAGGTAGATATTTTACCCCACGTCTTCGAATTCGGTAGGAATTTTCGTCATTGTTTGTTGCGAATAAGCCCCTAATATGTGTGTTCCCAGTAGTGAGTCTGATCAGCTCCCTACAGGACACTACTCATATACACTCACCGACCACTTTTTAGTCACCATGCTAGTAAGGGTTGGACCCCTTTTGCCTTCAGAACTACTGCCTCAATTCTTTGTGGCATAGATCAACCAAGGTGCTGGAAGCATTCCTCAGAGATTTTGGTCACATATTGACATGATGGCGCACCCAAGTTGCCGCATATTGTCGGCTGCACATCCATGATGCGAATCTCCCGTTCCACCAATCCCAAATGCTCTATTGGATTGAGATCTGGTGACTGTGGAGGCCATCTTGAGTACAGTGAACTCTTGTCATGTTCAAGAAACCAGTCTGAGATGATCCAGCTTTATGACATGGCGCATTATCCTGCTGAAAGTAGCCATCAGATTTGGGTACATTGTGGTCATAAGGATGGACATGGTCATCACAATACTCAGTAGGCTGTGGCGTTGCAAGACGATCTCAATTTGGTACCAAGGGGCCCAAAGATGCCAAGAAAATATTTCCACCCGCCCATACACCACCACCACCTGAACCTTTGATACGAGGCGAGTGGATCAAGGCTTCATGTAGTTGACGGCAAATTCTGACCCACCATCTTAATGTCCAGCAGAAAATCGAGACTCATCAGACCAGGCAACGTTTTTTCCAATCTTCTACTGTCCAATTTCGATAGCTTGTGCAAATTGTGTAGCCTCAGTTTTCTGTTCTTAGCTGAAAGGAGTGGCACCCGGTGTGTCTTCTGCTGCTGAAGCCCATCTGCCTCAAGTTCGACGTACTGTGCATTCAGAGATGCTCTTCTGCCTACGCTGGCGATTTGAGTCACTGTTGCCTTCTATCAGCTCGAACCAGTCTGCCCATCACTCTGACCTCTGCATCAACAAAGTATTTCCGCCCACGAACTGCCACTCACTGCATGTGTTTTTCTTTTTCGGACTATTCTCTGTAAACCCTGGATGGTTGGGCGTAAAATCCAGTATATCAGCAGTTTCTGAATACTCAGACCAGCCCTTCTGGCACCACAACCATCCACTTCAAAGGCATTCACTCACCTTTCTTCCCCATACTGATGCTCGGTTTGAACTGCAGATTGTTCTTGACTGTCTACATGCCTAAGGCATGAGTTTCCGCCATGTGATTGGCTGATTAGAAATTAGAAAAGCAGTTGACGGTGTCCTAATAAGTGGCCGGTGAGTGTATACTTAGGTAATTGAGCAGTGGTAGATTATGCCTGGATAGGCAAGGGTAATTTTTATTCTTTATCATCAAATGATATCTCAATGCACTTAATTGTGAACTGAGTGTGATTGGAGAAGGAGATCACCTGACCAGGGATTAACTAAACCCTTGGTCAGGGGAGGAGTTAGCGCTCTTCAGGTCCAGCTCTGCTAGTGAGCAGAGATGAGTTAGCATCTAGCTTCTGACTGAGAAGCACCACCTCAAAGCGTATGCTCTCTGTCCACATCCTCCTAGCCTCGGCAACTACACACAAGTGGACACAGGACGGCCAGGACAAGTTGCAGCTTCCAGCATTGGACACAGCTACATCCCAGCGCCCCTTGCCTCCAGACTGGTGACCCAACTCCTGAGGTTTCCTTCTCCAAGATCACTCCAGTAATCTGCCTTTGTGCAGAATCGTTGGCCTGTTGCTGCTGTTGGTTCGAATAAAGAACTGTAAGTTACTTTTATGCACAACATCTGCCTCTGTCTGGTCCATGCTACGGCTGTATCACCATCAAGGGCGCACCATCTATCCACCAGGGACACATACTACAGACTCTAAGGGATGCCCCTGGGAGAACCTGTACCACAGCCTCTCGCTCATCTAATTTCTTGCACACACTGCCGCTAGGCCTGCCAGACTGTGGGACAGCCTCCGGTCCCATACAAGTACACCTTACATAGCGTGCCTAGCCGCAACCGCCATCCACTCCGGTATTCTGGCCCGGCTGCCTCCAGGCCCAAGAAAAGGCTAGGCCCTGGGGGGGAGTGTTTCAATTGACAAGTCATATGAACAATTCGGCTCGCTCCTCCTGCTCTAACATGATTCCTGCAATATTACACTATGGACAATCTCTATTTCTTCCTCTCCGATGATTATTCCTGCAACACTACACTATGGAAAATCTGCACACGCTCCCTCCTGCTCTATAATATGCTGCTATAAAAAAGAAAAAGATTTTTTTTATCTCACCATTGGAAGTGTTGAATATAGCAGTGCCATGATTTGCGCATGGAGAAGAGAATGGTACCAGGTGAGGTTTTGATATGTGATCCAAATAGGAGACAGCTGGCACATACCTAAGTTCTTTGGCATATGCTTGCGCCTCCCATTGGGATTTGCTGCAGCATATCCTTGCTTGTCCAGTTTTTGTAAATATATCTAAAAAAGCTATACCATTGGTACAGTATTAGTTATTTTCTTTTTATTTATTGCTTTAAAAAGGAATAGTGCTCTGGACATACGCTACACAAAGAATGCTTGATTTCTCTAAGTACTCTCTGATGCCATAAGTGGGTAAAGTTCGTAGAGTCTAAGGTCAAAGAGCTATACACTGGCATAAGATATAACAGATCATTAATACCCAATTAGTCTACTGGGATTTCATTACTTACTAGAAACTTACATCATACTTCAAGAATTTCCTACAGACTTGCGCAGGCGGATTTTCCACATGTCCCACAATTTAAGTATTCAAGTTAAGAACAAAGGTTGATTTCTCATCAATGCTTTCCACTATTGCCATCAGAGCGTGATATCACAGTGAGATGTGTTATTCTACAGACAGATATGCTGTTACCTAAAGCATGACCGCCATTTGAGATCATTTTTATTGTCTGTGGAGGATGTGGTGAACACTTTTTTTCTAATGTACATTATTAACAAATTCTGCTTAGTTTTGTAAAAAAAATTATATTTTACAAAAACACATTCCAACCTGGATAGTTTTGCTTTATGCATGAGCTCACTCTTTTTAACTGGTTAAAAAGCTTGATTTGGGAGGATTACCCCCTCCACTTTCAGCTAGATCTTTTGAACATCTAATTAGCTCTAACCCAATGGAATCGGCTCTGAAGGTTTCCTGTGGCAACTGGTACCAAGATAGTAAATAAGATATAAGAAATGTAGGGTCTGCACAGATCTTTCCAGAAAATCCCAGCTTCTCTAAAATGTATTGAGTTCTTGGAGTCTGGAGGCTGACTGAAGTCATGGATTTGTTCCTTGTTGGCCACAAACGGTGTGTCGCCTGTTGTTAATATGTAACACAGGAGCCAGGTGGCGAACCTATGGCACGCGTGCCACGGAGGGCAAGCGCACCATCTCCCCTGCCGTCTATATCTTGAATCAATGAAGCTTAGGCCAGCAGGAAAAGATGCCGATCGCCGAGCGCTCCAGTGATATCTCTCACTGTAGGCTGCTCTGTGCTCATTAGTGCTGCCTTACACTCTCTTACTCCCTCCCCCTCTTCCCCTGCAGCCCGTAAACACAAGGAGAGAGACTGAACTGCAGGAGCCTACAGCAGCCTGTAAAGATAAGTGTAACAGGAGGAGGCAGGAGCTGCTCTGTGTGTATTACACAGGCAGCAGGCAGGCAGCTTTGGGACACTAAACAACTATAGGTCCTTATTGTTTAGTGTCCCAAACTGCCCTGTATGACAGCTTCCCATGGCCACACATATACTGCCCTTGGCCCAGATCTCTTGTCTTGTTGCTGTGCCATGCTTGCAGTGACCCTAGGGTGCACTACACTGCCCTCACTGACATCATGGCACAGGTGCCCAGAGCTCAGGACCAATATATATATATAGCCACAGACGGCTGTCATATGGGGACATTTGATCGATAATTCACCTGCCTAATTCCATGTAACTTTGTAATTCAGTGCACCCACACTCGCTGTGTGGAGTTAGTGTTCCTCACTGGATGGGGGTAGTGTTCCTCGCTGGATGGGGGTAGTGTTCCTTGCTGGATGGGGGTAGTGTTCCTCACGGGTGGAGGTAGTGTCCTCACTGGTGTGTGGTAGTGGTTCCTCAATGGATGGGGGTGAGTGTTCCTCACTGGATGGGGGTAGTGATCTCAGTGATGGGGTAGGATCCTCAGGGATGGGGGTAGTGTTCCTCTGGAGGGGGTAGTGTTCCTCACTGTATGGTGGTAGTGTCCTCACTGGATGGGGGTGGTGTTCCTCACTGGATTGGGGTAGTGTTCCTCACTGTGTGGTGGTAGTGTTCCTCGCTGGATGGGGGTAGTGTTCCTCACTGGATGGAGGTAGTGTTCCTCACTGTGTGGTGGTAGTGTTCCTCACTGGATGGAGGTAGTGTTCCTCACTGTATGGAGGTAGGTTCCTTCCTGTAGGGGGTGTGTTCCTCACTGGATGGGGGTAGTGTTCCTCATGAGGGGTAGTTCCTCATGGATGGAGGTAGTGTTCCTCACTGTATGGGGCAGTGTTCCTCACTGTATGGAGGTAGTGTTCCTAGTATGCGGGTAGTGTTCCTCGCTGGATGGAGGTAGTGTTCCTCACTGTATGGGGGCAGGTTTCTCACTGTATGGCGGTAGTGTTCCTCACTGTATGGCGGTAGTTCTCGCTGGAGGGTAGTGTGCTCACTGGATGGGGGTAGTGTTCCTCACGGATGGGGGTAGTGTCCTCACTGTATGAGGGTAGTGTTCCTCAACTGGATGGAGGTAGTGTTTCACTGTATGGCGGGTAGTGTTCCTCACTGTATGGGAGTAGTGCTCCTCACGTAGGCGGTGTGTTCTCACTGTATGGGGCAGTGTTCCTCACTGTATGGAGGTAGTGTTCCTCACTGTATGGGGTAGTGGTTCCTCACTGTGTGGTGGTAGTGTTCCTCACTGGATGGGGTAGTGTTTCCTCACTGTATGGCAGGTAGTGTTCCTCATGTATGGCAGTAGGTGTTCCTCACTGGATGGAGTAGTGTTCTCATGTATGGGGTAGTGTTCCTCACTGGATGGAGGTAGTGTTCCTCACTGTATGGGGGCAGTGTTTTCACTGTATGGCGGTAGTGTTCCTCACTGTATGGTGGTAGTGTCTCGTGGATGGGGTCAGTGTTCCTCACTGGATGGGGGGTAGTGTTCCTCACTGGATGGGGGTAGTGTTCCTCACTGTATGAGGGTAGTGTTCCTCACTGGATGGAGGTAGTGTTCCTCACTGTATGGCGGTAGTGTTCCTCACTGTATGGCAGTAGTGTCCCTCACTGTATGGCGGTAGTGTTCCTCACTGTATGGGGGCAGTGTTCCTCACTGTATGGAGGTAGTGTTCCTCACTGTATGGGGGTAGTGTTCCTCACTATATGGCGGTAGTGTTCCTCACTGGATGGAGGAAGTGTTCCTCACTGTATGGTGGTAGTGTTTCTCACTGTATGGAGGTAGTGTTCATCACTGTATGATGGTAGTATTCCTCGCTAGATGGGGGTAGTGTTCCTCACTGGGTGGAGGTAGTGTTCCTCACTGCATGGCGGTAGTGTTCTCCACTGTATTTGCTCCTGCTTTGTAATATAATTGGTGATGTTGGTCTTTCATTAGTGGTCTGTTTATTATCAGTATGGTGGTATTTATCTTATTGTACTGTCCCTTATGTCCCTTATAGAGGGGGATTGTCGGTTAATTATAGGCTCAATAGCCGGGTTGGCACTCTGCAATGATAGCGAAGACTTTGGTTTGCAGTTTGGGCACTTGGTCTCTGCTCTAGGGTGTCCCTAAGGTGGCTTTTACCAAAGATTAGACCTGTACTGTAAATAAGACAAAGGTTGGGAGCCTGTTAAAGCTTTTACATTGGGACCCAAAAACTTCAAATTATTTCTTTGCAAGCTAAAGTAGACAGTATTTGTCAATGTTACATTCATGTGATGCAGAAAATTCCCTAGAACATTACATTGCCTCCAGCTTGCCTTTTCCCATAATGCATCTTGCTGCTATTTCTTTTCCAGGCAGGCACCACACACAAAACCATTGACACCATTTGAAAAGCAAACTAGGATTCTGATGTTTCTTCAATTAATTTAGTTTAGTTCTGATTCTCTTGTGCTTATTGTAAATGCTTTTGGTGGTAGCACCTTTCCTCTAAGGTGCCAAAGACTAGGTCTGTGCCACCTATTGCTATGCTTCTGAACAAGGAGGTGGATGACTGGGGACAGAGCTTGCCATGGACTTGTCAGATGACATCTCACACTTATCTAAAGGAAACACAGTATCATACCATCAGATTTACTGATAGTAGGGGATGATCTTGTGTTTATAAAGTCCTGCGACATTGGGATTGTTTAACTTTATAAAGATATTCATATGAGCATGAGGCGCTCAGGGCTACGTCACATGAGCGCCTATCATCTCGGCCGTGCATACTCGTCTCCGTGTTCATAGTAGCTGTCTCCGCTCACCGATCCTAACATCAGCAGATCAGTGGGTGGGGACGAGCAAGTAAGTTTGGGACATCTACCATCAGTAAATCTGATGGTAAATGTAATTTAAAGCACACAAAAGATTGCATCTGGTCATTAAGTCAACCACAATTGAAACATACAAATAATGTTAGTGACTGGAGTCAAACCAAAGAGACAAAGAACAATTTTAAAATATTTTAATAATAATAATAATCTTTATTTATGTATAGCGCCATCAAATTCCGCAGTGCTGTACAAATCATGTTTAAGATTCGTTTACCATATATTTGATCAGCTCAAATGTATTTCAATGGCTGAAAACTAGTAAAAACATTCTATGAGTGTTCCTTCCAGGCCAGACAGGTGTTCCATATTTTAGAGATGGGAAGATGAATTATTAGTATGGGACAGAAGTGTGGACTGTGTAACTTCCTCAGCCAGGCTAAACATCCAACAATAGCAGCTGTATCTGTGGGAAACAACTGCAGTAATCCTGTCTGGGTAGAAACCAACCGTGAAGTTCTGCTTTTATAATAGTCAGAGATATGCAGCTGGATGAAGCTGTTTTGTGACTCCGAGTTCAGAGCATTGTATTATTTTTGTAACAGAAGTGTTGCTATCATATGCAGTATATGTCACCTTACTATTGCAAAGTTCATCTTCTATTGAAGTGAATAAGAGCTCAGCTGCAGATCCCGGTGTTGGAAAGCTACACATAGAATGGAGGACGACCTCCAGCTCTGTTATCTGTGTGGTGGCAACAGCTGAGCGCCGGGAGTTTCTTAACTGTTAACACATTTTGATCACCTAGAACAAGTGGCATACATGTCTATTGAGGAATGATAACGGTAGAAGAGCTGTACTATTTCTATCTATCTGCTGTATTGGTCAAAATCTGGAAAAATGTGGTTCTTGTTGTTTTGCTGATTTTAACTGATTTCAACCCTTTCATGGTTATGTTATAATATAGAATTGTTTCCATTACATCTCTTCTTTGGTTAAACTGTATGGACATATGTCTTTTTTCAATCGGATTAACTATGCAAACTATGTATTAGCACTCCTACAATAAGCTGGGGATGGGTTGCCTTCACCAGAGTTGTTATACCCTGAAAAACACCTTAAAAAGGGCTAATAGCAACGGTGTCACCACGACCAGACCCACAGGTGGAGGGGGCCCGCATCTGCCTGAGGTAGATGGCATCTGCCTCCACCATCTCCTGTTGATATCTAATGATTTTATAATTTTTTTTTAAACTGCCCACTAATGTGGGGTATATATTAATGAGGAGGAACAAATGTTAAATATGTATTAATAAGGGGATGCATTTATTAATTATATATTGATGAGAGGATGCTGCTATTATTATATGTAAATGCTGATAATTATATGAGAGGGTTCTCCTGTGATATAGCTTTGAAATAGGGGGTACTGCTGGGGTACTTTTTAGGGGTGCTGGGACAGGATTAGAATTAGTGCGTGGGTACTGGGGATGTATAAAAATTTGTGGATGCTATATATAAATTAGGGCCTACTATATATAAATATTTTAGTGGGTAAAATATTCATTTATGCAGGAGTACCATATAATGGGATGTATACTATGATATATTGAAGTGCATCACAGTGAATTATTTAGTATACATAGAGGCAGCATGTATGAAGTATTGTATGTATGTATGTGCTATTTAGGAGCACAATGTTTTGTCCAGGAAACACTATACTGTGAGTAACTGTGATATTTTTAGAGGCACAGTGTTGACATGTGCAGCAAGAAGCTGAAGAAATCTGGCTGGTAAATCCTGCAGGGATGGAATAAGTCATTGTGAGGTTTCATACCTGATGGAGAATTGTAACCTGTGAGGAGCCCACAAGTATATGAACTAGAATATACCTAGCCAGTGCAGAAGGAGAAGGCAGTAACTGCAACTGATTTAATCTTCAGTAATGTCTCTACTACATGTATAAGTATCTCATCCCTGGTATGCAGTACATTGCCACTATATTTAAATACTCAGAATATTAAATGCTGGTATATATTTATCTGTGCAGTACATTAATTTCTGGTATATTTGCATTATTTTCACTACAGGTACATATATATGTGTAGAGTGTATATAGTATATGTGTATTTTTAAGAATAATGTACAACTTGCATACAGCAAGGGTTTAGGTAAATGAGGCTCCAAAACAAATTTTGCACCAGGGCACTTTACAGTCTTGCTCTGCCACTGGTCAGTAGACTCCCTTCAACACCATTGACGTGCAACATGACTATTGTGACCCCCAGTGCACCAGTACAATTGCAAGAGTGGGGCTGTGTTCACTTCTCTGATATGTGTATAGGGTTTACATTTTACATTTAGGGAAACATGTTCTGTTTATTGTAGCAAGGAGTGAAAACGCCCCCCTAGAGCCCCTCGGGCTCATTAGCATAATTAAAAGTATATATTTTAGAAGGAAGGAGATAATGGAAAACAAATATAATAATATTACCACTGTTAGGTTGCCTGGATCTAAGAGTAAGTGTCCCTGGTTTATCGTGATAGATTTTGATTGTAGATTTCTTTTAAACCATAATTGAGGTAATTAATAGAGATAAACCCTCATGTAATGAAAAATGTCTTTAACAGTGATTAATCACAAATGAAAAACAAATAAACAAATTAAAGGGATCCTGTAACCAGGGACCTAATTTTTACCAAAGAAAGAAGCCCATCACACCTGATTTGCAAAAAATTATTTCTGCTTTCTCTCAGCATTTGTATTGCAAGGTAATTGTGTGTTTTAATTTACCTGGCATCCCGACAGAATCTTCTGTTTAGTCCCAGGGGTTGGCTTTGGTTTGCATGCGAACTGAGGGGTGAGCAGCACAGACAAGTTATGTGTTGTTTTGTAAATGTTTGCTTAGAGAAGGCAGAAAGGCATATTTGCAATGCAGGTATGATGGGCTTCTCTAACCTTAGTGAAAATGTGAAAATCACATGTCTGGTGACATGTCATGGTTCCTTTTTAATGGAATGGACTTCTGGAGGTGAATATTTTATCAAAGGACTCCACGTTTTAGAATTTGGTAGGAATTTTCGCCATTGTTTGCAAATAAGTCACTATGAACAATCTGCTCACCTCCTCCTGCTCTATAACATGATTCCTGCAGATAGTACACTATGGACAATCTGCTAATTTCTTCCTGCTCCGGATGATTATTCCTGCAAACACTACACTATGGAAAATCTGCACAGCTCCTCCTGCTCTATAATATGCTGCATAAAAAGAAAAAGATTTTTTTTCTCACCATTGGAAGTGTTGAATATAGCAGCGCCATGAGTTGCGCACGGAGAAGAGAATGGTACCAGGTGAGGTTCAATATGTGATCCAAATAGGAGACAGCTGGCACATACCTAAGTTCTTTGGCATATGCTTGCTGCCTCCTATTGGGATCTTGTTGCATAATCCATTTGCTTGTTCTTTTAATACAATTTTAAATCAGTCCAGTTTTTGTAAATATATCTAAAAAAGCTATACCATTGGTACAGTAGATAATTGATTTTCTTTTTATATTATGCTTTAAAAAATGAATAGTGCTCTGGACATACAGCTAAACACAGAAGAATGCTTGATTCTCTAAATACTCTCTGATGCCATAAGTGGTAAAGTTCAGTAAGAGCCTAAGGTCAAAGGGCTATACACTGGCATAAATGATGATAAGCAGATCATTAATACACAATTAGTCTACTGGGATTTCATTACATTTACTAGAAACTTACATCATACTTCAAGAATTTCCTACAGACTTGGCAAGCAGGCTGATTTTCCACAATTGGCCCACAATTTAAGTATTCAAGTTAAGAACAAAAGGTTGCATTCTCATCATATTGCTTTCACACTATTGCTCATCAGAGCGTGATATCACAGTGAGATGTGTTATTCTACAGACATATATTCTGTTACCTAAAGCATGACCGTCATTTGAGATCATTTTTATATTGTCTGTGGGAGGATGTGGTGAACATTTTTCTCTAATGTACATTATTAACAAATTCTGCTTAGTTTTGTAAAAAAAATATTTTACAAAACACATTCCAACCTGTATAGCTTGCTTCTATGCATGAGCTCACATCTAATCTCCATGAGTTTGGTTAAAAAGCTTTGAGATGGGAGGATTACCCTCTCCACTTTCAGCTAGATCTTTGAAATCAATCCTCATAGCATACCACAGTCAGGGAGAGAGCAAAAAGAGTTAATACTCACAGCTGTGTAACAAACAGGAGAGGAGAGAGAGACCTGTTTTAAATGTAGTAGACAGATTTGCCATAGCGCTGTTTCTTTACAAACTAAGGTTGTGTTCAATGTGTTCTTCACATTGCAGATGTTTCCGTACATCTGCTAACTTATCAGAAGACATGAGTGCAGAACAGTGTTCTCACAATAGTATGTGAAGAACAATATGTGTGAAGATTCTTCTATGTTCTATGTGTTCTTCACACATATTGTTCTTCACATACTATTGTGAAGAACACCGTTCGGCACTAATGTCTTCTGATAAGTTAGCTGATGTACGGAAACATCTGCAATGTATTCTTCACTGTGTTCTTCACTTAAATGATCGTGTGTTCACTGTGTTTTCTGTGTTCACTGTTTTCACTGTGTTCTTCACTGTTCTTCACTGTGTTTCCTTAAGTTAAAGCTCGTTACCGAGCAGGCGAAATACTCGTCCGAGCAACGAGCCATTTCGAGTATGCTAATACTCGAACGAGCATCAAGCTCGGAGGAGTATACTCGCTCATCTCTAGTCACCACTCCTCCTCTCCATCACGGCAAACATATGCCCGCCAGTCCATGTGTGCACGTAGGCTAAGATTGCTTTCACACGCACTTATGCTCGCCCGAGCAAACATACAACCAGGTGCACAAACTTATTCTCTCCCCGGCAAGCATACAATCAGGTGCGGCCTGCAGGGGACCCAGCATCTGGGGTATTGGGTTTGTATATGCAGTATGTGTCTGTTGCGTGTATATACTGTAAGTGTGTACATTCTGTATGTCTGTATATGGTATTGTCTGTATGTGTGTATTTGCTGTATGTGTGTGTGTAAATCTGATGTGTATATGCTCTATATGTATATGCATATGTGATCTGTATAAGCTCTATGACTGTGTATATGATGCATGGGTATATAAGGTACTGTATGAATGTGTGTATATATGTATGTACATATGATGTGTATCTACTGTATGTGATTGTAATTCACATGTATATATTTTAAGAGGTAAGGGGGCCCCATTCAGAAGTCTGCTATGGGGCCCTGGCTCTCCTAGTTATGCCACTGCACAAGACCTATATCTTGCAGGTGCAGCTGCCCAACTTGGTCACAGTGTGGTGGGACACCTTGTGCTCACCATACAGTTACCGGGTGCCCTAGACATCTATAGTGGCCTTGTGGCCATATCGCTGGCCCCCATTCGATTCTCCGCATGAAGCTTATGCAGAATTTCTTAGTGAAGTATATCAAAAATCATCTGAAATAACAGTTACCGCAATTTGGATGCTCTTGACAAAATGTGCAAAGTAGGGAAAAGGGTTTAGTATAAAACTATAAAAAGTAGGGTTTAGGGTGCTTTAACACGTAGCGCTTTGACTCCTTTTCGAAACTGAATAAAAGCACATTGGGGAGCACCCCAGCCCGATCGCATATGCGTTTCTATGGAAATGCATGTGATCAGCAACCAGTGCCCGGTGTCTTGTATTGTCTAAATGCAAGACAGCAGGTGCTGGTTACCAATCACATTTGTTTCCATAGAAACACATATGTGATCAGGCTGTGGCTGTGTGACAGCACCCTTAGGGATAGACACATCAGACTACCACTCAAAGGGGATACGCCCTAATACATCTGAGTGAAGTTCTTTACTGAATTTGTGACTTTTGTTTAAAACATCCACAAAATGTCACAAACAGCTGTTAACTATTGCCTATGCCTGGCAAGAGCAGGTATCGATTGACAACTATTTTGTTACTTTTTTCGACACTTGAAGGTGATCATTTAATTTTATAAACCGTATATAATTAAGGATATAGAGGATGTAGAGTACATAGAGTAGTAATTAAGTCCTAACATCCGGGCACATCTGGGTTTGGACGCTGGGGGACCCTAGTCGTGTTTAGAGCCCGGGGCCCATGGGACACTTAATCCGCCACTGCCTACCGATCCCACACAGCATATGTATAATGCCCGAGTATTGGCCACCACATAGCATAATTCCCCTTGCTGGGGACACTTCACCCTAGATAATGGACTCTTCCTGCCAACATTCAGCAGCAGAGGCACAATAATGAAAGTGGAAATTGATGACTGTTTTCCTCCATCTGGGACTCTTCCACCGAATCCAGGATAGGTAGAAGGTATTCAGAGGACACATAAATGCCTCGGGCATGATACTCATTTCTTTGACGTTCCCATAGACTTCTATGACCTGGTCTGAGTTTTGCAGCTTGGTCTATGGCCTGCACGTGGATTAGCATGTTCATGAGCCCTTAATCAGGTAAAGGTCCATATTGGCTATTTCTGCTTTTGATCTTGTAAAATCACATTAAACTGCAAACTGGCCTAGAAATAATGCTGAATCCCCACTGTGGATTATTGAATGCTGGACTTCCTAATAATAATAATAATAATTCCCTTATTTATATAGTGCACACAGATTACTCATAGCTACACAGAGCTTGTCAAATCAGTCCCTGTCCCCAATGGAGTTTACAACCTAATCAACCTACAATTATATTTAAGACATATATTAGAAAAGTTAAACTACAATAAATATTACATTATCAGTATATTGCAATTTTATTAAAGTATATACATGTGTTTTTAAATTTACATGAACTGAATTCACTATCTTTACCAGCTTCTCCACTCTTACAGTTCATGTTCTTTGTGTGATGACATAAGAATTCAGAATTTTCTGTTTTTATTATTCTACTGCCCCCTGGTGGAGATGCATTGTTTTAGTAGTAAATTGCATTTGCTTTGTAAAAGCAAACATGGAACATGCTGTTTATGGTTTACTTTTACATACTGCATAGAAGCCATTTTGGTGTTTTTATGAATCATATATGGGGGGCACTATCAAGCCATTCACAACACATTTCTGTTTTCAAAAATATTTTTTTTCTCCACTCACTCCCATTTTGAGTGCATAGGAGCATGGGTGAGGTTTCACTCTTAATACCAAAATTTTCCAGTGCCACTTTTTTACAAAATGGTTTTTGGAGTCTTGGAGTCACATTTATAGTGTTATAAGTGATTAGCACAACATTGTTTAAAGAAAATCTATCTTGCTATTTATATCTTGCTCATGATATAATACAATAATAATAATAATAATAATAATAATATGGCTTTTTTTTCAAATCCATCATGATAAATCTGCGACACTTACTAATAGGTACAAGCATCATGACTGTGGTCATCTTCTTACATTTGTAATCCATGACATCCTTACTTCTGAAATCTACTTTTAAAAATATGATAATGAGGAAGTGTCAGCACACAGTGGGAGGGAAGAGTGCTCCCGCACAGTGAAACATCCTGTGAATCAATCTGCAGCAACGAGGGGCTCTAGTAAGCCCACATACACTTTTTGTTAAATAACTGCATTTAATTACCAAAGCCATATCATAACCAAGAAAAAACTGAGAAATACTTGTCTTGAACACCTAAGCTTATGCAATCTGACTACAAATAATATATATCTTGAAAAATGTGCTATAACTTCGAAAAAGAGTTTTAAAAATGTTCATATTTATTGGACACTAAAAGTTCAAGGAAAGGATAAGTGTCCAGTATGCATTACAAATGGCACCAATCCATCAAGCCCAGCCTACAATCCAATAGTGCTCATTCAGTAGTAGACAAAATGTCTATGGGGATGATGCCAATTATCTTACATTATTGGAAAAAATATTTTCTGCCTCCAAATATCACAAATCATATAATTCCTTAATAAAATTAAAATCTTAAGAAATATCATTTCCATAATTTATAGTAAGAATACTGTAACAGATTTGTCATTTCTGACACAAATTGTTAGATTATTTATAATCTACAAACTTTAAAAAAAATTTGGCCACTTATAGCAAACTTTACCAGGATATATTCAAAACTCCAATAGGGTCTTCCATATAGTTCCTATCCCAGTAAAGTGTAGCTGTAGTCCGTGGGAGCTGTGGGTCCATGACCAGCTTTTCAAAGGAATTCCTGAGTCCTGCTACCCAGGGATCATGTGACCTGTTGCTCCTATGGGGTCTACAGGCAAACTTTATTGGTTTAAATACTATATGGGAAACCTTTTTAGAGTCTCATATATACCCTGGTAAAGTTTGTTATTAATGGCCAAGCCCTTTAATGGCTTCGGATTTTCTGCCATTATTACCTCTAGGGGTTGGTCATTCCACAGTGTAACTACAACTGACCCTTGTAGTGACCATTTCTAGACAAAGTGATAGACCAAAAACAGCCTGGTCCTCTTTGGTACTGTTAGAGAAATCTCTATCTCTGATGTGATGTGGGTCCAAATCATTGTATGGTACAAGCTGCTCGGTGAACCACTCAGACCTTCACATGTTTGAAAGAATTCCAATTTATTTAGGTAGCACAGAGTTCTTATAGGTTCTTGGGACAAAGAAAACTTTACTGAGCCTTGAACAGGATGTATCAGTGTAAGATGACCTGTGTGCACGGGGGATGGTACTATGCATAGAGGTCTTTGTAAAGACACATGGTGGGGAGAACAAAAGAGAAAATTGATTCTATTCCCTCACAGTACCTCTACCAACATAGGTGGAGTTTCCTCTGAAGGACCCAACCCTGGAGAAGGTCATTATCAAGTCAGTAAGCCATAACAAGAGAAAAAAAAGTCAGAAACCATAAACTGCAACAGCACTGGAGTCAAACATCACTCTCAGCAAAGACAAAATATTTGGGGTTGGACTATATTTGGGGTTGCACAAGCTAGTGACATCATTTTGCCAGTCCATCACATTTTATGAGGTTTAGGGCTAACGTTGGAATATGGTGCTTCAAATTGTCTGATGTATTGTGGTACGGTACATGGCAACGCAAAATACACACAATGGTGTGCACGAGGCCTAACTGTAAGTAACCCTTTTCTCCAGTGCCTGGTGCTATACAGGGGATCAATACTGATTTTGCATGAACAGGGTGCACTCACTACATTATGTGGTGGCTTCACTTCATCAGTTGTACAAAGCGCCACTTCATATCTTATGCTTTAATAATTTTTCTAAATGGGAAACTTCCTCATAATAAGGAGCCATCTGAAATTGTGTCTGGAATTGGTTTAGTCTTGGTCAGTTGTCATAGCAAAGTGTTCTGACCAATAAGCATTTACTTACTATACTTACAGTTATATACTTCCCCTCATGCAATGTTGGTTGTGATGTTAAATGGAGCGAGAGATTGTGCCTCAGACATGACCCAAATAAGACAAGAGTTCCTCAAGGACATAAAAGTCAAACTAATTAAAAATCTTACAAGATAAAATTAAACTGTACACTTTTAATATGCATGAGAAGCAAGAAGCTCTTTACGAATGTCTCACTGATAACTATGAGGTGACCCCGTTAAAGTTCAGGTCCCTCCCAAACAGTAACACCCACAATCGGTGTAGGCAGCAGCATTTAAATAAATGTATGGCACGTGCCAGCATGTGTGCCGCCATTTTGGCGAGGATCCTGCTCAATACGGTGATGCACATGTATCCCACATTTTTTTAAATACAGATGGCACAAATGTCAGTGGCAATTAGAGCATCATAAATTGGTGCCAGCACCGATCATGGATGTTATTAGCGGTTGGGACCTGCTGAACACTACTCATGATTAAATCTTCTTGTATTCGGTCTATTGCCAGTTGAATATTACAATTTAAGGGGCTAAAAATTCTTCTTGATTTTCTTTATTTTAATCACCCTAATTTCTTCCCATTCTATTGCAATGTTTCATTGTCTTGCAATTATCTTATAATATCCTTGTTTTATGCAAATGTGGAAATTGGCCATAAAGCAAAAGTGAGGGATCATCTCCTTGATAGGATATGCATTGGACTGTCACATGTATGTCCACAGGCCTGTAATAAGGGTGGTGGGGGAAACCGGGTGAATTAATTGTCGGGGCTCCCAAATACCCAATCTGAGGTCCAGAGCACTCTGGAAGAACTTTTCATCCAGGATATCTCTGTACTTGGCAACATTCATCTTTCCTTCAATTGAACCAGTTGTGCTGTCCCTGTAACTGAAACCCCCCACCCATAGCATGATGCTGCCACCACCATGTTTCACTGTTGGGATTGTATTTGGCAGGTGATTATTTAGTCTTTGTTATTTGTATGCACATAAATACTCAAACATATATGCTGAAACCCACACATATAAACTCATATACACCCTTACAACACAGGATATGCATCAAGGGGTAGGCCGAAAGCGCCCCCATGGGATATGCATCAAGGGGTAGGCCCCCTGACACCATGGGATATGCATCAAGAGGTAGGCCCCCTAACACCACGGGATATGCATCAAGGGGTAGGCCCCCTGACAACACAGGATATGCATCAAGGGGTAGGCCGCATGCCCCCATGGGATACGCATCAAGGGGTAGGCCCCCTGACACCATGGGATATGCATCAAGGGGTAGGCCCCCTGACACCATGAAATATGTATCAAGGGATAGGCCCCTTGACACCATAGGATAAGCATCAAGAGGTAAGCCCCCTGACACCATGAGATAAGCATCAAGAGGTAGGCCCCCTGACACCACGGGATATGCATCAAGGGGTAGGCCCCTTGACACCACGGGATATGCATCAAGAGGTAGGTCACCTGACACCACGGGATATGCATCAAGGGGTAGGCCCTCTGACACTGCAGGTCCCGTTACCCTGGTAGTTACTTTACTGGGTTGATCCAAGTATGATTGTTATTCTGTCCACATGATAGGGGATGACAATCTGATTGGAAGGAGTTCGACTACAAGGGCTCCAACGATCATGAGAATGGGGGTCCCATGCTCACTAATTGATGGAGTGTCAGGTCGATCATGCATCCTGCCATTCCATTCACTGTCTCAAAATTTCCAATCACAGTGTTCAGTTATGTGTTATAGACATGGAATAGGTGTGCGGGAGATAGCTGTGATAGTGCTGTGATCAGCATTTTCCAACTTTCCCATAGCAATGTATGGAGTGAAAGAATACATGCTTGAATTGATGCTTCATACATTTAGTGAGAACAGGACTCCTATCGTTGTGGGGCTCCGTTCTTATGGTAGGTGGCAGTGCCAGTTGGTGGATCTAATCAGAACCCCTTTAAGTCTGTTTTTAATTTTATATAAAGAAATTCTTCATTACATCTTCTTCTTTAAAACTTATTCTTTTCACTTCTCCGAATCTATCACTGCCCCTGACAATCCATAGCAATTATTCCTATCATCCTAAAGAATGAATTCATCAAATAATAACCAAGTTGCGGAGCCGTTCTCACCTCAGCGAATCCTTTTTTGTTTGTTTCTCTGAACTGTTGGCATACAATTCCACCGTGTACAGAATCACTCTCCTGAAAACTGCATTTACATATCTTTGCCCAAAGCCCTACAGAGTATGACCAAACCAATTAACTTTCTATTCATTTTTTATTGCGTTTGCTTTGGTAGCATAACACACAGTAATGAGGGATAGTGAAATCTGTTATTTCACAATTACTACAATGCTTAGACCATTCAGTCTGACCCTTCTACCTAGAACGCAAATATAATGTGCAATTGCTTCAGATACAGGGGGAATCACAATAAGAAAATATTCATTGCGTATCCGAAAATACATAAATCATGGTGTTACTGATTCACATTGTGAGCTATTTTCGGATAATCCAGCAGATAGATTTTAATTGATCCCATATTTTATATTTCTATTACGATGCTATGGGGGAAATGCCTACTGCTCTCCATTGCCATAACAACAGTCTGCATACAGAAAACCGGATCAGCTGTGTGTCAAAGTAAGCGGGTTACCATGGAAACTAGCTTCATTTATTAAAGACGGCAACCAAGCTTAATCAGTCAGAATGCACCCTGCTATCTAGATCCCCATTAAAAGGAATGCATTTTCCCAAATAGGATGCAAATCTGCACAAGACAAATGTGACCATCTGTATATTAAAGGGCAATTAACAAAGTATTTCATTTCTAGATTATTTGATTCAATTTAATTGTATTTGAAATCAATAACATTATTTAGCACGTCTTCTCTTAGTTGTGTTTTCTGACATCGGACTGGCTGACCATTTAATGTGGCACATTTACTTACCAGTCCCATTTACGCCACCGATCCGGAATGTCCAAAGAGGATTCGGAGCTGCCGCGACTCACTACGAGCGTGCGCCCGATATCCTGGATGTGTCACTTCCGTTCTCAGGTCTGCTGGATTTCACCTTCTTCCTGGTGCATATAAGTGTGTGTCTTGCGACACAATTTTGAAAGTTAAATTTCGTGGTTTGTCCGAATCAGTCGCGTTGTCCGATGTACACGCCGCCCGATTTATGTTCTCCAGCTTTGCCCAGTGCTCAGGCGTGGGAACAGGAACTTGCCGTGCCGCCACACTCTACGCCAGTCGCGCCCACTTCATGGCCAGCCACGGCCCTTTTGCGTGGGGGTGGCGTTAAGGGTAAATTGTTAACCGATATGTTAGCATTTGTGATTCACTGGCTTGATTATCAAAATATTCACCAAAAAAAGGGTTTGCTATATTCATTGAAAACCCTTTTGAAGAGCCTCTTTCCCACCTTAAAGACTTTATATCATTTATTAGGTGCTGCTCCACTGATTTACATTAGAATTACCAGCCCCATCATTTCCAAGCAATCAATATAGTTTTGTTAGTATTGGCACAGTTAGGCTCTGTACTGTTAGTGCATTGCACTGATCATCTGACATTACATAGCCTAATTTGATTGCTCTGGATGAATTGTAGCTAGCAGAGGTAATGAGAGGTCGGTCTATAGGAGTTTCTGGAATTTGGCAAAATATTTGATCAATCATAAATTCATGATCATGAGCAAGTTTTATTAGAGTAAACCCAGTCACCTATACAGAAGAAGTGAATAGACAAAACGTAATGACTGCAGGGTGATTGTCCAGGTTTAGATTTTGCTGTGTGGGGATAAAAATCTCTCAATGGAGACATTAAAACATTGTCTCAACCTGCTAAGGCCTCATGTACATGAATGTATGCATTTTTTTGCAGACGTTTTCTGGCTGCAAAGATGGACCATGTGTCACAACTATGTAACCCATATGCCACCGTAAACTGTCCGTATCCAGAAAAAATATGTTCTGCTCTCCGGAGAAACCCACCGCAAAAACAGGCTGTATACGCATCATATGTAGGCCACTTCTTTGTACTCCCATAGATTTCTATAGAGAGTCCATATCGCAAATGAGTAAAAAAATAGGACATGTTCTACTTTTTACATTTCAGTCTGATGGCCAGTTCACAGTGCAGTGAGAAATATGGTGACCAGATACATAACTGTATTTCTTATGAAAGTCAATGGGCCCGTTTATAAGATGAACTTACGGTGACCGTTTTACATCTAAGGTTTTGTGCCTGAGGCTGGGGTCCTGGGTTCAAGTCCCATCCAAGTCAAAATCTGCAAAGAAAGTTCTCTCTTCCTCCCACACTTCAAAACATACTGGAAGTTGTTTAGATTCTGGACAGGGCACCGATTTTGGCAAACTCTTTGCAGCGCTGCGAAATCTGTCTGCACTAAATAAAGGAATTATTATTAATATTTATTATTATGAGGCCTTACTCTGGTAACCCTAAAGAAGTGAATTGTTTGGTAACATAAATGCACAACATGCTGTTTCCTTCATACGAGGGATGCAAATAGGGTAGCACGGAAAGTGAAGAAAGTGATTATCTGTACCATACCTATGTATATGTAGGCCTGAGAAAGGTTGAACTGAAACGTCGCCATCTGAAAATAAATTCTCACCTGAATTTTTACTGAAATCTTAGAATGCTGCCTGTTTTTTTGATTTTTTATTTACACACATACATATATATATAATATATATTAAATGCAAAATATAATTCTCCTTATCTGTCATCATATTTCCAATTAATATTAAACAGTAAACATTTGTTCATTTGTTAATTGTGACTTTCCGAGTCTGCTTTCACAAGGAAGGTTTGCGTGGAGAAGTCATCCAAAAGTTATGTTTTACTACTTTAAATACCACACAAAATTCTAGATAGTAACACAATATGGGTTGATTTTGGATAACATTTTGATCTGTAGTCATATTTTTATGGACAGCCAATATCTGAAGTATTGATATGCATTGAAAGTAATGCACAATATAAAAAGATGCTGAAGTAGCTTAATTTATTACAGGAAGACATACCCATGCATGTTTTCAGTTTAGAGAAAGTAAATTGACTACAATGAGTCTTGTAATCGTTGAACATGTAATAACTGGATTGTCCACAGGAGGGCAGTAACAAGCTTTGTCTCCATTGGCTTGTCAGGAACAGGAAGTGTTGAAGGCCTTTTTTGTACCCAGCACTTTGTGTCAGTCTCCCTGAGTGGGAGCAGCATTACATCCTGCACTTGTCTCCTCTTGTGCTTTTCTGTTACTTTTACTGAGCTTTCTTAAATATTGTCTTCCCGACATTACTAAAACATAAGCATTCTCATTACCCCTTCATTTTCCTAATGTTTTGACACTAGCAGGATTTCTGCTCCTTCAGTCTTGTGGTTTCCTGCAGCCTGGGCTAGTTTGCTCATATTATAATGAATATTGCCACTAAAATATTCATTGTAATATTGCTCCTTCGCTGTGGCTTTTGTATCTAATATCGGCTGTATCTCCATCCTTTGTCCTTCCCTCCCTGAAATTACATTGTGTTCCCCCTCTGCCGGCTCTTTAATCTCTTTTTCTACCTTGCATATTGTGCTATCACACATTTCGCTCGTCTTCTGATCTCACTTCACAGGAATCTCATATAGTTAACATCTCTACTTTTCCTCCTTACCACTGGCTTTAAATAAAATATGAGTAGGCGCTGCAAAAGCAATATATCATCGCATTAATATTAAAATTAAATTTCAGAAATTGCTTTCATGTCTTCACCGCTTTATTATGGTAATGGTAAATGTGGTAATTGCCGAGTGGACATAGATATTGCTGTATGATTATTCATAGTAGCTTATTAGTCCTTCTAAATACACAGAACAGGCCACTTCCCTGACTTCTCCTATATGTGGCCGTTCCCTACATACACTGTATGTAGGGAACGGGCTGGCAATAATGGCATAAGTTGGCATGTCTCAGGCATTGTGTAGTATCAGGCATTGTGTAGTATCAGGCATTGGGTGAAAACCTTTCCTCCTTGTCATGTCTAATCATTCAGATGTCATCTGATACTGTACTATCCTTTGATATTGTGTAGCACACTTCACATTAAAAAGAGCTGCAAACGGCCCAGGACTGATCCAGAAGCAAAAAGTCCCACAATAGACACTTAACGCTTTCAGGACCTCGCCCTTTTTTGTTTTTTCATTTTCATTTTTCACTCCCCACAATCAAAAATCTATAACTTTTTTTAATTTTACACGTACAGAGCTAAGTGATGGCTTGTTTTCTGTGTAACAAATTGCACTTCATAGTGATGGTATTTATTATTCCATGCCGTGTACTGGGAAGCAGGTAAAAAATTGGTGAAAAAAAATTGGTGAAAAAAAAATGGTGAAAAAACGCATTTGCGCCGTTTTCTTGTGGGCTTGGATTTTACAGCTTTCACTGTGCGCCCCAAATGACATGTCTTTTTTATTCTTTGGGTCGGTGCGATCACGGGGATGAAAAATTTATATAGGTTTTATAATGTTTTCATACATTTACAAAAATTAAAACCTCGTGTAGAAATTTTTTTTTCTGGCGCAAATAAATTTTTCATTTTCCAGTGTACAGAGCTGTGGGGGTGTCATTTTTTGCGACTTTCATGCTACCATGTTTAGGACTGTACGACCTTTTGATCACTTTTAAAAGATTTTTTTATATTTTTCAAAATGGCAAAAAAGTGCCATTTTCGACTTTGGGCGCTATTTTCCGTTACGGGGTTAAATGCAGTGAAAAAACGTTATTATATTTTGGTAGAACAGGCATTTTCAGAAGGGGCGATACCTAATGTGTTACTGATTTTCACTGTTTATATTTATATCTAGGGAATTCTAGGGAAATGAATTTTTATGTTTTTTTATTATAAATTGCAATACTACAGTATGGCAGTACATGGGGATTTTCCTCCTCATTCATTACAATGTGCTGATAGCACATTGTAATGAAAGGGTAAAAACGAGACAGCCTCGGGTCTTCGGAAGACCCGAGGCTGTCATGGAGATGGATCGCCGCTCCCCGATGACATCACGGAAATATTGCAAAATGAAACTTTTTTTCCGTATAAAAGGTTTTCATTTTTTAAAAATGTATTAACATCTAATAAACCCCATATAAATTTGGTATCACTGAGATTGTTCTGACCCAAATAAGAAGTTGTAGATGTCATTTAGGGCACACAGTGAAATACAATCAAAAGAGAGCCCACAAGAAAATGGCACAAATATCAATTTTACCCCATTTTGCATATTTTTCCACTTCCCAGTAGATGCTATTGGATATAAAATACTGTCAATAGGAAGTACAATTCATAATGCGGAAAACAAGCCTTATACAGCCAAACACAGAAAAAAAAAGAAAAACAGAAAATAAAATTTAAAAAGCCCTTTAGTGGCAATCGGTTAAAATTCCCCCTAGACCATAATGAAAAGTTTACAAAATTGAGTCTTTCTATGGGATAGGGGGTTTTGTTGTACCTGGGGCCGCATATACAATGGGATTTTGGTTGTGTTTCAGACAGACAAGCATTAGACACTGCCTCCAGCTATCCATCACTCAGGCCACAGCTGCAGACAAAACAAGCTTAGCCACGCACCCAGCTTTTCCAAGAAAAGGAGCTATCACTCACAGGCAGCTCTGGGAGTCTTTTTCAAACACAAAAGCCAGAAACCTGATCCCATTCAGAACAGTTTGCGAGCATTTCAACTTTTGAAAATAGATAATTTCTTCTGAAATTTTACCAAATTCCCCTTTTTTCGTATATATGTGCAAAATTTATAAACCAAAATTTCCACTTACTTGATGTACAATGTCACAAAAAAAATCTCAAATCAACCTGGATAAGTTAAAAGCTTTCTAAAGTTACACAGATAAAGTGACACATGCAAGTTTTGAAAAATAGGGCTTGGTCATCAAGTTGCCAACGAGCTAAGTCACTAAGGGGTTAAATAACGTAGATAGAGTTTGGATGATATTTTCACTTCTTTTGTGAATTATCTAAATATTAGATTACACTTTGCCTAATTTATAGGTGTTTGTAATGCACGCTCTAAGAAAAAAGACAGGCCCTAATGCTAAACCTACTCCTAAGCTGTCCCTCCTGGATTGCCTTGCAAATACCCTAGCAGTAAAGTACAACTTGGAGATGTTCCCTCCCTGCATCAAAGGAACCAAAAGGACAAACACAGTACAAAATCACAAGAGCAGAGAATAGTCAAAACACAAACCTAAAAGTCAGAATACCAGGTGACAGAGATCAGAAGAAAAAGTCTGTAGCTTTCTAAGATACCTGTATAGCATGCATCCTTACAAGAGTGGCACAAAGATATAAACAGCCTCCTCAGCTGCACTTTATAGGACAAAGAATGATACTGATAAATATGTTACAGTGTTTCTATAAAGTGAATCTGTTCATTTGTATATTAAGTCCATACCTTGTTTACAATAAATTATTCAGTATTTAGTGCTGGAATGCCACCTATATGTACATTCATTCAATCTGAAAACCTTTCCCATCCTCTAGGCAGGTAATGAAAAGAGAAATATAGATGGAAATTTTATTGAATACTAAACTGTATACAAGAAAGGCACCTTGGAAATTATTAGGTTGTTTAAAAAAGTTCAACTCGATTTTCAGTGACCAAGAGTCGCTTCACTTCTAATACATTCTTTCAAATTCATCCTGTTAAAGAACCTCATGTTCTTCAGAGAAGAAAGGTAAAAGCCCTGAGGCAGACTTTGGTGAAAAATCATCCAACAACTTCCACAGAAACATATTGAAACAAGTTATGGATGTCACAAGTAAGAAGAATGATGGTAGCGCAGAGCAATAATTGAATAATGAAGAGAAAAGACAATTGAATGCCGGTGTGATATTCTGAAACACATACACTATATATTAGCTGACAACATGTATACAGAAATATGCAGACCGGGAAAGTCAAAAAGCAGCCAGAGATTCTATTATAATCCTGAATTACTCAATATACTAGCGACTAATAAAACACAAATGAATAAATAACTAATGAGACTTACAGCATAGCTCAATATAATCCAATTCAACACAGTTTTCCAAAACCTTTGAATAACTGCGACTCAACGCATGCTCTGGGTAGCAACTCATAGAAGCTTTGGGGAAAATTTATCCAAAGTGATGTAATGTGAGACAGTACAGAGTATGTTAAGACCAGTCTTTCACTGCCCCATATTTATCAATGTGCCTGATGCTGCATGATAAATATGTTATAGTTTAAAAGGAACCTGCAGTCAGGACATTTTGACATGATGACAGGTTACCTTAGTCTTTTTAAAACTGATTCTCAATCTGCTTCAAGTCACTTTTCAAAGTATATAAAAGTAAACCTGCCTTTCTGCCAGCAAATTGCATCCAGTCACAGAGGCATGTGTTACAAGGTGGCAATCATCATAATTATCTGCTCTCTGCATTCCTAAATCTTTCTCTTTTCTCCCTCCCCATCCTTCATGTAGTCATTAACTGCCCCAAGCTCCAACCAAATCTCTGTCAGCTCATGCCTGCATGGGGGAGGGAGAAAGGAGGAAGACCTAGCAAAGTTGAGAGGAGAAAATGAAGATGATGACACAAGGGGAGCGAGGAAAGAGGAAGATCTAACAGAGCAGAGGAAAGATAAGGAGACATACTGGGGTACATTTACTAAGCTCTGTGCGCCAGTTTTCTGTCAGACTTTCTTTCTAGTGCAAACTGCTCACATAGGAATTTAAGAAGGGTCCGCAACACATATGTCTGCACTGAAGGGGTCATTCCGATTTGCCAGATTTAACATGCAAAGTCACACGCCTTATGTTAAAGGTGCACCAAAAAAAAGTTGTGCACTCTGTAGGAGCAATGCAGAGGGAGCCAGATTCATGCACAACGTGTGCCGAAAATCCTGAATCTGGTGGTCTCTGCACACTATACAGGCAAACTGCATATAGTGCAAATTGCACTGTTCTTAGTATAGGTACCCCACTGTATCTCTATTCATCTTTAAATCTGTCTAACTCTTCTATTTTGTTCTTAGTGTTAACGTGGATAGTTAAAGTCATCATATACTCTTTCATGTTTCCGCTTGGATTCAGGATTTCTGTAGTTTGTTCTGCATGAATCAGGCGCTCCGTGCACTGCTCCGACAAAGTGCACCACTTTTTTTCTGGTACACTTTTGACATGGGATGTCCGACACAATTATGTCAAACTTTGCTTGTTAAATGTGGCGCATTGTTTGACTGAGCACCAGAATGCCCCCTTATTTGTGTCTCATGATACCTAGTGCAGGTGGGCCACAAGAGGGTTGTGTGCAACACAAATGCAAGCAGTTTACACCAGTGCAAGCAGTTTACACCTAAAAGAACGTGCAAAGCCTGACAGAAAACTGGCACAGGGGCTTTAGTAAATGTGCCCCAATTTGTATTAACCTTTGTTTCTGTCATTTATTATTTCTCCTACATTTCTGTACTTATTTACTCTCAAATTTTTATTGCTTGACTTAACAAATTCTATAATAACATTTCTGTGACAATAAAGTAAACTGAATACTAAACTTTTTAGTAGTCTTTTGGTGAACCAATAAGCAATACAGGATTTTGTGATTTGCCGGAATGGTCCACGTTCCTAAGCCCTCTTGTAAAGTTTAATCACTTAAAGGCATCATTGAGTATCTAAGAATTTTAAAGTTATATGTTGAAAATACTGAATGAATTTTAGCCATTTGTTTTGGAATCACAGGAAATAATTGTTTACATAATGCATATATCAGTTGATCCGTTATGTTAATGTAAGCTATAATAGCTTTATTGTATTCCATTGCTAAAATGAGCACAGCCAAGTGCTCCCAAAATATCATTGTTTTCCCTTCCTCCTTTTTCATCAAATACATCTTAAACTCGTCATGGGGTTGAAGTTGCATGCCCCACATTAATTTGAATGCCGCTTTGCACAATCCATGCACAATCAATGCCAGTACCGTTTACAGGTGTTATTGTTTGGGTTTCGGGTATGGTACCTGGACCCAGACAGAATTTTTTACTCTAATGCGATCCGTTCATCGCTATTTATAGAAAAAAAGAAACTTTTTTTAATTTAAGAGAAAACAAAACATCTATTACAGGTGTGTAAAGTCAAGCATTGAAGTGATAATGGAAAATAAATGAGAGAAGCCGGGAAATATCTCTCAGAAGAAGAAATATAGTTAAACTCAGGCTGATACAGAACCATCCTTCATACCAGATGCTGGCACATGAACGCCAAGGAAAAAAAGAAGCCAGACTGTCTCCAAGGCCCAGAGCTCCATAAGAAGACCTAATTACAGTCAAGGTGACAGAAGTACAAGACGAACACCACATTTAAAGAGTAAAGTAAAACTCTGAGACTACTATTCAGTGTTGTAGGTTTATTTAGGGCTTTAGGACCAGGCCTGATTTTTTAAATTTGACCTGTGTTATTATAGGAGGTTATACCTTTGTAACGCTTTAGCATATCCAGGGGATTTTGAGACTGTTTTCACATTGTACTTCAAAGTAATGGAAACATTTTGATGATATGGAAATTTGGCAAAAATTTCTAAAAATTATTCATTTTCAAAAATCTACATTTTCTGCTTTTCAGGCAGATAGTCATAGTACTCAAGTAACTTTATAACGCCTTTTTTTGCATCCTATCTCGTTTCTAGGTTGTCAGGAGGTTCAGAATTGTGGGTGTAATTTTTCTCACTCTTATGAAAATCACCAAAATCCTTAGTTAGAGGCACCTACTCAGCTTCAAGTAACTTTGAGAGGCCTAAATAACGGTAAAACCCTGTAAATGATGTCATTTTACAAGCTATACCCCTCAATGTGTGAAAAATCATCTTTAATAAGTTTGTTAACCCTTTAGATGTTTCACTTTTTTACCATTTTAAAAAAAAATTAAAAATTCTATTAAAAGTGATAAAAAGGTCGTACAGTCCTAAAATTGCTAACATTGTAAACGTCATCAAAAGCCGCAAAAAACGACACCTCCCAAAGCTCCATACACCAAAGTATAAAAAAGTTATTAGCGCCAGAAGACGGCAAAAATTTTTGTACAGGAGGTTTTAATTTTTGTAAATGTATGAAAACATTATAAAACCTATGCAAATTTGGTATTCTCGTAATCGTACCGACCCAAATAATAAAGTAGACATGTCATTTGGGGCGCACAGTGAAATTTGTAAAATTGAAGCCCACAAGAATACGGCAAAATGCGGTTTTTTTACCAATTTCATTGCATTTGGAATTTTTTTTCCCGCTTTCCGGTACACGGCATGGAATATTAAATACCACCATTTTGAAGTGTAATTTGTTATGTAGAAAATAGGCCATAACACAGCTCTGTACATAGAAAAATAAAAAAGTTATAGATTTTTGAAGGTGGGGGTGAAAAATGAAAACGCAAAAACGAAAAAGGGCTGCAGCGTAAAGGGGTTAAAGATGCACCACAAAAAAGTTGGCGAATTCTGGGGCAGATGTATTATCGTATCTGCGTCCAAAAAATTGTTGGAAACTCACTTTATTTTAGGCGCAAAAGTGTTGCAGATCACTTATAATGAGTTTTCGCCAGAAAGAACATATGTTTCCGACTATCCTGACCCTTTTTCCCGCAAGTGGGCATGGCCTATTTTTTCCACATTATCCGTCACATTTATATATATTTTGTCAACCTTTTTAGGGGCAAATTTTGGCACACAATAGACCTGGAAAAAATTGTCAGATAGCAAAATTAAGGCGCAGTACATGTAAGAGTTTGGCGCACATCTCATAGATGTCCCAATTTTTATGGCGCACAACTGAATAGTTACGTCTACCCATTAATTACTTACAGCCATGCGTCACTTTAATATATTGGGCTGTGCTTTCCGGAGACTGATCTCCGATGCCGACAGTTGTGCTTGTGCCAGAATTAATAAATCCCCCTCTGTTCGGCCACTGCAGGGAAGTGCCAGATTCATTATTTCTGGTGCACTTTCTTCATGAATCTGGCGCTCCCTGCATTATACATGGGCAGAGCACTTTTACTGCAGTTTGCACGACTCTTAGTAAATGTGCCCATTATGAAAAAGTTGTTGTTTACAGTACAGGGATAAGGCACATGGTGATGTCACAGTGCAGGGAGAGTGCAAACAGTGATGTCATAGAACAGGGATAATACACACAGTGATGGGACAGTAAAGTGATGGTACAGTGAAGTCATAATACACAGATAATATACAGTGTTTTACAGGGTTATAAATACAGTTATGAGTAATGAGATGATATACATAGTGCTATCACCATCCTAGGTTAAGACACACAGTAATGTCACAGTACAAAAATAATACACAGTGATGTCATAGTACATGGATAATACAAGAGTTTTGAAGATTTATTCACTCAAGGACAAAGTGCAACATTTCAGCTCCTCAAATTTCAAGCATAAAAAACAGTGTTAGGCTACATGCACACTGCCGTTGCCCGGCGTACTGTAGCACGGCGGGCACACGGCAGCGCGCGGGGAGAGGAGGAGGAGGTGAGCGGACCCCCTCAAAAGAAGAACGTATGGGACACGGCGCCGTAATACGGGAAAAGATAGGACATGTCGTGTTGCACTGTACCGATCCCGTACGATGCCGTGAGCCCGTACATGTGTGTGAATGCAGCCTTACAAGGCAGGATCTATATCCAGAGACGACCTCATCTGTGACCTAGAAACAACAAAGAAAAAAAGGTTCAGCTCGCTATTCTCAACTGCCTACAGAACAAACAGAGAAGCACAGACTTGCTGTGCGGGGACCAGGGAAGGAATCCAACAGTAAAAAATAGGAAGGTCCAGCATCCAGGTAATATATGGTAAAGCCTTATATTATAGTATAGCCTTACCCACGACTAAGGACCGAAACACTTCAGAATCATGTTATAGGATGTCTCTTTTTTTAAAATTTTTTCTAATAAAGTGGATTTTTACTTTACTATCTATTGCCTGGATGCTGGATCTTCCTTTCTTTCTACATACAGTTGGATTCAGTTGGATTCCTTTACCTGTGACCTCACTGTGTAGAAGTGTGTTATTTTACATATAAACACACCGGGGGAGATTTCTCAGAAGTGTCAGAGAGCAGAAATGCTCTAGATGCCCCTAGCAACCAACCATTGCTCAGTTTTCCCACAGCTGTTTATAAAATTAATCCTGAGTTCTGATTGGTTGTCATGCTCTCAGCTCTTTTGATATAACTTCCCCATTTTACATGCGTTCAGTGGGGCATGTGTACCATTAGTTTGGGATAGTACGCCTGCTTTTTTCCCCTGCTTTTATGCTGCTTAGTGTTTGTTACCAGGACTTGATTAAGGCTGGTGGGGGCCTATAATAACTAAATATATACAAGTGCCCTATAAAATATATATATATATATATATATATATATATATATATATATATATATACAGTCCAAGGTAAAATAATAAACTTATACTTCACCTTCCTCCGTTCCCACGATGCGCGCCGACCTCATCGTCTTCCCTCGCGGTGTCCCTCTGAGGTGTACCAAGATGTAACACATTACGCCAGCGTCAGCAGCAGGGCGCCGCCATCTTCATTCATCTCAGATTGTCTAATGGCAGAGCAGGGAACGTATTTTTCCCTGGCTCTGCCATAGACTGAAGTCGGGTCATGCCCTATGTCTGCCGACTACCCGGTACGGCAAATACAAAGCCCGGTCCCAAATACACAGTGGGCGTTCTCCTACATTTGCAGCTCTGGGAGCCACCTCTATAATCCGACCCTGTTTGTTACATCTGGCATTTTGAGGAGTCAAGCCTCTGTTTTTTTTTTAAAAAAAAGTCACATTCGACTCCAATCTATTTCCTAAGCCTAGGACTGAAGTGCTTTTGCAAAAACATTTGCAACTTTTATTTAACAAGAAACATATGGAATTGGGTGATAATTCAGGCAACACTGCAGAAAACATGACCAAGGTGAAATTTAATGAATGGATGGCTTAGGTGCAAAAACATTCACCAATGCGACCTAAAAAGAGCAAGAAAAGAGAAGCAAAAAAATTATATATGTGCCCATTGATGTAGTACTGGGAACATACACGCAGTGATGTCACAGTACAGGGGCAATACACACAATGATGTCACAGTAGAGGGGCAATACACACAGTAATCTCACAGTTCAGGGGCAATGCACACAATAATGTCACAGTAGCGGAATAATAAACAAAGTGATATCACAGTACAGGGATAATGCACACAGGGATTTCACAATACAGGAATGGTACACCTAGTGATGCCACAATACACACAGTGATGTCACTAAAAAGAACTCTGCCTCTCCTGATGTCATTCTGTTTTCTACCTGACACCTGCCTCTCACCTGGACCTATCTGGATCAGCCATCACTGAATTGAGATTAGTCCTGAGTTAGTATTTCCAGCACAATGTGTAACTTCCAAATTCTAGAAAAGTCCAAGGCACTTGTCCCAAGTCATATCCGCATGGCGGCAAATTGGGTCCACAATTAGTTTTGTGCCTCACAGATTACAGATGATCACAGCTGATAAAACAATGAATTAGTAGCAGGAAATAGTTAGCAGAATGCACGATAATTCATTGCTTGTGAAAAATGACATTGAACAATACAGATGTCATAGTATTCATTTTCTAATGTTATGAATACACTTGGTAAGATGAGAAAAATTACATTATTCTCTCTTCCATCTCATCTTCCTGATGTATTCACTGGGTACTACATCCCCCTTCTAAATAAAGCTTGTCACATTGTTTCAGTGTTGAGTGCATTTATTTGGGTTTGTACTTTATGTCAAGCAGTTCCTGAACACAGTGTACTTCAAGATTCAAGTGCATAAATAAGCCTCAAAATAGAATCCCTGATTATACCTCATTTAGTGGTTTTATGTAACGCCTCAGCTGGTTACTTCCCACTAACTTCCGTAATGCAGAATAGAAGTGTTATTCTCACACTCTCGCCTTTCTTCTACTGTATGCCTATAGAGGTTACAGTTCTATTACAGTAAAATATACAGCAATTTAGCACAGAAGCCAGTTAAAGAGACATTATTACAATACAGAACTGATTACATGTCTGTATATGTATTAATCTACAATTAACTTAAGGGGGTGCAGAGGTGACCAGGAATGTAACCTATAAGGTATATCTTCTCCACATGAAAAGATCAAGACTGTAAAAAATACTTTATATTTTGGGACCTGGTGCTGAAATCCAGTATCTAGTTGTGCACACTGTACATGAATACAAAGAGTGTGCAGCATCAACATAAACTAACAGGGAATACTGGGGTGATGGGCAATGTGACTATTGGCTACTGGGGTAAAAGTGACTAATGGCTACTGAGAAAGTGTGATTATTGGCTACCGGGGGCAGTGTGATAAAGGGCTACTGTGGGTACTCCCTGACTATAGGGAGTCTGTATATTATACTATATCGGCTACTTTGGAGACCCGACCCCGTGCCCCTGTTTGTTAACATGCGGCGCAGACCCGAGAGATGGCAGCATGGGAGGGACTGCAAAGGTAAGTATATGTTTATTTTTTTAACCAGCCCCCTCCTGGCCATCAATAGTTTTTTTATGCTGTTGGACAACCCCTTTATATATTTGCTAGTGTAGTGGCATAGTAGTGATCTCTAGAACATAAAAAAAAACTGAATTAAATTGGCTGTAAGAAGTTGACATGGCAGACAGAAATACATTCACATATACATTTGGTGCAGATTAAGGTGGTCTGTCTGCTTGGTTCTGGTCCTGTATATATGCAGTAAGCTTGATTCTAGTGCTGTTTCAAAGGAGGCTTGGTTTTGCTGTAGCAGCACTGTTTTCTCTGCACGTTTGTTATATTACTGTTTTTATCCACTAAAAGTTAGATCATCTAAAAACTCCAGTTTGTTGGGGCATCCAACAATTTCTGTATAGTCCAAGACCCATTATAGTCCTAAACTTATGTTTCTGATGTGGTATAGGAAATCTGCCAGGGGCCACGATATTTATAGTGGCAACCCTGTTTTCCATTATAATTTATCTCTTTGTAATCTCCACAACTGGTTTTGGCTCACAACAACAGAAGCAAAGTACTAATGAAATAACAGATATATGAACTGGTTGTATGCATCTACATTCATTGTGGCACTGTGCAACTGAAAGGAAATCTACCAAAATCAAGCATAATAAACCAGGGACAGTTACTCATAGATCCAGGCACCGTGACTGTGATAACCATCTAACCATCACCATGGCCTCCTTCCTTCTAAAATATACTTTTAAAATGATGCTTATGAGCTGGAAGGGCTCTGGGCATGTTACAGAAGCCCTCTGAGTTCTGGATTCACAGGCTGTTGTTACACTGGAGCAGCACTCTCAGCAGTGAGCATGGGGCACACGGTGGGAGGGGGAAAGTGCTCTGGTAAAATACCCCAGAGCCCTTATTATGCTTTGTGGTAGATTTCCTTTAGATTCTCAAATATGTTTAAAACCTAGAACATTTTTTGCATCATATTTGCAACTTAAAGTCACTCAACTTTTTAGATTGGTATAATTAAGCTGTAAAAGGAAATCCCTTTTAGAAGTCGCACGTTTATTGCAGTCCCTAGAAAATCATTGAATGCACATTAAAAATTGGGTCAGATTTTGATGCAAAAGTTTGATGGAAGAGCTAATGGTGTACAGTCATGACCATAGGTTTTGAGAATGGTACAAATGTTAATTTTTACAAGGTCTACTGCATCAGCTTTTAAAATGGCAATTTGCATATACTCCAGAATAAAACATAGAGATTTTGGGACCATGGCCTGGAAACTCCCCAGAACTTGTGGCCAATCATCAAGAGACGGGTGAACAAACAAAAACCAACGTATTGTGACAAAATGCAAGCATTGATTGTGCAAGAATGGACTGCTATCAGTCAGGATTTGGTCCAGAAGTTGATTGACAGCTGCCAGTTAGAATTGCAGTGGTCCTGAAGAAGAAGGGTCAACACTGCAAATATTGACTTGCTGCAGTAACTCCTTCTAACTGTCAATAAAAGCTTTTGTTACTCATAATATGATTGCACTTGTATTTCTGTATGTGATAAAAACATCTGACAAACACACATAAAAAACCAGAGGGCAACGGATCATGTGAAACTGTAATATTTGTGTCATTCTCAAAACTTATGACCATGACTTATATTGGTTTTTATGTCTCTATCTGATAGATAAATCTGTGTCATGAGCCTCAAAGTATCAATAGACATTTAAACTCTTTATTTGTCTACAATTGTTGGCGATCAGTGCTAATATATTTTGTCAAATTAATAATATAAATCTATTATGTTAATTTCAAGTAATAAAACCCTAAGTTCATAAATTAGGACTCACTGGATGTTGTAATGCGAGCAATAAATTTTTATGGCCGTTATTCTGCTGTTGTGAGACTCACAGGCCTGCAGTTACCCCGGTCCTCCACTTAAAATAAGCAGAATTGTATTATTATAAAGCCCTATCATCAGCACTGATCAGGATGCACGGCCAGCACAGTTACCAGCACGGTTGCTGGGGCACGGTGACCTAGATCTTGCATTATATTATTTACACCTTCATTAGTATACTAACCCAGCATGACCAGATATACAGATTTCCCTATCTGTAGCTGTAACCTTTACATAATGAACAAGGGTACAGAAACTGGGCAGTAGTACACAAAACATTTTAGACTCTAATTGGTTGCTAGGGGAAAAGACAACACAACATTAGAGCCGAGCAGCAGTAACTGTTGTAATAGTGACTATGACATATTACTGATTTTAAATATGGAGCAACGTTTTCAAAATTGCCAAAAAGAGAATTACAGTTCTATATATATATTATGCAATAAAGAAAATCTAGCTTTTCCAGCATAATGAACCCTACATATAGTATCTGAACCTCTGAAATGCTCCTGTATCATTGATTTTGATATATTGTTCCTTATGAAACATTTACGGGAGCTATTTTATTATAATAACTGCTATGATATAATAATAAGTTGCTATAGAGAATCCCAGCCCTGAGTTTGTGGGCTACATTTATGAGGGCTTGTGCCATGTGCCATGTCTGCATGGGCATGGTGGAATATGTAGGGCTTGTACACCAGATTTCAAGCATGGAGGGGCATTAAGGTGCGCACGTCAACAGGCTAGTGGGCCACCAAGGGGTGTTCCTGTTTCGTTTCTGCACACAAGCTTAAACCTGTATGGGTACAGGCTATGAACCTGAAGTAGAACTGCCCCAATGGCGCAGCAAAGGGTACCGCAGGAGGGTATAACGTCATATGCTGACAAATTTAGCACCAATGTATGAAAAATCTTCCCCTTGTATTTCTTATAGAAGATGTAATCAGCTCCATCATTGCTGCCATCAGGAATTTTGGAACATGTTATAGTTTACCACTGTGCATTGCATGAAAAGCTACTTATCATTATTTTACATACTAGATGTCTAGTCAGTGACTAAAGTACTAGTCAGTGCCATCTAGCTACTTGCTGGACATGATTGTTCTCAATGGGTACAGAATTCCAAATTTCTGCCAGCCATGAATTATTGCAGCTGAATGTGCCTCCACACAGCTCCTATACTGCACCTCAAAAACATAACCCAGTCGCTTACATTTCAGTGTCCACTGGCATACAAACCTGTGCAAGATTGTTCTCATAAATAGGGATGAGAAAACTTGCACAGCAAAGTTCTTACTGAACTTTGCAATTTTGGGTCCCCCTAAGCTGAACTTCATTAGAAGTTCGGGTCCATCTCAACCACCCCACCGATCTCAGCGTTATCTATCGCCAGCGACATTTAAATTGATCTGGCACTATGCAACCCCATTTAAATGCCGGCAATGCACACTCTGGCACGCTGCCATTTTGGTGAGGATCGCATTGATAACATGCCGCATTGATTTAAATGTTGCTGGTGACTTTGCTGCGGTAATTAAACAATTAAACAACACTCAGTGTTACTGGTGGTGTGCTCCTTGTCTGTGTTTGGTATCAAAACCTGAACCCGCACTTAAAGGGGTCTGCCACTTTCAGCACATAATTGATATTGTTTGCGTAATAAAAAGTTATACAATACCCCAATATACATTGTGGGGCATATTTATCTCCTATGTACCCTGAAATAATCGCTAGCACTTGTGATTATGTGCCCCAATCTGCCACCTTCGCACCAGTGGGGAGTGAAGGGGCATGAAGGGGGGCGTGGCCGGCGCCACACTTTGCCCACTAGTAGACTAAAAGACCTTTACTGATCAGTCACATGCATATCAGCCAGTGACAGCACCCAGCTGCCTGGCCGCAGAGGGGGCTGGGAGGGATGCATAGTAATGAAGCGGAGGTGTGCATAAATTAGGTATCGGAGTAGCCAGGAAGTGCTCAGCCCACCAAACCCTGATCGCCTCCGGCTCATTTGAATTTTTTATAACCTTAATTTCTGGCTCTGACAGAGGCCCCTGAGGAAACAAAAAAAATGCTAAGTCATCCCCTGCAGGTAATGAGGGTGCATTATAGAACAGTCTACTGGTGGTAGATGTCATTTTAATGTTTCCAAGTTAAATGTAAAAATGTTGAATTGCCTGAAATGGGTGACCCTTCTTTGTGCCCCTGTATCTTACCTGTCCCCGCTCCGGTCTCTGGTCCATCGGCCTTGAGCGCGTGGCCCCGTCTCCTAGGGCGCATGCGTGCCGGCTTCAGAAGGTTTAAAGGGGTAGCGCACCGTTAATTGGCGCTGGCCATTTACCAGAATCCCTTATAAACCAGCCTCTCCCTGCACATTCTGCCGGATCTTTGTGCCTGGTGCCGTTGAAAAAGCTTGTTCCTTGATGCCCTGCTTTTTTAGTGTGGTTTCCAGTGTGAAAACTTATTTCACTTTGATCCTGTCCCGTCTGCCCTGAATTATTGCTTTGACTCTTATTCCGTGTTGCCCATCCTGACCTCCTGCCTGTCCTCCAACTACATTTCTGCTTAACATCTGTGTACCCCGCGTTGCTGACACCTCGGACAAATTCGCACCTGTGGAACGACCTGGTGGTACCACGCCACAACAAGTCCAACACTCTTTGTGGCGGGTTCTGGTGAAAACTAGGTGCCACTCAGATTCCGGTCAACTTACGTCATCGTCTGCGGTGGTCCAGTGGGTCCACTACCCCTGGAGCCTGACAATGGGGAGCATTCATTAGCCAGAGACACAATGAAAATCCAACAGGACTTCATTGATTACAGGTGACATGTATACATGAAGGTGAGTGTCAGTGTATACAGCTGACACCTGCTGCTGATGGCACCAACTCAGCTCCTGAACTGGCATCTTTATGCTGCATGTCATTTCTTGTTAACTGCCACTTCTCCCTGACTTATGCCACAGTAAGTTATTAGGCAGAAAGTAGTAAATTGACTTTTAATGCCCATGACAACCAAATGTTTTCAGATTTGTTGGTGGAAATAAGCAAACTGATAGTATTAAACAAAGGGTAAATCTAAGAAAGGGTCTCAATTACTTGGCAGCAACACAATGGAAACTGACTTTTTAATTATACCGTAAACATGAAGAAATGACTACTTATATCTATTGAATAGAACATGTGTTTCCAATCCTTTCATAATGGTAGTACTGCAATAATTACCACTTTGAACATAATTTCTACAGACAGAAATGAAGTGATATTCATTTCATTAAGAAATTGCCTTTGTTCAGTATTTAAAATAAAAACATTTTCCCTAGGTCAGTGTGGTAAATTAATAGTAATGTCCAGAGAAAGAAGTTTATTACTTATACCATAACTTTCTTATAACTTTTAAAAATCTATTGTAATCGGGGTTTAAAATTACAAATGTGCAAAGCATTTATAGTTTTTTTATAACATAAATCAAAATAATGCACTAATGCAATATAAAATAAATAACTGACAATTAAAATATGAGATCAATTTAACAATTACTGAACATAATAGAGGATTTGTACACCTAAGGCTGAATAGCACGGCAGGCACGCAGGGGTTTGTGAGAGAGGAGGAGGGGGTTAGCACTGCTTGCCCCCGCCCCCTCCATAGAAAAAAGTAGGTTCCCGCCAAAATAGAGCAGGCTCTATTTTTTTGCTTGTTGCGTTCACCGTAATGAATCTTTGCGCCATAGCCGTCTATGGGGTACGTATGTACGGGCCACAGGCTTGCGGCTATAGATACGCCCCCCCGGGCAGTCGTGTGAATGAGCCCTTATAAGAGAATTACTAGTGAAATCCACCATCAGGGCTTCACTATTTAATCTGCAAATTCATGATTTTGGATGTATGTTGATCTTACATCTGTGTACATCTTTGAAACTTGAAAATTCTCAAAAAATGTCATATGATTTTTGCTTTGGATCTAACACCATTCTAGGCATAAAATTCTATATCTATTTATAAGTGTTTCTGTTAGTTAAAGAATCAATTAAGCAGATCAATTAAACATGTGTATTCTGCTGAGTCAAAAAATACCATGTCAGAACCAGATGCTAGCACATATATCTTACAATAGCACATATATCTTACAATATTCACATTTATTTGGGCTTTTGTTTAAGGTAAAGATTTGGCCAAAAAATGTCTAATATGATTTTCACCATGTTTATAAGTGATAAAGACACATTTTATCCACTTGTAGCTTTGAATACTAAGGGGTTTGAAAGTGGGCATAAAACAATCAAAAACCTACAATAAAACAGAAACACAATGCCAGTGGCGTAACTACAGGGCTACCAGCCATAACAGCTGCTATGGGGCCTGCAGTGTCAAGGGGCCCCGGAATCTGATCTGACAAACTAAAGAATGGAGGATGTGCACCATTATATAAATATTATGTTGCACATTGTACAGAATAATGTGTATATAACAGCAGAACAACAGAACTAGTGATCTCTCATCTGTTGTTCCTGCTGTGTACTCCCCCCATGTATATACATGTATATATCAGTGCATCAAAGTGTGTGCATGAATGTATAAATGTGTGATTATACAAATATGTATCTTTTCTGAGGGGGTAGGGGGTCCTTTGCTTTTAAGTTGAATTGGTTTTCCTTGTTATTGTCTCAGTATTAGAAATATCACATTATGCCTTTCAATATTGAATACTGCTATTAAAGGACATCTACCACCAGAATCAATGATTGTAAACCAAGTACACTTACTTACTGTTGTGTTCCCCCTCTGGCAAAATCTGCTCTTCTTTCACCTTCATATATCCTGTTTTTTACAGAAAAAAAGTCTTGCAATATTATGCAAATATCCCTGCAGCCTCTAAACTTGACTCAACTCAGCAAAAATATTCCTATGCTCATTTTCACGTGACTTTGGGGGAGATTTTTTTTTTAAAAAAGGACATCTACAATGTATTCCTCTTGACCAACCCAACAGATGCTTATGCTGAAGAAGAATACTTCTGCATGTAGTAAACCTGTATATCCTACATCATTATGGTGTGCCTACTAATCTGGGCTGCTGGATTCCCCTGTCACATTGGGTCTCATAAACACTGATTTGGCATCTACAGTGGTAATTACACTCTTTTGATATGTATTTTAATATGTATTCTCCAAATTGTTATAATATTTAGTAGAATATTAGTTCTTCCTTTGAATTAAAGTTTTACGTTAGCTGATTTACGATAACTTGTACAGCACTTAAATAATAATGCAGCTATCTGAATATGTACACCTTCATTGAGTTTTGTAACTTATTCCCTTTATTCCATAATTTTGTACTTCATTAATGTAATTCAAGTTTACTTTTCGTATAGGATTAACCTTCATTGTGAATAAAGATAAAAATCCTTATTATACAGAAAGATAAAAAAATAATAATAATGGTTTCTTGTAAATGAAGGAAGTCTACTGATAATCTGTGAGTTACAGGAGAAGACATATAGGATAGGTGTTTCTTTTCTGTCATTAGAAAGTGAACATTGTATATTAACAGAGATAATAAACAGCAACCCGTGATCTACTCGTTTATAATCCCTGATTATATACAACACCCCCTCAAGAATGAATTTATATGAAACACCTCCTCATAAACCAATTTATTAGCAGCACCCCCTCTTGATTTTTTAGTCATATGCCTTTAAGACGATACTACTCATAGGAGTGCACTGTTGCCTTTTTGTTTCTTGCCCTTCAGAATAGAGAATGTCGCAAATATATCTAATAACATTGAACTTTTTATAGACATCATTACTATTAAGTCTACAAGTAAGATGACAAGTATAAAAACATCTAAATCCTATCACATACAAGGCACAAGTACCTCAAGTAGTCAAAAGAATACTAAGATATTGAGTTAAAAATATATGCAAGACACTCTCTATCCTTGACCTATATAGCCTAGTTTAGCAAAAACAGGTTTAGGCAAAGAATATAGATTTTACTGAGGACAGGAAATCGGTTTATTTTTAGATTTATAGTTCAATGTGTCATGACTTTGACTTTGTAAAGCATAGAAAGCATTTATTAAGCAAGTTAGAAGACACATAAGTCACTGGAGTTATTTAAAACTCTTTATTCTCGTAATATAAATCTAAATTGCTTTTAGCCAAATCCGAATAAAGATATGTCTTAAATTTATGCCCTCATTTTCCAGGAAATATATATTTTTTTTAAATGTAATCTTATGTAGCATGTCATCATCTAAGGTATAATAATACACATCAATTTATTGAATATTGCGTATGACCTAGAAAGATACCCACCCATGACTCTGGATTGGATATATTACACCATGTCTGCAACATTTACAACTACTGTATACAAGGGGGTAAATGGTCTCAGTAACATCTTCAAAAGCGGCAGGTCATCTGACAGATCACCTGTTTAGAGATCAGCTTATGTGTTTCATAGCTCAAAACTACTATTGCCTTGTTAAAGAGAGTTATGATGAGCTTCTAGATTGCAGGTGCCCTATATAATGCCTTATACAAATTCTGCTTTCAGTAACTCTGACACTAAATATTTTTTACACATATGTGAGCACAAATAGACTAGTAAAGCCATTAAATTGCTTGATGATTGAGGACGAAATAGATCGTCCTAATAAGCAGGAAGTTGCTGATTTTGAACAATCTGTTTCATCCTATCAGTGTTCCATTGTGATCCGCAGCAGGAGACTGGCTGTTACATAGAGCCTGAACCCTGCAGTGTTTGCCAGGGAGGAAGATCTCTCCTTGCCGGGCAGTTTAATCCCTTAACTGCCGCAATCAAGTACAATCACGGCTGCTAAGAAGTGAGACAGAATGAACACAATTGCAGGATGCCAGGGGTTTCTGTGGTAGCCGGAGGTCTGATAAAGACCTCCGTGTCTGACATGTATGGTCCGAGTCTAATAGGCAAACCTGTCAGTGAATCACTGACAGATACAATACATTGCAATACAGAAGTACTGCAATGCATTGTATAATGGATCAAGGTATTCACAGTGTAAGTCCCATAGTGGGACAATTAAAAAAGGTTAAATAAAGGTTTTTAAAAATAAAAAACACCATAAAAATCACACATTCCCTATATATAATTCTATTTTCTGTTAAAATTAAACAATAAAACCCACCCCAGAAATTGGTACCACCATGTCTGTAGTGACCTATGGATAAAATATGATTATACTCATATTGTAAAAAGTATAAAAAAAATAAAAAAGAATTAAAAATTGCAATTTTAGTGCTTCCTACCCCAAAAAATTGAAAGAGAAATTGCCCAAAAAGTTAGATTTACCCTATAATAGTACCAATCTAACCATTACCCTATCCTGCAATAAACTAGCCCTAATAATCCTCTTTTGATTAAGGAATAATCAATAAAATGTTAATGCTCTCAGAATATGTTTTTTGGAATTTGAGCACTGCAAAACATAAAAAAGGTCTGTGTCTTGAAGGTCTTGAAGGCCATATTTTATGTCCTTAAAAGGGTTTTCCCATGAAAGAAAGTTCTCAAATTTGAATCTCCTAGTGATGATTACACAATAAAGATAATTTTAAACCCCTTACTTTACAATATTACTCAGTTTGCTGTTTTAGCTCCTATCAATCAATGATGGTCAGTGTAAAATTTCTAGAATGTGGACGTGGACTCTCTACATAATTCCTCTGTGCTATGAGATGCTGTGTGCTGACAATGTGCTTAGTTTATCAGTGTACAGGTTTATCTTCGCTTTTATTTAGCTTCTGAAAATCGTGCTAGTATCTGACACAGGAAAACAGAGATGAGACAGATCAGAGATCAGAGAAGATAAGATCTTTGAGATGGATAGAAAACAAAATGACACACTTCAGCTCTGCTACATCTGAACTAAAACAAACATGGTCAGCTCTGCTGCATCTCTGATATAACTCACCTATAACACACACTATTAGCTATACGATGTCTCATCTATAACAGACACAGTCAGCACTGCTATATGCCTCCTTCCCCTGCTATAAAGATCTTATCTTATCTGCAGCTTGGAGAGTAAGTGTCCTCACACTGCTGGTTGCCTGCAGGAAGCATCTGTTAGTGTCTATGTGTGAACTCATCTGTGAATGCAGGGGGAGGGGCATCAGGGAGACAGCACTGCAAATATAGACAGGAAAAGCTATTCATGAGAAGAATCTGCCCTGCCTGACCCAAGTCTAAAGAATATTTATGGTTGGATCTTGAGGCAACTGAAATTGTATACACCAGGACTGATAGAGACCAGTTGGAATTAAATCTGTAAAATGCTGTATTATTGTTAATATCAGTGAATTAGAGATTGTGTTAGTTAGTTATCCTGATATATTTAAGAATCATGTCTTCATGAGAATACACCTTTAAGGTGGTAATCTTATATAATGGAAAAAGAATGCAGTTAACATTCAGAGATCACCTCCTACTCCCAAACATTCTTTGTTGTAAAATATCTTTTGTAATAAATATCTTTTATCAAAATAAGGTTTTTATGCTGTCCTTTAAAATGCCAAAGTCATAGTGAGAACTTTTCATGGAAGAAGAGTGATCAAAAATGACATAATCCCAGACCAAGCATGAATCCAGTAAGGAGTTGTTCATTGTTTTGATATCTGTTCTACTCAAACTGTGAGACAGTTTTTGTCCATTACATGTCCATAGGTTACTGATAGGAGGCAGCAGGGGAATCATTAATATAACAATTAGACAAGAGAGGCATGTATAGGCAAAAAACTGCAACAATCTTTATTAAATTCATATACAAAATATGACATATATGAGAAGGAATATATCTACATCTAAAACCATCTAAAAATGTGATAAAACACATGAAATACATATGGACACCAGCCATTGTGTCCATAAAAAGTCACGTGTATAAATGTATTTTTCTATCCAACTCGAATATATTAATTATACCATAAAGATGGAGACAAGGTAAGAATTAGTATTAGTCAAATACAAATACTGTCCACAGCACATGTGGAACACAAACCTACCAAGCCCATCCGTCCATAAGGAAGTAGGTAAAATAAGTGAATGGTAAGCAGAACACGTGTCTCACGGCACCTCACGTGTTCCATCGCAAATAGGGACTTCCTCAGGAGTAGGTACCCCTAAAATGACATAAAATTACATCATTACTAAAAATGTGACTAAGCTGTTTGTTCCTACATGATTAGTTCAGTTCTGCAGTTCTACATTCCTGCCAGTAAATTCATCAGACACATGGAGTAAGTTTGCTGTAGCAAAATTGCTTATGTACGGCCACCCTATGGGAAGGTTCAGACATCACCCTATGCCAGCCAATGAGCCTCTGACATATAAAGGGAAATAACTGTCTAAAGAAATCATAAAATTTAGTCTATGGATCAAGATATCAGAGTCACCTAACTGTATTTAGTACTATGAGATCAAATGCTCAATACCAATCATAAAAATGTAATTAAAACATGACTGCTTGTTTGTTAACACAGCTACACAATTCCATTAAAAAGCATTCCTTGGAGACATAAATTACTTTCCATTTACTAACAGATTGTAATCGTGGTTTGAATATTGATTCTGTAAAGCTAGTTAGTGCTTACTTGGCCATTTTTTAACTTGTATTTAATCCAATGGAAAGTGACTATAAATGTGGCCTGGAACTATAGCAGGGGTGTCAAAATAATTTTCACTGGTGGTCACATCAGTTTATGTGGTCACTTTGTTTATTAGTTTATTAGTTACTGTATATACCAAAATATAAGCTGTGGCACCTAATTTTTCCACAAAAAAACTGGTACAAATTATTGAATAAAGTATAAGTCTAGAGTGTGAAATGCAGCCCCCACACATTAATAAATTAATATAATGTCCAGCAGTTTCAGCTTATCACTGAAATGTCCAGCAGCCTCCCCTCATGATAATGTCCACAGCAGCCACCCCTTATTAATATAATTCCCAGCAGCCTCCCATCATGATAATGCCCAGGAGCAGTCTCTCCTCATTAATAAAATGTCAACAGAAGTCCCCTTATTAATAATATGTCCAATAGAGCCCCTCAATAATGATATGTCCACAGAGGCCCCCCAATGTCCCCAAAAAATGTCCAACAAAGCCCCCAAATGTATAAAATATCCAACAGAGCCCTCTTAACAAGATAAATTTAGCTCATCCTGACAGCATGGGTAGAGGCATGTCTATGCTCCATGACCCTATAAGGCATGACCCTATGGCCTCCTGTGTCATAAGCAGAGCACATAGACATACCTCTTCCAGTGCTGCTAGAAACCTGAAGACCATTAGATCAGATGCAGTGAGAAGAGGACACCAGAGGGTTAATGTACTAATTGGATTTTTTATATCCTTGCATGTAAGCCAAAAATACTTTTCCAGTGCAAAAATTGTCTCGAAAAACTTGGCTTATACTCTGGTATATACAATACATTTATATAGCATTACTATTACAATCAGCCATATGAGGGCTACCACAAAGTCTACATATTGTTGTTATATAACCTGGCAGAGACTGGCATGGCCAGTATGTGCCCGCACAGCAGCCAATAGTCAAAGTGTCACTATACAGATCCTGTCTCCAATGTTCAGCGGATTTACTTGTTGGAATATCACTGGATTTCCTGCTTAGTTATTTTAGTTATTTTAAGTGATAACACAAAGCAGAATGTGACTTGTGGGCAGCTTATAATTGACTCAACTTTAGGTCAAGGATAGGAAAGAGGTTAGTCCCCTCCCACTTCACTGCTGCTGACGAGGATATGACAGGTAGCTTCAGAACTCTAAATGCAAATTGGAATTACAAATTAATAAACCTTCATGCGTTTTTCACTTCAGGCGTGTTGACCCAACCGACCCTTATTATAATTTCAGATAGAACTTGATAGATCTGTTAAAAAGTAAGGTGACATAATATTACAGATTATTGCACTTTACCTCAGCATGTTTCTGAACTGCATGTGTAAAAAAAAAATGTTGCCACCAATGGCTGTTATCATATTACAGCTGCTAAAGGTAGAGGCCAACACCTATCATACTGTGCTATCATGCTGTGAACAATGGCATCATTTTAGCTCTCAAATTAAGTCATATAAGTTCACACTACGGTATGGGGGAAGTATGTCTCCATGGCACCGGACGTATAGCGCTGTAGTAAAGCAGGCATACGTGCGTGTGCATACAGCCTTAAGCAGGGTTGTTGTGAATACATTGAATAGTTCAAATATTTTTTTGATGATAATAAAATGGTAATTCACTGTATATATACTTATATACCTCTCTCTCTTTCCGCTCACACTCCAATAAAATACTGGTAGGTTGATTGGATTCAACTATGCAGCGCTGCGTAGTATGTGTGCATTATATAAATAAAGGAATTACTATTAAGTCTATGTATCAATATAAAATTAATGTCTATGCATTCTATTTCAATAATTATGTTGATTTTTTTAAATAAATTGGTTACTTATTTATAATGTTAGAATCGGGAAACAAAATCTGGGACACAGTAGAAGTTTTAATATGGTAACTTAGCAACAAGTTCTCTGTTGTTCTTGAAGCTTCTTACAGATACTTTGTTGCTCATGTCTTCCCTTGAGGTTTTCTTTCATGTGTTAACAATCCATTGTACAGTACATTGTTTTATTTCTATTTCAGACACTAAAGAAGTGTTATTCTTTTCATTTCTGAGGAAATGCCATACTTCTGTAAAAGGCAATGCTTTAAAGCAATATGCAAATACATTTTTTCAGGATGAGATAAGGAAGACATTGCCTCTTAGTTACCTTATAAGGCAGCCCCTTTAACATCAAGTATGACTTTTTCAGGAAGCCTAATGATATGATGCAGGATAAAAACCAAACCAGTATATCTATTCCATAAGGATCAGACTCCCAACTGTAGACAGCACTGTTTCCATGTGTTTATCATCAGTACAGTATAGGGAACTGAGTGAGAGCCTTTGGACTCTGTCGGAGAAGTAACAGCTCTCCTTACGAAGACTTTGCCAATAAAAGTATGTGGAGACTTACAGCCAATGATGCTCCATTTGGGGATTCTGTGAAATATTCATATATTAGATATATTATATATAAGGAAAACATTGGGGCTCATTTATTTACCTGGTCCGAGGAGTTCATAATAATGCACTGTGCCGCGATTCACTAAGATTGTGCGCCTGATATCCTGCATCTGTCGCTTCTCCACTCAGGTCAGCCGGAGTTCACCTTCTTCTTCCTGGTGTATGTAAGTGCATTGTCTTGCGACACAACTTGAATCTTAAATCCCTCACTCAGTCCGAATCAGTTGGATCGTCCGACGGCACACCCCTGATTTCTGACACATGAAAGCCAGTGCTGCTGTGCCACAATCCGATCGCATGAGACACAATCCCAGCACAAACCCCTGTTAAATACCTGTCAAAGCTGCACAAATCCCAAAATCCGTGAACAGTCTGACGAAAGTGTGATCCGCGACCCTTAGTAAATAAGCCCCATTGTCTCTTAGCTACCTTGTAATATTTTTCTTAAGCCGTCCTGGAATATTTTTCTATTCCTGATATTTTGCATTGATTGAATTAGACATAATTCACTTCGCTTTGTAAACTGAAAGAATAGCAATAAAGAATCCCGACTTTCCAGGTTCCTGTCTCCAGCTAAACTGTTGTACCACAAAGATGCTAAGTTATAGGCTTGTTGCTAGTGATGAGCGGACCTGAATTTTAAAACCACTTTGGCAAAGGTGTTAGCAACATTTAAACTATCCCGACCAAGCGGCAGCACTGTGTGCCTCCAATTTGGGTAGGATTGTCATTCTCAACTTTGCCAGGGGTATTTAAGTGAACGCTGGAAAGCATGATGGAGGAAAGAGGTGGATTTGAGATGAACCCTGTCCCAAAATTGTAATGGAGTTCGTTTGGGGTCAGGTATGGGGAACCCAAACCCCTAGTGCTCAGTACGAACACAAACTTTGCCTTTCAGGTCCACTTCCAAAACTTGTTGCACCTTTCAATTCCCTAATAAGTTTTTATTACACATTTAGCTTGATTTGCTTTCTGTAAAATCTTTTTTTCTCTTTTTACAGAGAAAGCTGCAGAGAAGCAGCATGGTGTCTTTGTGTATCTGCACTACCATTGCCCTCCTTGTGCTTGGGAACACTTGTTATGGTCAATAAGAAAAGAATTCTCGCCTAATGATTGTTTCTAACCACTTAGGAACCTTATTTAAGAGTTACACACTGAGCGATAAGGCTGCTTTTTTGATAGTTTTGTCTGACACAAAAAAAGCCTACAGTAAGTCTGAGGAGGATCATCTAAAGAAAGCAAACCAAGCAATGTTTATAGAGAAACCCCATTGGGGAAGTAATTCTTTGTTGGCATTAGTTGTAATGCAATTATAAACTTTATTCTCAAGTTAACACCCTGTGCATTGGTTTATATAGTGAACTGTGTGAAATATTAATTGTGATGTCTTTTTCATAACTCTAGAAAGGGCTTTTTCAAATTTTTCTGACTAGTAATGTATGAATAAATTGGAAAGTTAGTGTTAGCTTGTCCCTTGGTAAAAACTGTTCTCATACAGTTCTAATTCTCATAGTGCTGATTAGACAGTGAAAAGGCCTCCATACACACTAGAGAACAAATTTTCTTCATTGACTTCTTCAGACACATTCAAAATTGTCTCTTCTAAAAGTACATGTGTCATGTATGGAGAAAGCCACTGCCACAGAATTGGGCAGTTAAATTCTTATTAACCTCTTCTTATCAGGAGGTTCCATACACATTAGATGGTTGGCCAAACATGCCACAATGCGTGGACGTATTTATGTATGTATGTATGGACATATCCCAATCATTAATGCCAAGATGTAATCCAGAAACGCACAGTTGGCTCTTTTTATTACTATTTATAATCATTTTGAACAGTATATTATATCATTTGTCTCTAAACTAGATATTAGACAAGGTTCTCTTATCAATGGTATATGCTTTCCTTTAGCTGCTGTACTCCCCTGTCATCTGAACAAGAACACACTAAGAAGATATCAGGTGAGCTATAAACACGTTTCGTAAAGAGATCATGATAGAATCTCTTTTTCTTTAGTAGATGAAAAACAGCATGTTCTTTCTTCAGGCTAAAGTCATTCTCCTGTCAATGTGGTAGCTGGGAGAACAGTTCAGAATTAATCAAATACCTAAGACAACATCTGGATTTGATTTATGGTCATGTCCAGATACATCTCCAGGTAACTATTAAACTATACTGATGATTTCAATAAAGGGACTAAATCAATGACTTGGAACTGGTTGTCGCTACTTTTTTTGTGCACACAGTGCATTCCCTGAAAAATAGACATGAGAAGATTTATGACATGGGGGCATTTGTGTATTTTCTAATTACTCATTTACAATAAAGAACAGTAAAAAATGAGCACATACAAAACATTTCAAAACTATTCAATAAAGTCTTGTAGCTCTGAATGTATAACCATCTACTTTAGTCGGGATTAATTAATAATGGCCATTAGACAAGTGTTAGTCTCCCCTCCAGGGTTGTGTGCATATTATGCAGAGTGTCAACAGATTTTACAGGATTTAAAGGGACTTTAGAGAATTTCTCATAAAATTATCAAAAGCATGGAGTGAGGTAAACTAAAAAAGAATTCACCTAGCAAATCCCCTGCTCAGTGGTACTTGCCAATCTCTGTTCAAATCACTGTCACAGAGTGCAGTACAAGTGTGCTGTGGTCTCATACATATAAATGGCATGCCTTAACTGCAGGAGACTACTACAAAGCCTGGGGGGACCACTAGAGTGCAATAGGATTTACCATTATTGCTTTCTGCTTATAGTAAATGTTTTCAACAACACTTTAAATATTGATGGACAATCATTGGGATATGTCATTTACATCTGATCTGTTTGTCTTGTAAATCATCACAAAAATGTCATTGGAAAATGGCACAGGTTGTGTATTAATTTTTCCTGTAATCCATTCCGGAAAAGAAAGCTAAGACTTCCCCACTGCCCTATTGTTTAAAACAAATGAAAGACATATATAGAATAATAAACTAAAACAAAGATGCTTTATTTGACATCATTATCATTTTCTACCGGTTTGTAACTGTACTTTTGTAATATGGAAGACCACATTCCTTCTTCACTTTTAAACCTCATCAAACACAATTGGGGAAATAGTTTTTTTCTTCTTTTTTTCTACGTAGGAAAAAGTTGCATATTTTTGCGCAGTTGTTGATTCACTCAATGTTTTGCAACTTATTCCTTATCTGCACTGCAACCCATAGCACACAAGTCGTATGTTTCTTGTATTGATTATCTGCAACTTTTCAAAAAGTTGCAAAAAAATGTGCAAAAGCTTATCTAGTCTCAGGTGCCAAACTTGGCAGAAAGAAACAGGACACAAATCTTTTTTTGCTCAAAAATGTGTGACTTTTTGTATTAAAAAGTCACATTCTCTAAATTAGGCAGCAATGTTATACAAACAGGCAAATGGGAGAACTAGACAGCAAAAAGATAAATCTCCCCTAATGTTTCACTCACTGGGGCAAATTTTTATCTTATTCTATATCATATCATCATTTTTATCTTATCATACCAGCGTATTATTTTCACCTCACCCCATGGAACCCACCGTTTCAATCCAGATGCCCTGATGTAGGCTCTGACGTAGAATTGCCCTCTATCCTGCACCTGAATGGGCACAAGCTACAGGTAGTGCACAGGAAAGCCTGATGCTGGCCCACTGCACAGCTGGCCACACCCCCTTGACGCCCCTCCATACCCAATTGGTGTGGAGGTGGTGTAAAGTGGAAAGAATTACCAGAATTGCCAGGAATTGCATCTAATTCAGGGCTGGTATGACAGAATTCTGGTACATAAGCTCTGATAAATATGCCCCGCTGAATTTTGCTCCATTGAATAAGCAGTGCTCAGAGGAAGATTTAGGGAACTGTGATAAATTATATTTAATTTTTCAAGAGCACTATAGAAAATTAAAGCTGCAGTATGGTTGCCATTTCTACTTTTTTATTGAAAATTAAATTCTTAGGGGGTCATTTAACTTTACCTTCCATTGGTGTTTTAGCGGCTTTTTGCTGCATAATGACTGCTTTGCACCTATTTTGGCTTTTTTGGAATGTTTCGCCTCAGTTCGCCGTGTAACCATTGTGTGTTGTTGCACCCTATTTGTCATTATATTGACATATATGGGCACAAATAATTTAGCAATAACATGCCATTCCTGACCATGCTTAGGAAAGGCAATGGTATGATTTGTGCAACAATAAGGCACAAAAAAGACTTTATTTGAAAAAGGCAAAGACAAATGAGGTTCATAAATTAGACTCACAAAAGGTGCAAAAAGAGCCCAGGGAAGGGTAAGATAAGTTAAATGTCCCCATAGTTTGTGTTCATATCCTTGTTACAAAATCAATGAATTACAATGGATGACAAGGGAAAATAAATATGGTTCACTTAACTAACTATGGCCTGCATTGGGCCCTTTGTATGTACTACTAACTTACATAAAGATCCAATAGCATTGCCATTGGGTTTTCTAATCAATTTCACATATACTATAAAAACTTTATACTATAAATTCTTTGATGTTGGTGCAAACAAGCAAATTGGGGCAAGAAGTAGGTGGTCAAAGAATTTTAAAAACAATACTAACTCAAACAATAGGAAAGTTGATTTTAAAGTTGTAGTTAACCCTTTTAGAACTGGGGTTGATTTTTGGCTTGAATGCCTGGAGTAATATTTTACCTTACAGAATGCTATATTCTAAAGGTTTTTGGCTTTCTTTTGGTCTAAGCCAATTCTTTTTTTTTATCAGGACAAAATGGAGAAAATGTTCAATGATGAAAACAATACATTGTGACTGGTGCGTTTGAAGGGAGTTTTTCAATTAAATATTACACCCCAAATTCCTATGTGTATATTGATGTAATGCACACTCACAGGCCACTTTATTAGGTACACCATGCTAGTAACGGGTTGGACCCCCTTGTTGGGTACATTGTGGTCATAAAGGGATGGACATGGTCAGCAACAATTTTCAGGTAGGCTGTGGTGTTGCAACATTGCTCAATTGGTACCAAGGGGCCTAAAGAGTGCCAAGAAAATATTCCCCACACCATGACACCACCACCACCTGTGCTTGTGGAATGCATGACTTCTCTTTAGCACTTATTGTAGCAGTTCTACATTGTCCATCTCTACCTCAAATGAACTGTTGATGATGCAGGTTTCCTCCTTGGGACATGATTGGTTTACTTCCCAAGAAGGACACTTGAGGCAGTTAGATTCTGTTAGATATTGATATTACAGTACTTTCTAAAACAGTGGTCTCTGTCCTCTAACATCTAAACTGTGTAATCCCTGTGGTATCAACCGAACAGGTTCTACGGTATAATTCCTTCCACTGTTTTTTTCTTTTAATTGAAGAATTACCCCGCATGGTTGATGTGGTCAGAATGGTGTGGTTCTTTAATGCAGTGGACTGAATGGACGTTTAACCAGGAATAACGTCTAGTGTAGTACTAAAGTACTAAAATTTGAGCTGATGTATTACTCTAACAAATCCTGGAGAATGGTGTAAAGGCACCATGGTCTGTATGGAAAAAGAATTTTAATTTCAAGTTCCATAGAATTGTCAATTATTCCTCATCAACAGGTGTGACACCAAACTAATTATGATAATTGTGTTACCAATAAGGAACAATAACCACTAAGTTTCTGTGTCTTGTTTGAGTGCTGTTATTTTTTGCACGGTTGTTAAAATGAAATAGTAAAACCTTGTGCTTAACCAGTTTTGGTTTACAACTATCACTTTTTAAAGTAAAATCTATATCCACCACTTTTCATATCTCAGTATATTTACATTTTCTTTGGCACATCCTCCATTTATTCCAATTTGTATTCCAAAACGCGTGCCAAATCGACATAGACTTTTTCAAATTCATTTACACATAAACCCATACTGCGATAAGTTCATTATTGCCTTTATTTATTATCTATTGCTTTGTATGCATGATTTTAGACTTTTCATTTAGGCGCACAATGGGGCAGATTTACTTACCTGGTCCTGTTGTGATCCCCCGGCGCGTTCTCCGACGAAGATTCGGTTCCGGCGCGATTCATGAAGATCGTGCACCCGAGTTCCTGCGTCAGTTGGAAGCCGGCGCTGATGCGCCGAAATCTGATCACCTGCGACAAAATCCTGGGCAATTCGGTGCAAAACGGAAATCGTCGAGAAACCCGACAAAAGTGCGTCCGGTGGACCCTTAGTAAATGGGCCCTGATGTATCTGAAACAACCAGTGCCCTGCTGGCCTACAGACTTACATGTAACAAACAGACTTACATGTAACATGAACCTGACTCAATCAAAACTGATGCACAACCAAGCACAAGATCCATGATAAATCCTCCCCAGGTAACTGGATCTCATTTTTTAACACCAGAATACAGTAGCGTATGTTGTATCTGTTTTTCATTTTGAAATCAGCACAACTGCTGGTTAAATTGATGCAAAGACGTTAATTTCAGACTTTTAGATGTGAACTGATCCTAAGCAGATTACATATAACATGCAATATTTCTCAATGCACCTTAATAAACAATAGAATGAACAGAAAATAAGTAACATAGTAGCATTTATCAGTGTTAGATGACATCATAGGGCAAAAATACATCAATTATACATCAACTTTATAAAGTCTTCTAAAAGAAGTTATGTCCTTCAGTTTTGCTTGGGTTTCATCTCATCTGCGGAGTTTAGAACCGTTCTTCTGGCAGACATGCAAGTAGTGCTCAGTTGCAGATCCCATTGGTGGTTCTTCTGAATACAGAACATTATGAAAGATGAGCCTTGCAAACAAATCAATGCTAACAGACTGGGAGCGACCTCTGTGTGACCCTGGAGCAGATGCAAAGCTTAATTAAATCCACCCTGCGAAAGCAGATTCATAATTACTAGACTACAGCCCATGTCTCATTTCTCCAGGTCTTGATGGGAAGATCAAGAATGAAGACATATTATATGACACATAATAGAGAGTGAGCTGTTGATGGGTGAGAGGATTCAATAAAAACTTCTTGAGATAAATTATTAAGGTGCATCAGAGAAGATGTTTCCATTCCTAAAAAGACAGGTAGTCTTCTTGGCGGGACGAAAATAGATCTTCAGGTATGGACTGTCCATTTGAGCTCTAATGTTGGAAGCAAAGGTGGAAGGTTTTCTAATGACTCTGTAGAAATCTGTAGAAAACCAAAGACCAGTGTGTATTCATGAGAAATAAGGTCTCCCCACAAAATTCTGTGTATTAAAGGGTAGTCTCCTTAAAAGGTAGGCTCATATAATGGAAACATGAGGCAGGCTGCAGCAGTATTTTTCCACTATTCCACTAAATATACAGAAGGACATGACAAAGGTGTAACACTCTTTATGGTTATATTGTTATTCTTCATCATTTTCTACTAGTGTAGATGGGATATCCTAGTGAGCTTCTGTCCATCTTGCTAGCAAAATACAGTGCTGGAGAAATTTCTAAAATTAGCACAACAGATAGAAGATGATAATTCTCTTGTGCTTTAGAACTACTGAAAGTATGTTGAAAATTTTGTGGCCCTTTAATATAAGTTGCACTGTTTATGCCACTTCAAAGCAGAATAATGATGACTAGAGTAAAATGATAATATATTTTGAATATTTCAATGAACCCTTATTTGCTGGAATACTAAATGTGCTTTTTTGCTGGCGGCGATCAGCGGTAAAACACCCGCGATCGGTGCCGGCACCGATCGTGGGTGTTACCGGTAAGCCTTTGCTGCAATATGCAGCAAAGACTTACCGGCTATGGAGAGAGCTCGGCCCGCGAGCCATCTCCATGTACCGGGACCCGACATGTGACGTACTATTACGTCACATGTCGGTAAGGGGTTAAACAGTGACAAGCCTGTCATGTACAAATAACCACAAATACCAGGGATTATAGGATGGGAATGAGTAGTGTCGTCATTGCTTCCCGTGTGATCTGAACCAGTAGCCCTGGTGACCAGACTCTGCAGAACTCCTCCTTTTCTCCTCCCTTCCCACATGACCACTTCATCAATCTCTGTCCTTAGTTGTTAATCTTCAGTATAAAAATGTTGTGTGACATCACAACTTGATGCTTGCCTGGCATACAACCTGGAAGATCCTTCAGCAGGTGCACAAGGGATTTTTGCCTCATTTTTATTTTTTTGGTTTCTGCCCAATTTTGAGAGAACTCAGTATATTGTTTTGTGTTTTTCTAATTCATTCTAATTCAGTCTTCAAATGGAAGCTTTCATTGTTTCCTAAAGAAAAAAAATTGCTTTCTTAATTCCCATAGGGTTCTTGGGTTCATTGAATCTATTGAATCTCAGTGATGTAGCTTCACAAGCCGTAGCAATGAGCAGAGCAGGACTCCCCTTTATTTGCCCTTATTTCAATTGCATCTACAACAGCATTTTACATAGAATGTATTTACACTAACTTTCTTCGCAATGGAAATTAATATTTCTGGCAAATAAATCAAGCCAATGATGTCCAACTTTGTGTGATAATAGAGGGTAGAAGTATTTAAGACGTGCAGTCAAGTGGTGTGTTCTTGGACTGTTCTTGGTGTGTTTTTAAACTCATGCGTTTTTTAACATGTGTTGGGTGGTTTGAATCAGTCTCATAGCTGCTTACACTTCCAGAAGTGAAGGAAAACAGATTCAAACCAGCCAAACGTATGGTAAACATGTAGAAATGCATGTGTTTTCAGTACTATTAAAAACGCACCAAGGATGGTCCGAAAACAGCCCAAGAACACAATGGGGCACATGTATCATAGTTTTGTCTCTCTGAGGTGAATTTTAGAGACATTTGGCGGCTATTTTATGCGCCTTATGTATGATCCTGTCTTTTTACTTGTGATAAATGTTCAGTTTTTCCTACAGTTTTTCCTATCCTGGCAATGCAAATTTTGGCTTCTTTTTGAGACTTTTTGTTGCAAATGTCTCAAATCCACATGGATACAAGCCACATGAGGGGGTTATATACAGAAGTGGACACAAGCCACGTGAGGGGGTTATATGCAGGAGTGGACACAAGCCATGTGAGGGGGTTATACATAAGAGAGGACACAAGCCATGTGAGGGGGTTATATACAGGAGTGGACACTAGCCATGTGAGGGGTTATATACAGGAGAGGACACAAGCCATGTGAGGGGGTTATATACAGGAGAGGACACAAGCCATGTGAGGAGGTTATATACTTGAGAGGATAAAAGCCAGGTGAGGAGGTTATATACAGGAGAGGATACAAGCCATGTGAGGGGGTTATATACAGGAGAGGATACAAGCCATGTGAGGGGGTTATATACAGGAGAGGACACAAGCCATGTGAGGGGGTTATATACAGGAGAGGATACAAGCCATGTGAGGGGGTTATACACAGGAGAGGACACAAGCCATGTGAGGGGGTTATACACAGGAGAGGATACAAGCCATGTGAGGGGTTATATACAGGAGAGGATACAAGCCATGTGAGAGGGTTATATGCAGGAGTGGACACAAGCCACGTGAGGGGGTTATATACAGGAGAGGATACAAGGCACGTGAGGTGTTATATACAGGAGAGGACACAAGCCATGTGAGGGGGTTATATACAGGAGTGGACACAAGCCATGTGAGGGGTTATATACTGGAGAGGATACAAGCCACGTGAGGAGATTATATACAGAAGAGAATACAAGCCATGTGAGGGGTTATATATAGGAATGGACACAAACCATCTGAGGGGGTTATACAGGAGAGGACACAAGCCATGTGAGGGGGTTATATACAGGAGAGGATACAAGCCATGTGAGTGCTTATATACAGGAGTGGACACAAGCCACGTGAAGGGGTTATATGCAGAAGTGGACACTAATGTTAATTTGGGATTTAACATGTTGCATTTTAATGCATTTTTAAACCTATTACAGCTGAGGAGAGGTGATTTTCCTAATTACATTACTGTTAACATTTGAATGTACAAAACGCATAGTGAACACAATGTAAACACATGCGTTAATGTGTTGTTTATAATGCATTTTGTAAACGCAAATGTCAACAGTAATGAAATAAGGCAAATCACCTCTCCTCAGCTGTTGTAATTAGTTTAAAATGCATTTAAAAAGCAATTAAACAGCAAACGCAAACACAGACAAAGCCGCACCCACCAGGGCGGGCCGCAGGCCGATCGCATCGGCATTTCTATGCTAACGTCTGCGATCGGGAACAAGCCGCCGGTGTGTTGCAAACGCAGACAAAACAGCACGTGTGAAAGCATGTGAAATAATTTCAATTTACATGTTAAAATCGGGTCCATGAAAAAAAAACTTCCTTTGCACCTGCCCTGGACCAGGTGCAGAATTGCTCCAAAAATGGTGCAAAAACGGAGAAATGTCGCACGGAACATCTGGGAAACAATGAAACATAAGACACACTGCAAAGGTGCAGACGAGGCGTAATTGAAAAAGAACAGAGTTAGAAGTCGCAAAAAATACTGAAATAATTTAATACTTTGGTCAAAAGCCGTTGTTGATGATGACAGCGTCAATACACCCCCTGTATAGAGAAACTAGTCACATGTATTACTCAGGTTGGATTTTGTCCCATTCTTGGCCCAAGTTCTAGAGGACTCTAGTTGTGCCCCTTTTTACAGGTATGTATTTCAAGTCTCTATTTTAGTGTAAGAATGCTAGAAGTATTGCTTATCAACAGCCTGTCGCAGTCATGGGTGACTACAAGGGTCAGTGGTTGTACACCTGTGTCACTCCTAGGAATTGTAATTAGTTACAGTGTTGATGTGATAACAAGCATTTCTGCCAACTAATGCATCTGGGATTGGGAAGTGCAAGATGGTTCAGATCTCAGGGGGACAGCATTCTACTAGATAGGTCAGCATTTGGATGGCCTATGGTAAAAAGTGGTTGTCCAGCTGGAAGCCTTCTTTAGATTTTCTTTGGCTCAATTTTGCCATGCTTTAATATCTGCATAGTTTTTGGGAGCTGACATGACAGGCATTTTAATATCTACTCAGCTGCTTCAGACATTTTTACTGCCAATTACTGATGGAAATCCAAAGATTGCATGGTAAAATAACAGCATAACCTTGCCAGAAGCTTCTAAGTAAAGACAAATCAAATTTGCTTGAGGACAGATGTGGAGAGTCGATGAACTTAATTAAACATACAAAAATAGTTCCATTAAAAAAATCCTGCTATGTCTCCAATATTAATAAAAGAGGACTTTATTTGACTTTTTATTGTGCAAGGCCTTAAATCAGTTATATTAAAAATGCAACTTCTAAGACACATCAGACCAGAAAAGCAGAATAAGAAAGAAACAACAAGAGCACAAAGGCAAAACGATCCCTATCTCCTGAAACATATTTTCCTCCTGACCTAGATGTGCTGTTTTCACAGTTTTGGTGTAGTATTAGTTTATTTCTCCACCCCTGCAAAAATGTTCTTTCCCTGCACAAGACACTGCTTTTATTGTGGTGCAAAGAAAAGTCAGCAGGGTGCTCTAGGAACCCAAACTGTTGCTACAGCAGGACCTAAAACATTTGGTTAGCATTGCCCCTGAGAGGGCCCTCGAGGTAGCAGTGCTACTGCTTTTCTGTATTTTCACAGTCCTGATTTTTTCTCTGGGTGCCCTGCTGTTACTTACTGCATGGAATCTGGAATATTGGGGCAGATTTACTTACCTGGTCCAGTCGCGATCACGCGGTGCATTGTCCGACGAGGATTCGGCTCCGGCGCGATTCACTAAGATCGTGCGCCCGAGTTCCTGCATGTGTCACTGCTGCACCGAGGTCCGCTGGAGTTCACCTGCTTCTTCCTGGTGCTTGTGAGTGCTTGATCTTGCGACATATCCTCTTTTAAATTCTGCGGTTTGTCCGAATCCGTCGGGTTGTCTGACGGCCCGCCCCCCGATTTCTGTTGCGATGCTGCAAAATCCGATCCTGTGCGCCAAAATCCCGGGGCAATTTGATGCAAAGCGGAAATCGTCGGGAAACCCAACAAAGATCCGTCCGACGGACCCTTAGTAAATGAGCCCATTATGCTTCTCCATGCCCCCAATAAATTCCCTGAAAGACCAACACAAAATTATTTTTAGACAGTTATTGTTAGATTGTGACTCAACTTTCAATAAAAAGACCCATGAGACAAAGAAGATGAAAGGAAGAGAGTGATCCAGCACTGCGTTAAAAAGTCTTCAAGCTTCATTTTTCCAAACATAAGTAAATATTTAACATGAGCCCCCAAAAGGCTCTAGTCGTAGCCTTTGGGGGCTTGTGTTAAATATTTACTTATGTTGGAAAAATGAAGCTTGAAGACTTTTTAACGCAGTGCTGGATCACTCTCTTCCTTTTGGGGGCTCGAAACGCTTCATTCATACGTGCTACGTGTTAAATATATACTTATGTTGGAGAAATAAAGCTTGAAGATTTTTCAACACAGTGCTGGATTACTCGCTTCCTGTTTTGGATGCAAATGTTTTGATTTCCTGGCGTCTGTGATGTGTTATATCCCACAAGCACATGGACTACAATAATGGAGGAGAGGGGTAAGCTGTAAGGAGAGGGGCAAGCTTCAAGAATTAATTATTAATGACAAAGAAGGTAACTCCACATTCATCTTAAAATCTTTTACTGGCATTTTTGTCATTGTCATAAGTCTTAATAAAGCTTATTGAACAGAAATATTTTACTGTGCTTTCTAGGCTCATTATGGTGTCAGACTCTAAGACCTTTAGATGGTTCTATCTCTCTTAGGCTGGCCACTCTATTACTGCGCCTCAATTATTTTAGAGAGTCACCAAGTCTCCGTCCATTTTCCATGACGAATATTCCATTAGTTTGTCAATATACAGCATTATTTTAAATATTCAAAAGATGAAGGGTATGTGGTAGAATTCAGCAACCCAGTATAAAAAGTCAGACAAAGTTAAAACTTATATTACTTTATTTAAAAATTCATTAAAAAAAATCATGAATTCATAAAAAAAGTAAAAGGAGTGATTATAATGGAAAAAAAAATTATATGATATGATGGGAGGAGTAGCGGGTGACATGTTTCAGACTATGTAAAAATCGGGGTCCTTACTTGAATAGGTAAGTACCCCACTACTTTATATTGGTACATTCTCATTATAGAGAAGTGGGACATGTGATGACAACCTAAAAGGCAGGGCCATATGTCATGTAACTGTTTTGCTGGTAATGTAGGTAAATACATAGGTAAAAACATAAAGTAACAATGTAGATTAATAAAAATATCATGCTTATTATTTCAGCTTTTAGGAAACTAAATCTCTAAATTTAGAATTTAAAAAAATGCTTTCTTCAAATCTCCTTCCCATGACGGACAGGATATATGTTCTATGGCCCGAGCTGTCATATCATTCATAGACTCTGAGTGGGATTCTTTAAAATGCTTGAATACCCCAGATAAGCTATATGTGCTTGCAAGGTTATAGGAATTAGCCCTAGTTATATGTTCACCAATACATTTCTTGAGTCTGCTAGTCAATGTATTATAAGTCACATTTCATACAATGGATTAGATATACAATATGGGTAGATTCACAGTTCATGTGAGTCTTGATAAGACACCTTGTTAACAGTTGAAATGGAAGTTACCATAAAATGACAGAGGTTGCATTGTTTATCACCACAACAGTAGCTGCCGCTGTGAGATAACCGGGTATGTTGGTTGGTACAGTAGGTTCCTGCCCTCACCTGTGCACCAGCTATAGCCTGTGTATGTTCACAGTTGAACATTTGCAGGTTTTGCACAAATTGCTGCCGTCGACACCCAATTGCTGTTAGGATTTAAAGCGGCATCCTGTAGCCTTTCTAGTCGGTTCTATTTCACTATGCTTTGTAGTCTGATTGTTTTTAGTTGTCGTTTTGTTGCCAGTGTTTGTGCATTACCTGTTGTTTTTTAGTCTCTGTGGTTATTTGTATTATCCTAACAGGAGTAGTTGGGCTACAATTTATGCTGGTTGTGTCATTCAGTATTTGCTAGTTATTGTTGTATCTGCATCTTATCCCGGGTTCTGTTCTGTATGAATAGCTATTCTTACTAAATAACTTGTTTCTTTGACTGTGGTGAAAGATTCTGTAAAGTTTGTCTTTTCTCTTGTATTCACTCACCACTTTCCTGTCTGTTCCCCTTTATATGTGTTTATTTTCTAGTGAGTTTATTTGGACTTGCTCTATTGCCCTTCTTCCTGCATTCAGTCTTGGTTGTGTGTTTGCTTGCATGCTGGGATTGCTTGTTCGCAAAGTTGTTACTTGCAGCAATTGTTGTATCTGCTGTGGTGTATTTTTCTGCTGTGTATTTTGTAGATTTTTGTATTTGAATAGTCAAATGCAGCTAAAGAACAGCTATTTATATACACTCTTAATATTTCATGCAATGGTCTATTCTATCAATGGATAGGCTAGAACAGTGGTGGCGAACCTATGGCATGGGTGCCAGAGGTGGCACTCTGAGCCCTCTCAGTGGGCACTCAGGTTGTTGCCCCAGCACAGAATTCACCAGACAGGATTTGAGGGATCCTCCGGCAGGCCCAGGTAGCCCAAAACGTGAAGCATCTGGGTCTACCTGAGACTGCAGGAAAAGAAGGTGAGGACATGGTCAGATTATCAATGGGGCCATTGAAGCTCTTACTCTTGGCCTCACAATTTTTCATGTTAAGGAAAGCTTCAATGGCAATTTGAATATTCCCACCTTCTGTGAATGATATTGATGTCCTCAGGACCCTTGCCGTGTTGGCACTTTGCAATAAATAAGTGAGTCTGGTTTGCATTTTGGGCACACGGTCTCTAAAAAGTTCGCCATCACTGGGCTAGAATATTTAATTTAACAATAATTTTTCATCTGTTTTCTTTTGTATAACCATATTTTAATATTAAGCTTGATAATATGAGAAATTAAAAGCTAGTCTGAAAAACAGCTATTAAATTATACATTTACAAACATGCTCTTTTGGTTGAACAGTTTTTGCATATAATAGCTCATGTTTTTTCTTACTAATAAGCAGGGAGAAGAGGACATTTGTCTTATGCTTTAATAATGCAAAACTTCATTTGTTCAACTTGTAGGTCTCTGCAGGGAGCCGGGATAGGATCTCATATAATTTGTTCAGTTTTAATTCAATGTGAATATATATATATATTTTTTCTTTAAAGTCCAGCGCTTGATAAAGGATTAAACATAATTGACTTAGGTAATAAAACATAAAAACACAAGATGTATTGATGCACGTAACTGTTATAGATACAGTAGTTAATCAAATCAAGCTAACTGTTTAATGGTGTACATCCCATTGGTCATGGAGGTTTTGACCTTGTTAGGCAGTAGTTCCATTGCATACATGTGCTGTCTACATTCTTAAAGTATTCATTGACTTTAATGGATGAGTCTGGTCCAAAAAAACAGCAGTGCCCTTCTCATAATGGACACATTGAAAAGAAAAATGGTAGTGAAGCATTTGGACCAGAAACACATTTACCAAAATAAACCCAAAGAATGCCATAGATAATTATTCAATGATGAAATCAGAAATTGTGGATTGCAAAAGTTCATTGAGTGGATATGTCATCCTTGCATTACTGAATTCTGGATGGTTAAATATTTGCAGAATTGGTTACATCCCTAAAACCAACTGCAGAATTCTATTGTAGTTTGGACTAAAAAAGTGTATGCACCGTATTTATAAAGGGTTTTAGACAGTTTGCTGGCTCTACTATGACTAGCTCAACAAAAGGGATGTGGTCTGTGGAAGGGGCATGGCCAAAAATACTGCTGAATCTGCTCCACTTAATATACCTGACCATATCTCTGGTTCTGTAAATGACAGAACCACATAACCTGATGCTTATAAAAAGTGTCTGCAGGTTAAACAGTGCGGAGTTAGACAAAACAGTCTTATTCTGCACCAGATTTATAAAAGTGTCTGGTGCTGGATGATAAATCTGTCCTAGTTTAAGACTGTGTACTCGTACTATGCACCTCCTACTAGTTGGCTTACTTTACTCCATAAAATTAGGACACAATTCTTTTGGGATAGCAGTATTTTTGGAAAACAGACCTTTTTGGCGAAAGGTCATGCCCACTTTTCACAGGTCCCGCCCGTTTTGTCAAGCTAGTCTTAGGAGGGCCAGAAAACTGTCTAAAACCCTTTACAAATGTGGTGCAGACAATTTTTAGTGCAAACTATGACAGAATTCGGACATAGGCAGATTAATAAATCTCCCCACATTGTCGTCTAAAGTGACAGTAATTATAGCTAACTGGGGGGGGTAAGTACATGTAATATAGGCTACTGGGGGGCAGGGACATTAAGTATAGCTGAACTGGGGGGGTGTGCAGGACATTAATTATGGCTACTGGGGGTGGCAGGACATTAATTATAGCTAACTGAGGGGGGCAGAGACATTAATTATGTTCTGGAGGGGGGCATAACTTTAATTTTTACCGGTGTTTGTATGCATTGGAAAGGGGTATTTATACGGTGAATATATCTTAAACTCTATTTTAACAGGAAAGTAGGGGGGTCGTCGTATACACAGGTCGTCTATACGGGAATATACGGTATATATACAACTCCATCTTTTCTAAAAAAAAAAAAATTCTCCTACAAAGTCATGTGAAAATAAGCAAATAAACTATAATCTTTTGAATATAGTCAGATGAGTCAATCTCAAAGGCTGGAGGAACCATGGTTCTTTTAGATTGAAAAATAGATTTTTAAATTAAACTGCATCAGGTTTGTCATTCTGTTATCTACAGAACCAGAGATATGGTCAGTATATTAAGTGGAGCAGATTCAGCAGTATTTTGGCCACGCCCCTCCACAGACCACACCCCTTTGTTGAGCTAGTCATGTAGAGCCAGTCAAACTGTAAAAACCTTATAAATACGTGATACACTTTTTTAGTCCAAACTACAATAGAATTCTGCAGTTGGCGGTTTTAGGGATGTAACCATTCTGCAAATATTTAACCATCCAGAATTCAGTAATGCAAGGGAGACATATCCATCAATGAACTTTGCAATCCACAATTTCTGATTCATCATTGAATAATTATCTTGCTGGTCTTTGGGTTTATTTTGGTAAATGGTGTTTCGGTCAAATGCTTCACTACCATTTTTCTTTCAATGTGTCCATTATAAGGGCACTGCTGTTTTTTTGGACCAGACTATCCTTAAAGTCAATGAATATTGTAAGATTAGACAGCACATGTATGCAATGGAACTACTGCCTAACAAGGTCAAACCTCCATGACCAATGGGATGTACACTTAAACAGTTAGCTTGATTGGATAACTACTGTATCTATAACAGTTACTTGCATCCATACTTTGTGTTTTTAGGTTTTATTACCTAAGTCAATTATGTTTAATCCTTTTATCAAGCGCTGACTTTAAAGAAAAAATATATATATATATCACATTGAATTAACTGAACAAATTATATGAGGATCCTACCCGGCTCCCTGCAGAGACTACAAGTTGAACAAATGACAGTTTGCATTATAAAGCATAAGACAAATGTCCTCTTCTCCCCCTGCTATAGTAAGAAAAAAACATGAGCTATTATATGCAAAGAACTGTTCAACACAAAAGAGCATGTTTGTAAATGTAAATTTAATAGCTGTTTTTCAGACTAGCTTTTAATTTCTCATATTATCAAGCTTAATATTAAAATATGGTTATACAAAGAAAACAGATGAAAATTATGTTAATTAAATATTCTAAGCCCAGTGATGCGAACTTTTTAGAGACCGTGTGCCCAAATGCAAACCAGACTCACTTATTATTGCAAAGTGCCAACACGGCAAGGGCCTGAGGACATCAATATCATTCACAGAAGGTGGAATATTCAAATTGCCATTGAAGCTTTCCTGTAACATGAAAAATGTGAGGCCAAGAGTAAGAGCTTCAATGGCCCCATTGATAATCTGACCATGTCCTCACCTTCTTTTCCTGCAGTCTCAGGTAGACCCAGATGCTTCACGTTTTGGGCTAACCTGGGCCTGCCGGAGGATCCCTCAAATCCTGTCATGGTTAATTCTGTGCTGGCAACAACCTGAGTGCCCACTGAGAGGGCTCAGAGTGCCACCTCTGTGCACCCATGCCATAGGTTCGCCACCACTGTTTCAGCCTATCCATTGATGAATAGACCATTGCATGAAATATTAAGATGTATATAATAGCTGTTCTGTTAGCGCATTTGACTATTCAAATACAAAAATCTACAAAAATACCAGCAGAAAAATAACACACACAAAGCAGATACAACAATTGCTGCAAGTAACAACTTTGCGAAACAAGCAATCCCAGCATGCAAGCAAACACACAACCAAGACTGAATGCAGGAAGAAGGGCAATAGAGCAAGTCCATAAACTCACTAGAAATAAACACATATAAAGGGGAACAGACAGGAAAGTGGGTGAGTGAATACAAGAGAAAAGACAAACTTTACAGCTTCTCGACCACAGTCAAAGAAACAAGTTATTAGTAAGAATAGCTATTCATACAGAACAGAACCGGATAAGATGCAGTATACACAATAACTAGCAAATACTGAATGACCAACCAGCATAATTGTAGCCCAACTACTCCTGTTAGGATAATACAAATACCACAGACTACAAAAAACAACAGGTAATGCACAAACACTGGCAACAAAACGACAAACTAAAAACAATCAGACTACAAAGCATAGTGAAATAGAAACTGAACTAAAGGCTAACAGGATGCCGCTTTAATCCTAACAGCAATTGGGTGTCGACGGCAGCAATTTGTGCAAAACCTGCAAATGTTCAACTGGAACATACACAGGCTATAGTGGTGCACAGGTGGGGCAGGAACCTACTGTACCAACCAACATCCCGGTTATCTCACAGCGGCATACTGTTGTGTGATAAACATGCAACCTCTGTCTTTTATGGTAACTTTCCATTTAAACTGTTAACCGTGTCTTATCAAGACTCACATGAACTGTGAATCTACCCATATTGTATATCTAATCCATTGTATGAATGGATTACTATAATACATTGACTAGCAGTACTCAAGAAATGTATTGGTGAACATATAACTAGGGCTAATTCCTATAACCTTGCAGCACATATAGCTTCTGGGGTATCAGCTTTTAAAGAATCCCACCAGAGTCTATAATTATATGACAGCTCGGCCATAGAACATATATCCTGTCCGTCATGGAAGGAGATTGAAGAAAGCATTTTTTAAATTCTAAATTTAGAGATTTAGTTCCTAAAGCTGGAAATAATAAGCATGATATTTTATTAATCTACATTGTTACTTTATGTTTTTACCTATGTATTTACCCTACATACCACCAGAAACAGTTCATGACATATGGCCCTGCCTTTTGTTGTCATCACATGTCCCACTTCGCATAATGAGAATGTACCAATATAAAGTAGTGGGGTACTTACCTATTCAAGTAAGGACCCCGATTTTACATAGTCTGAAACATGTCACCACGCTACTCTCCATCAATCATATAATTTTTTTTTCCATTATAATCACTCCTTTTACTTTTTTATGAATTCAATGATTTTTTTTAAAGAATTTTTAAATAAAGTAATATTAGTTTAATTTTTCTGACTTTTTATACTGGGTTGCTGATTCTACCACTACCCTTCATCTTTGAATATTTAAAATAATGCTGTATATTGACAAACTAATGGAATATTCGTCATGGAAATGGACTGAGACTTGGTGACTCTCTAAAATAATTGAGGCGCAGTAATAGAGTGGCCAGCCTAAGAGAGATAGAACCATCTAAAGGTCTTAGAGTCTGACACCATAATGAGCCTAGAAAGCACAGTAAAATATTCTGTTCAATAAGCTTTATTAAGACTTATGACAATGACAAAATGCCAGTAAAAGATTTAAGATGAATGTGGAGTTACCTTCTTGTCATTAATAATTAATTCTGAAGCTTGCCCCTCTCCTTACAGCTTCCCTCTCTCCTCCATTATTGTGTCCATGTGCTTGTGGGTTGATAACACACCAGCGCCAGGAAATCAAAACATTGCATCCAAAACAGGAAGCGAGTAATCCAGCACTGTGTTGAAAAATCTTCAAGCTTTATTTCTCCAACATAAGTATTATTTACAGTAGCAGTATGAATGAAGCGTTTCGAGCCCCCAAAAGGAAGAGAGTGATCAGCACTGCGTTAAAAAGTCTTCAAGCTTCATTTTTCCAACATAAGTAAATATTTAACACAAGCCCCCAAAAGGCTACGACTAAGAGCCTTTTGGGGGCTCATGTTAAATATTTATATGTTGGAAAAATAAAGCTGAAGACTTTTTAACGCAGTGCTGGATCACTCTCTTCCTTTATCTTCTTTGTCTCATGGTCTTTTTATTGAAAGTTGAGTCACAATCTAACAAAACTGTCTAAAAATAATTTGTGTTGGTTTCAGGAATTTATTGGCATGGAGAAGCATAATGGGCTCATTTACTAAGGGTCCGTCGGACGGATCTTTGTGGGTTTCCCGAGATTTCTCGTTTGCATCAAATTGCCCCGGATTGGCGCACAGGATCGGATTTTGGCAGCATCGTCAACAGAAATCGGGGGGCGGGCGTCAGACAACCCGACGGATTCGGACAAACGCGGAATTTAAAAAGATTATGTTCGCAAGATCAAGCACTCACAAGCACCAGGAAGAAGCAGGTGAACTCCAGCGGACCTCGGTCGCAGCATGCACATGCAGGAACGGGCGCACGATCTTAGTGAATCGCGCCGAGCCGAATCCTCGTCGGACAATGCACCGCGTGATCGCGACTGACCAGGTAAGTAAATCTGCCCCAATATTCCAGATTCCATGCAGTAGTAACAGCAGGGCACCAGAGAAAAAATCAGGACTGTGAAAATACAGAAAAGCAGTAGCACTGCTACCTCGAGGGCCTCTCAGGGCAATGCTAACCAATGTTTTAGGTCCTGCTGTAGCAACAGTTTGGGTTCCTAGAGCACCCTGCTGACTTTCTTTGCACCCATAAAAGCAGGTCTTGTGCAGGGAAAGAACATTTTGCAGGGGTGGAGAAATAAACTAATACTACACCAAAACTGTGAAAACAGCACTCTAGGTCAGAGGAAAAATGTTCAGGAGTAGGGATCGTTTTGCCTTTTGCTCTTGTGTTTCTTTCTTATTCTGCTTTTCTGGTCGGATGTGTCTTAGAAGTTGCATTTTTAATATAATGATTAAGGCTTGCACAATAAAAGTCAAATAAAGTCCTCTTTTATAATATTGGAGACTAGCAGGATTTTTTTAATGGAACTATTTTTTGTATGTTTAATTAGTTCTCATCGACTCTCCACATCTGTCCTCAAGCAAATTTGATTTGTCTTTACTTAGAACTTCTGGCAGGTTATGCTGTTATTTTACCAGACATCAATCTTGGATTTCCATCATAATTGGCAGTAAAATGTCTGAAGCAGCTGAGTAGATATAAAATGCCTGTCATGTCAGCTCCCAAAACTATGCAGATATTAAAGCATGGCAAAATTGAGCCAAAGGAAATCTAAAGAAGGCTTCCAGCTGGACAACCACTTTTTACCATAAGCCTCCAAATGCTGACCTATCTAGTAGAATGCTGTCCCCCTGAGATCTGAACCATCTTGCACTTCCCAATCCAGATCATTAGTTGGCAGAAATGCTTGTTATCACATCAACACGTAACTAATTACAATTCCTAGGAGTGACACAGGTGTACAACCACTGACCCTTGTAGTCACCCATGACTGCGACAGGCTGTTGCTAAGCAATACTTCTAGCATTCTTACACTAAAATGAGACTTGAAATACATACCTGTTAAAGGGGCACAACTAGAGTCCTCAGAACTTGGCCAAGAATGGACAAAATCAAACGAGTAATACATGTGACTAGTTTCTCTATACAGGGGGTGTATTGACGCTGTCATCATCAACAACGGCTTTTGACCAAAGTATTAAATTATTCAGTATTTTTTGCGACTTCTAACTCTGTCTTTTTCAATTACGCCTTGTCTGCTCCTTGCAGGTGTGTCTTATGTTTCATTGTTTCCCGATGTTCCGGCGACATTTCTTCTCGTTTTGCACCAGTTTTGGAGCAATTTGCACCTGGTCCAGGGCAGGTGGAAAGGAAGTTTATTTTCATGGACGCGATTTTCACACGTAAATTGGAATTATTTCACATGCTTTCTGCATTTGCAAGACACCGGGGGCTTGTTCCCGATCGCAGGCGTTACCATAGAAATGCCGATGCGATGGCCCGCGCCCGCCCGGTGGGTGCGCTGTTGTCGTGTTTGCGTTTGCTGTTAATTGTCTTTTTAAATGCATTTTAAACTAATTACAACAGCTGAGGGAGGTGATTTGCCTTATTTCATACTGTGACATTGCGTTTACAAAACTCATATAAACAACACTTAACACCATGTGTTACATTGTTTCACTATGCGTTGTTACATTCAAATGTTAACAGTAATGTAATTAGGAAAATCACCTCTCCTCAGCTGTAATAGGTTTAAAAATGCATTAAAAATGCAACATGTTAAATCCCAAATTAACATTAGTGTCCACTCCTGCATAAACCCCTCACGGGTTGTGTCCCTCCTGCATATAACCCCTCATGTGGCTTGTGTCCACTCTGTATATAACCCCTCACGTGCTGTGTCCACTCCTGTATATAACCCCCTCACGTGGCTTGTGTCCATGTGGCTTGGAGACATTTGCAACAAAAAGTCTCAAAAAAGAAGCCAACATTTTCACCTGCTAGGATAGGAAAAAACTGAACATTTATCACAAGTAAAAAGACAGGATCATACATAAGGCGCAAAAACTAGCCGACAAATGTCTATGATACATGTGCCCCATTGTTGTTCTTGGGCTGTTTGCGGACCATCCTTGGTGCGTTTTTAATAGCACCTGAAAACCACATGCATTTCTACATGTTACCATACGTTTGGCTGGTTTGAATCTGTTTTTCCTCCTTCCGTGGAAGTGTAGCAGCTATGAGACTGATTCAAACCACCCAACACATGTTGAAAAACACATGAGTTTAAAAACACACCAAGAACAGTCCAAGAACACACCACTGACTGCACGTCTTAAATCTTCTACCTCTATTATCACACAAAGTTGGACACATTGGCTTGATTTATTTGCCAGAAATATTAATTTCCAGTGCGAAGAAAGTTAGTGTAAATACATTCTATGTAAAATGCTGTTGTAGATGCAATGAAATAAGGGCAAATAAAGGGGAGTCTGCTCTGCTCATTGCTACGGCTTGTGAAGCTACATCATGAGATTCAATAGATTCAATGAACCCAGAACCTATGGGAATAAGAAAGCAATTTTTTTTTTAGGAAACAATGAAAGCTTCATTTGAAGACTGAATTAGAATGAATTAGAAAAACACAAAACAATATACTGAGTTTCTCAATTGGGCAGAAACCAAAAAAAAAAATAGGCAAAAATAACCTTGTGCACCGCTGAAGGATCTTCCAGGTGTATGCCAGGCAAGCATCAAGTTGTGATGTCACCAACATTTTTATACTGAAGATTAACAACTAAGGACAGAGATTGATGAAGTGTCATGTGGGAAGGGAGGAGAAAGGAGGTTCTGGAGTCTGGTCACCAGGGCTACTGGTTCAGATCACACGGGAAGCATGACGACACTACTCATTCCCATCCTATAATCCCTGGTATTTGTGGTTTTTGTACTGACAGGCTGTCACGTTTAACCCTTACCGACATGTACGAATAGTACGTCACTGTCGGGTCCCGGTACATGGAGATGGCTCGCGGGCCGAGCCTCTCTCATAGCGGTAATCTTTGCTGCATATTGCAGCAAAGGCTTACGGTAACACCCACGATCGGTGCCGGCACCGATCAGCGGGTGTTTTACCGCTGATCGCCGCCAGCAAAAAGCACATTTAGTATTCCAGCAAATAAGGGTTCATTGAAATATTCAAAATATATTATCATTTTACTCTAGTCATCATTATTCTTCTTTGAAGTGCATAAACAGTGCAACTTATATAGGGCCACAAAATTTCAAACATACTTTCAGTAGTTCTAAAGCACAAGAGAATTATCATCTTCTATTGTTGTGCTAATTTTACTGAGAAATTTCTCCAGCACTGTATTTTGCTAGCAAGATGGACAGAGCTCACTAGGATATCCCATCTACACTAGTAGAAAATGATGAATAACAATATAACCATAAAGAGGTTCACCTTTGTCATGTCCTTCTGTATTTAGTGGAATAGTGGAAAAATACTGCTGCAGCCTGCCTCATGTTTCCATATATGAGCCTACCTTTTAAGAGATAGTTACCCTTAATACACAGAATTTGTGGGGAGACCTTATTTCTCATGAATACACACGGTCTTGGGTTTCTACAGATTTCTACAGAGTCATTAGAAAACCTCCCTCCTTTGCTTCTAGGGGTGATGTCACACATAGCGTTTTTAGGCCGTTTTTGGGCCGTTTTTAATGCGTTTTCAGATCGTAAAAAACGCATGTGTTTTTGTCTGTTTTTAATTGCGCAAATTTGGAAAACCGGACAAAAACGCATGCTTTTCAAAAACGCATACGTTTTTAACACATTTTTTACAATCTGAACTAAAAACAGCCCAACAACAGCCTAAAAACGCTATGTGTGACATCACCCTAATGTGAACTTCATTAGAGCTCAAATGGACAGTCATACTGAAGATCTATTTTCGTCCCCAAGAAAACTACCTGTCTTTTTAGGAATGGAAACATCTTCTCTGATGCACCTTAATAATTTATCTCAAGAAGTTTTATTGAATCCCTCACCCATCAACAGCTCACTCTCTATTATGTGTCATATAATTGTCTTCATTCTTGATCTTCCCATCAAGACCTGGAGAATGAGACATGGGCTGTAGTCTAGTAATTAGAATTGTTTCGCAGGGTGGATTTAATTAAGCTTTGCATCTCTCCAGGGTCACACGAGAGGTCGCTCCCAGTCTGTTAGCATTGATTTGTTGCAAGGCTCATCTTTCATAATGTTCTGTATTCAGACAAGAACCACCAATGGATCTGCAACTGAGCCTACTTGCCATGTCTGCAGAAAGAACGGTTCTGAACTACCCAGATGAGATGAAAACAAGCAAAACTGAAATAACTTTCTTTAGAAGACTTTATAAAGTTGATGTATAATTGCTGTATTTTGCCCTATGATGTCATCTAACACTGATAAATGCTAATGTACTTTATTTTCTGTTCATTCTATGTTTATTAAGGGTCATTGAAATCACTATGAAATTATATGAATCTGCTTAGGATCAGTCACATCTAAAAGTCTGAAATACGTCTTTGCATCAATTTAACCAGCAAGTTGTGTTTGCTATATTCAAATCGAAAAACGATACAACATACGCTACTTATTCATTGGTGATTAAAAAATGAGATCCAGTTACCTGGGGAGGATTTATATGGATCTTGGTGCTGGTTTGTGCATCAGTTTGATTGAGTCAGGTTCATGTACTGTAAGTCTGTTTGTTACATTAAGTCTGTAGGCCAGCAGGGCACGTTGTTTCAGATACATCAGGGCCATTTACTAAGGGTCCACCGGACGCCTTTTGTCGGGTTTCTCGACGATTTCCGTTTGCAACCGAATTGCCCAGGATTTTGTCGCAGGTGATCAGATTTTCGGCGTATCATCAGCCCGGCTTCCAATGATGCAGGAACTCGGGTGCACGATCTTCATGAATCGCGCGCGAACGAATCTTCATCGGAGAACGCCGCACGGGGGATCACAACAGGACCAGGTAAGTAAATCTGCCCATGTTGCCGCCTAACATGAAAATGTCTAAAATCATGCTACAAAGCAATAGAATAATAATAAAAGGCAATAATGAACTTATCCAGTAATGGTTTATTTGTACAATGATTTTAAAAACGTCGTATGTCTATTTGGCACGCGTTTTGGAATACAACTTGGAATAATGAGGATGTGCCAAAGAGAATGTAAATACTAGATATGAAAAGTGGTGGATATAGATTTTTACTTTAAAAAGTATAGTTGTAAACAAACTGGTTAAGCATAAGGTTTTTTTACTATTATTTAAACCGTGCAAAAATAAACGCACTCAACAAACAAGAACTAGTGGTTATTGTTCCTATTGGTACACAATATCATAATTAGTTGGTGTCACAACCTTGAATGAAATTAAAATTCTTTTTCCATACAGCCATGGTGCCTTTACAATTACACATTCTCCAGGATTGTTAGGTAATACATCAGCTCAAATTTTAATACTTTGTACTACACTAGAGTTAGTCCTGGTTAAACGTCCATTCAGTCACGGATTAAAAACCACACATTCATGACCACAAATCACCAGCGGGTAATGCTCAATTAAAAGAAAAAACAGTGGAAGGAATTATCCGTAGGAACCTGTTCGGTGATACACAGGGAGCTTACACACAGTTTGTGTTAGAGGAAAGGACATGTAGAATAGTTACAATATTAACATATCTACGGCCTCAAGTGTCCTTCTTGGGAAGTAAACCAATATGTCCCAAATAGGAAACCTTCTCATCAAACGTAACTTTGAGGTAGAGATGGACAAGTAGAACTAACTGCTCTAATAAGTGAAAGAGAAGTCATGCATTCCACAGCACATATACACTCAACCGGCCACTTTATAAGGTACACCTGTCCAACTGCTGTTAACACTTAATCAGCCAATCACATGGCGTGCAACTCGTGCATTAGGCAGTAGACATGGTCAAGACAATCTCTGCTTCAAACCGAGCCTCAGTAGGGAAAGAAAGGTTGATTGTGAGTGCCGGGACGGTGGCATGGTTGTTGGTGCAGAGGCTGTCGAGTACTTCAGAAACTGCTGATCTACTGGATTTCCACGCACAACCATCTCTAGGGTTTACAGAGACATGATCCGAAAAGAAAAAACATCCAGTGAGCGGCAGTTCTGTGGGCGGAAATGCCTTTGATCCAGAGGTCACGAGGAGAAATGGGCAGACTGGTTCGAGCTTGATAGAAAGGCAACAGTGACTCAAATGCCACCGTTACAACCAAGGTAGCAGAAGAGCATCTCTGAATGCACAGTACGTACGCGAACGTTGAGGCAGTGGCTACAGCAGCAGAAGACCACACGGGTGCCACTGCCTTTCACTAAGGCAGGAAATGAGCTACAAGTTGCACCGCTTATCAAATTGACAGTGGAGATTGGAGGAAAACTTGCCTGTTCGATGATCTCGATTTCTGTGCGACATTCGGATGTAGTGGTCAAATTTGGCGTCAACAACATGAAAGCATGGATTTCCATCCTGCCTTTGTATTCAACGGTTCAGGCTGTGTGGTGGTGGTGTCGGCATGTGTGTGGGATTTTCTTGGCACTCTTTAGGCCCCTGGTAGCCAATTGAGCAATGTTGCAACGCCACAGCCTACCTGAGTATTGTTTGTGACATGTCATCCCTTTATCCACAATGTACCCACATCTGATGGCTACTTTCAGCAGGATACTGCACATGTCAGAAGCTGGAATCATCTCAGACAGGTTTCTTAACATGACAATATTTCACGTACTCAAATGGCCTCCCCACAGTCCCACCAGATCTCAATCCAATAAGCATTGGGAGTGGGGAACGGGAGAGATTCGCATCATTATGTGCACCGGACAAATTCTGCGCAACTGTGTGATGCCATCATGTCAATATGACCAAAATCCTGAGGAATGCTTCCACACCTTGTGATCTATGTCCATACGAATGAAGGCAGTCTCGAAGGCAAAGGGGTCCAACCCGTTACTAGCAGGTGTACCTAATAAACGTGCCTGTGAGTGTGCATTACATCATATACACAGCAATTTGGGGTGTAATATTAATTGAAAAACTCCCTTCACGCACCAGTCACATGTATTGTGTTCAATCTTGAACATTTTCTCCATTTGTCCTGATAAAAAAAAAGATGGCTTAGACCAAAAGAAAGCCAAAAACCTTTTAGAATATTAGCATTTCTGTAAGGTAAATATTCTCCAGGCATTCAAGCCAAAAATCAACCCAGTCTAAACAGTGTTAACTAACAACTTTATAATCAACTTCTCCTTATTGTTTGCAGTTAGTATTGTTTTTACAATTCTTTGACCACCTACTTCTGTGCCCCAATTGCTTGTTGCACCAACATCAAAGAATTTATATCTAAAGTTTTTATAGTATTGTGAAATTGAATTAGAAAACCCCAATGGCAATGCCTTTGGATTATTTATGTAAGTTAGTAACATACAAAGGGCCCAATGCAGTCCATAGTTAGTTAAGTGCCCTATTTATTTTCCCTTGTCATTCCATTGTAAATCATTGATTTGTAACAAGGAATGAACACAACTATGGGGACATTACTTATCTTCTCCGTCCCTGGGCTCTTTTGACCTTTTGTGATTCTAATTTATGAACCTCATTTGTCTTTGCTTTTCAAATAAGTCTTTTTTGTGCCTTATTGTTGCACAAATCATACCATTGCCTTTCCTAAGCATGGTCAGGAATGGCATGTTATGCTAAATTATTTGTGCCCAATATGTCAATATAATGACAAATAGGTGCAACACAACACACAATGGTTACACGCGAAACTGAGGCGAACATTCCAAAAAAACGCCAAAATAGGTGCAAGCAGTCATTATGCAGCAAAAAAGCCGCTAAAACCACCAATGGAAGGTAAAGTTAAATGAACCCCTAAGAATTTAATTTTACATAAAAAGTAAATGGCAACCATACTGCAGCTTTAATTTTCTATAGTGCTCTTGAAAACATTAAATATAATTTATCACAGTTCCTAAATCTTCCTCTGAGCACTGCTTATTCAATGGAGCAAAATTCAGCGGGGCATGATTTATCAGAGCTTATGTATTCAAGTCTGTCATCCAGCCCTGAATGTGATGCAATTCCTGGCAATTCTGGGAATTCTTCCACTTTAACACCACCTCCACCCAATTGGGTATGGAGGGGCGTCAAGGGGGTGTGGCCAGCTGTGCAGTGGGCCAGCATCAGGCTTTCCTGTGCACTAACTGTAGCTTGTGCCCATTCAGGTGCAGGATCTAGGGCAATTCTACGTCAGAGCCTACATCAGGCATCTGGATTGAACAGTGGGTTCCATGGGTTGAGGTAAATAATACGCTGGTATGAGAAGATAAAAATGATGATTGATATAGAATAGATAACATTTGCCCCAGTTGTGAAACATTAGGGGAGATTATCTTTTTGCTGGCTAGTTCTCCCATTTGCCTGTTTGTATAACATTGCTGCCTAATTTAGAGAATGTGACTTTTTAATACAAAAGTCACACATTTTTGAGCAAAAAAGATTGTGTCCTGTTTTCTTCTTTTGCCAAGTTTGGCACTGAGACTAGATAGCTTTTGCAACATTTTTTTTGCAACTTTTTGTAAAGTGCAGATAATCAATACAGAGAACAACGACGATTGTGTGCTATGGGTTGCAGTGCAGATAAGGAATAAGTTGCAAAACATGAGGGAAATCAACAACTGCGCAAAAATATGCAAACTTTTTCCTACGTAAAAAAAAGAAGAAAAAAACTATTTCCCCAATTGTGTTTGATGAGGTTAAAAAGGAGAAGAATGTGGTCTTCCATATTACAAAGTACAGTACAACCGTAGAAAATGATAATGATGTTAAAAAAAGCATCTTGTTTTAGTTTATTATTTCTATATATGTCTTTCATTTGTTATAAACAATAGGGCAGTGGGGAAGTCTTAGCTTTCTTTTCCGGATGGATTACAGGAAAACTAATAATACACACCTGTGCCATTTTCCAATGACATTTTGTGAGATTTACAAGACAAACAGATCAGATGTAAAGACATTCCAATGATTGTCCATCACATATTTAAAGTGTTGTGAAAACATTTACTATAAGCAGAAAGCATAATGGTAAATCCTATTGCACTCAGTGGGTCCCCCAGGCTTTGTAGTTAGTCTCCTGCAGTTAAGGGCATGCCATTTATATGTATGAGACCAAAGCACACTTGTACTGAACTCTGTGACAGTGATTTGAACAGAGATTGGCAAGTACCACTGAGCAGGGGATTTGCTAGGTGAATTCTTTTTTAGTTTACCTCACTCCATGCTTTTGATAATTTATGAGCAAATTCTCTAAGTCCCTTAAATCTTAAAATCGTGACACTCGCTGAATATGCCACAACCTGGAGGGGAGAGACTAACACTGTCTAATGGCCATTATTAATTAATCCCGACTAAAGTAGATGGTTATACATTCAGAGCTACAAGACTTTATTGATAGTTTTGAAATGTTTTTGTATGTGCCATTTTTTACTGTTCTTTTTGTAATAGAGTAATTAGAAAATACACAAATGCCCCATATCATAAATCTTCTCATGTCTATTTTTCAGGGAATGCACTGTGGCACAAAAAAATAGCGACAACACAGTTCCAGTCATTGATTGAGTTCCCTTTATTGAAATCATCAGTATAGTTTAATGTTACCTGGAGATGTATCTGGACATGACCATAAATCAAATCCAGATGTTGTCTTAGGTATTGATTAATTCTGAACTGTCTCCCAGGCTACCACATTGACAGGAGAATGACTTTAGCCTGAAGAAGACATGCTGTTTTTCATCTACTAAAGAAAAAGAGATTTCTATCATGATCTCTTACGAAACGTGTTTATAGCTCACTGATATCTTCTTATGGTGTTTGTGCAGATGGACAGGGAGTATAGCACTAAAGGAAAGCATATACCATTGATAAGAGAACCTTGTCAATATTAGTTTAGAGACAAATGAATATAATCTGTTCAAAATGATTATAAAGAGTAATAAAAGAGCCAAATGTGCGTTTCTGGATTACATCTTGGCATTAATGATTGGGATATGTCCATACACTACATACATATACGTCCACGCATTGTGGCTGTTTGGGCCAACCATCTAATGTGTTGGAACCTCCTGATAAGAAGAGGTAAAGAATTTAACTGCCCAATTCTTGGCGTGGCTTTCTCCATACATGACACATGTACTTTTAGAAGGAGACAATGTGAATGTGTCTGAAGATATCATGAAGAAAGTTTGTTCTCTAGTGTGTATGGAGGCCTTTCCCACTGTCTAATCAGCACTATGAGAATTAGAACTGTATGAAACAGTTTTTACAAGGGACAAGCTAACACCAACTTTCCAAATTTATTATACATTACTAGTCAGAAAATTTGAAAAAAGCCTTTCGTAGATTCACTATATAAACCAATGCACAGGGCGTGTAATGGAGAATAGTTTATAATGCATTACACAAGCCAACAAAGAATTACTTTCCCCATGGGGTTTCTCTATAAACTGCTTGGTTTGCTTTCTTAGATGATCCTCATCAGACTTACTGTAGGCTTTTTTTGTGTCAGACAAACTATCAAAAAGACAGGCCTAGCGCTCATGGGTACCTCTTAATAAGGTTCCTAAGTGGTTAGAAACAATCATTAGGCGAGAATTCTTTCTTATTGACCATAACAAGTGTTCCCAAGCACAAGGAGGGCAATGGTAGTGCAGATACCACAAAGACACCATGCTGCTTCTCTGCGCTTTTCTGTTAAAAGAGAAAAAAAGATTTTACAGAAGCAATCAAGCTAATGTGTAATAAAAACTTATTAGGAATTGAAAGGTGCAAACAGTTTTGGAGTGACCGAAAGGCAAAGTTTGTGTTCGTACTGAGCACTAGGGGTTTGGGTTCCCCATACCTGACCCCAAACGAACTCCATTACAATTTTGGACAGGGTTCATCTCAAATCCACCTCTTTCCTCCATCATGCTTCCAGCGTTCACTTTAATACCCCTGGCAAAGGTGAGAATGACAATCCTACCCAAATGGAGGCACACAGTGCTGCCGCTTGGTCGGAGATAGTTTAAATGTTGCTAACACCTTTGCCAAAGTGGTTTTAAAATCAGGTCCGCATCACATACAACAAGCCTAAACTTAGCATCTTTTGGTACACCAGTTTAGATGGAGACAGGAACCTGGAAAGTCGGGATTCTTTATTGCTATTCTTTCAGTTTACAAAGCGAAGTGAATATGTCTATTCAATCAATGCAAAATATCAGGAATAGAAAAATTTCCAGGACGGTAAGAAAAATATACAGGGAAGGTAGCTAGAGCAATGGGCTTTTTTACTAAGGGTCGCGGATGCACACTTGTCAGACTGTTCACGGATTTTGGGATTTGTGCCTTGACATATTTAACAGGGGTTTGTGCTGGGTGATGTGTCTAATGCGATCGATTGTGGCCAGCAGCACTGGCTTACATTTGTCAGAAATCAGGGGTGTGCCGGCGGACGATCCAACTGCTTCGGACTGGAGTGAGGGATTTAAGATTCAAGTTGTGTCGCAAGACAAGGCACTTACCATACACCAGAAGAAGAGTGACTCCGCTACCTGAGTGAGAAGCAAGATGCAGGATATCAGGCGCACAATCTTAGTGAATCGCGGCACAGTGGCATATTTGAAGACTCCTCGGACCAGGTAAGAATGAGCCCCAATGTTTTCCTTATATATAAAGATATTAATTATGGAATTTCACAGATCCCCAAAGGATCACATTGGCTGTAAGTCTCCACTACTTTTATTGGCAATGTCTTCGTAAGAGAGCTGTTACTTCTCCGACAGAGTCCAAAGGCTCTCACTCAGTTCCCTATACTGTACGGATAAACACATGGAAACAGTGCTGTCACAGTTGGGAGTCTGATCCTTATGGAATATATATGGTTTGGGCTTTTACCTGCATCATATCATTAGGCTTCCTGAAAAAGTCATACTTGATGTTAAAGGGGCTGCCTTATAAGGTAACTAAGAGGCAATGTTCTCCTTATCTCATCCTGAAAAAATGTATTTGCATATTGCTTTAAAGCATTTCTTTTACAGAAGTATGGCATTTCCTCAGAAATAAAAGAATAACCTTCTTTATGTCTGAAAGAAAAAAACAATGTACTGTACAATGGATTGTTAACACATGAAAGAAAACCTCAAGGAAGACATGAGCAAAACAAAGTTCTGGAGAGCTTCAAGAACAACAGAGAACTTGGCTAAGTTCCAGATTAAAACTTCTACTGTGTCCCAGATTTTTTCCCGATTCTAACATATAAATAAGTAACCAATTTATTTAAAAAAATCAACATGAATTGTGAAATAGAATGCATAGACATAATTTGTAATTGATACATAGACTAATAGTAATTCCTTTATTTATATAATGCACACATACTACGCAGCGCTGCACAGTTGAATCCAATCAACCTACCAGTATTATTTGGAGTGTGAGAGGAAACCGGATGACCTGGAGGAAACCAACATATATATATATATATATATTATATATATATTATATATTATATATATATGTGAAGAGAGAGAGGATAAGAAGTATATATGAACAGTGAGTACATTTATTATCATACAAAACATATTGAACTCATTCAATGTATTCACAATACCCTTGCTTAAGGGCTGCATGCACACGCAGTATGCTCGCTTTACGTACAGCTCTAGACGTCGGTCCATTGAGACATACTTCCCCCCATACCGTAGTGTGAATTAATATGACTTAATTTGAGAGCTAAAATGATGCATTGTCACAGCATGATAGTCACGTATGAAGGTGTTGGCCTCTACCTTTAGCACTGTAATCGATAACAATCCATTGGTGGCAACATTTTTTTTTTACCACATGCAGTTCAGAAACATTGAGGTAAAGTGCAATGCATACTCTGTAATTTATGTCACCTTACTTTTTAACAGATCTATCAAGTTCTATATAATTAGATAAGGGTCGGTTGGGTACACACGCCTGAAGTGAAAAACGACATGAGTTTATTAATGTTGTAATTCAATTTGCATTTAGAGGTTCTGAAGCTACCTGTCCATCTGTCAGAAGCAGTGACGTTTGGGAGGGGACTAACCTCTTTCGATCCTTGACTAAAGTTGAGTCAATTATAACGCCCAACAAGGTCACATTCTGCTTGTGTTATCACTTAAAAAAATAACTAAAATGAACTAAGCAGGAAATCCCGTATATTCCAACAGTAATCCGCTGAAACATTGTGGACGGATTACTGTATATGACACTTTGCCTATGGCTCTGTGCGGGCACATATGGGCCATGCCAGTCTATGCCAGTTTATATAACACAACTATGTAGACTTTTGGTAGCCCTCATAGATGGCTGATTGTAATAGTAATGCATATAATAATTGTATTGTCATATACCAGAGTAATAGAGCCGCAATTGTTTTTCGAGACATCTTTTGCACTGAAAAGTATTTTGGTTGCTACAGCAAGGATATAAAAAAATCAATAGTACATTAACCCTCTGGTGTACCTCTTCTCACTGATCTGATCTAATGGTTTCAAGGTTCTACAACACTGGAAGAGGGTATGTCTATGTGCTCTGACTTATGACATCAGGAGGCCAAGGGTCATGCCTTATAGGGCATGAGCATAGACATGCCTCTACCCATGCCTGTCAGGATGGAGCTAATTTTACGTGTTAAGAGGGCTCTGTGGATATTGATACATTGTTGGGGGCTTGTTGGACATTTTTTGGGGACATTTGGGGGGCCTCTGTGGGACATATATCATTAGAGGGGCTCTATTGGACATATTATTATAAGCATCTTTAGGGGAACTTCTGTGACATTTATTAAATGAGGAGAGACTGCTCTCCGGGCCGTTATCACTGATGGGAGGCGCGGGAATTAATTAATAGGGGTGGCTGCTGTGGACATATATGCGGGGAGGCTGCTGGACTTTCAGTGATAAGCTAAAATGCTGGACATTATATGATTATTGATGTGGGGGGCTGCATTTCAAACTCTAGACTTATATTTATTATAATTTTACAAGTTTTTGTGGAAAATTAGGTGGCCACAGCTTATATTTTTGGATCATATACAGTAACTAATAAACTAATTAAAACAAAGGACCACATACATGATGTGACCACTCAGTGCAATTGATTTTGACACCCTGCTATATTCCTCCCCCGGGCCACATTTAGTAGTCACTTTCGCATTGGATTAACTATACAAGTTAAAAAATGAAGTAAGCACTACACTAGCTTTAGAATCATATTCAACACCACGATTTCATCTGTCAGTAATGCGAATAAGATTTGTCTTCAAGGGATGCCTTTAAGGAATTTGTAGCTGTGTTAAACAAACAAGAGCAGTCATGTTGGTTAATACCCATTTTATGAGTGTATGAGATCATTGATCTCTAGTACTAAATACAGTAGGTGACCTGATCTTTATCCATAGACTAATTGATTGATTTTTGACAGTTCTTTCCTTTTATATGTCAGAGGATCATTGACTGGCATAGGTGTGTTGAACCTTCCCATAGGGTAGCCCGTAACATAAGCATTTGCGTACAGCAAACTTACTCCATTGTCTGATGAATTACTGCAGGAATGTAGAACTGCAGAACTGACTAATTATGTAGGAACCAAAAGCTTAGTCCCATTTTTGTAATGATGTAATTTATGTCATTTAGGTAACCTACTCCTGAGGAAGTCCCTATTGCGATGGAACACGTGAGGTGCCGTGAGACGTGTTCGCGGCTACATTCACTTATTTTCCCTACTTCAAGGACGGAATGGGCTTTGGGTAGGTTTGTTCCACATGTGCTTGACAGTAATTGTATTTTGAATAATACTAATGATTCTAACTGTCTCCATCTTTTATGGTTATAATTAATATATTGCGAGTGGGATAGAAAAATACAATTGATACACTGACGTTTTAGACATAATGCAGCTGTCCATATGTTTTTCTGTGTTTTATCACATTTTTAGATGGTTTTCGATGAAGTATATTCTTCTCTATACTGTCATCATTTCTGTATATGAATTAATAGATTGTGCAGTTTTTTGCCTATACATGCCTTCGCTTGTAATTGTTAATTAGATTCCCCTGCTGCTTCCTATCAGGAACCTATGGACAGTAATGGACAAAAACTGTCGTCACATTTGAGTAGAACAGATATCAAAACAAGGAACAACTCCTACTGATCATGCTTGGATCTGGTTAATGTCATTTTTGATCACTCTTTCTGCCATGAAAATTTCTCACTATGACTTTGGGCATTTTACGTTAAAGGACAGCATAACAACCTTATTTTGTAAAAGATATTTATTACAAAAGATATTTTCAATACAAAAAGAATGTTTGGGAGTAGGAGGTGATGCTCTTAATGTTAACACGCTTCTTTTCCATTAGACAGACTACCACCTTAACAGGTGTATTCTCATGAGACATGATTCTTAAATATAGAGGAAACTACTAACACAACTCTAATTCCTGATATTAACAATAATACAGCATTTTACGATTAATTCCAAATGGCTCATATCAGTGCCTGGCTATACAATTTCAGGTGCTCAGATCCACCAATAAATATTCTTTAGCTTGGGTCAGGCAGGGCAGATTCTTTCTCATGATAGCTTTTCCTGTCTATCTTTGCGTGCTGTCTCCCTGATGCCCCTACCCCCTGCACACATGAGTTCACACCATAGACACTAACAGATGCTTCCTGACAGGCAACCAGCATTGTGAGGACACTTACTTCCAATCTGCAGACAGTACGATTTTATAGCAGTGGAAGATGAGGCATATAGACAGTGCTGACTGTGTCTGTTAAGGATGGGAATCGTATAGCAATAGTGTGTGTTATAGGTGAGTTAGTATCAGAGATGCAGCATAGCTGACCCATGTGTTTTAGTTAAGATGTACAGAGCTGAAGTGTGTCATTTTGTTTTCAATATCCATCTCCAAAGATCTTATCTTCTCTCACTCTGATCTGCTCATCTTTCTTCTCTGTGTTTCCCGTCTGCACGATTCAGAGCAAAAAGCAATACCTGTACGATAATGACTGTCAGACATTCATAGCAGAGATATGAGAGAGTCCACGCACACATAATTTGACCTATAAGCTAACGCAAGGTAACAAAATAAAACAAAAACGAAACAAAAAAAAAAAAAATAAAAGAAAAGGGGGGGGGTCGTGGGGGGAGGGGGGCTGGGGGTTTCGGTATTTTAAAAACAAAAAAAACGCAAACAAACAAAAACCAATGACAACACAACATCAAATCACAGAAATTAAGGGTGGGGCACGTTTTTACTTTATATTTTAACAAAAAACTACAGTTGAAGAGCTAAAAACACAAAACGAGAAAAGGGGGGGGGGGGGGGTGTTTTGGGGTGGGGGGGGGGGGGGGGGGGGGGGGGGTGGGGGAGTGGGGGGGGGGGGGAAGGTGGGTGGGGTGGGGGGGGTTTGGGGGGGGGGGGGGCGGGGGGGGGGGGTGGGGGTGTGGGGGGGGGGGGGTAATCTCTTTGTGTAATCATCAGTAGGAGATGTCAATTGTAGAACTTTTTTCATGGAAAACCTTTAAGGACATAAAATATGGGCCTTCAGACATTTCAAGACACAGACCTTTTTATGTTTGTCCAGTGCTCAAATTCCAAAAACATATTCTGAGAGCATTAACATTTTATGATTATTCCTTAATCACAAAGAGGATATTAGGGCTAGTTTATTGAGGACAGGGTAATGGTTAGATTGGTTATTATAGGGGTAATTAACGTTTTTGGGAAATTTCTCTTTCAATTTTTTGGGGGTTAGGACGCACTAAAATTCGCAAGTTTTTAATTTTTTTATTTTTTTTATACTTTTCCAACAATAGGAGTATAATCATATTTTATCCCATAGGTCATACAGCATGGTGGGTACCAATTTCTGGGGTTGGGTTTATTGTTAATTTGTAACAGAAAATAGTCATATATATAGGAATGTGTGATTTTATGGTTTTTTTATTTTAAAAACCTTTATTTAACCTTTTTTAATGTCCCACTATGGGACTTACACGTGATACCCTTGATACCACTTATACAATGCTTGCACGTACTTCTGTCTTGCAATGTATTGTTCTGTCAGTGATTCACTGGACAGGTTTGCCTTAGTACTCGGACCATACATGTCAGACACGGAGGCCTTTATCAGACCCCGCTAACAAGAAACCCCTGTCATCCTGCATTGTGTTTCATGTCTGTCTCACTTCTTAGTCAGCCGTGATTGTACTTGATTGCGCAGTTAAGGGATTAAGGGGCATTAAGGACCGCAAGAAATACTTTCCTCCCTGGCAAACACTGCAGGGTCAGCTCTATGTAACAGCCAGTCTCCTCTGCTGCGGATCACATGGAACACTGAGAGGATGAAATAATTGTCCAAAATCAGCACCTGCCTGCCTTAATTAGGACGATCTCATTTCGTCCTCAATATCAAGCAATTTTAAATGGCTTTTTACTAAGTCTATTGCTCACATACATTGTGTAAAAATTTGGGAGTGTCAATTACTGAAAGCAGATTGTGTATAAGGCATTATATAGGGCACCTGGCATTAAAGCTCATCATAAACTCTTTAACAAGCAATAGTGTTGTTGCAGCATGAAACATACAGCTGTATCTCAACAGGTTGAGTCTTCAGTATGGACTGCAGCTTTTTTGAAGAATGTTATGAGGACCAATTTACCCCCTTGTATACCAGAGTGTGTAATGTTGCAGACATGGTGTAATATATCCATGCCAGAGTCATGAGTGGATATTCTAGTCATAACGACGAATATTCAATAAATTGATGTGTATTATTATACCTTAGATGATGAGCAGCTACATGAGATTACATTTAAAAAAAAAATTATAATTTCCTGGACTGGAAATGAGGGCATAAATTTAAGACATAAATACTTTTTATTCGAGTTTGGCTAAAAGCCAGTAGATTATCTTACGAGAATAAGAGTTTTAAATAACCGCCAGTGACTATGTGTCTTCTAACATTCTTATAAAATGCTTTCTATGCTTTCTCCATGGTAGTACATGAGGGGTGCTCAGAATTTAGCTGTCTTGTGACGTTTCAAACAGTTTCTTACTATTCTCTATGCTAACACTAGTGGTGAGGGTCATGTAATCCCTGACAGCCCTGCGGATATGCAAACCATTTTACATTTGTTCTTGTAGAATACTTTGACTTAAATGCAGCCCCTAAGACAAACATCTTATGTCACCGAATAATAATTTGAGAAAATTTGTATTCCATGCAGCCATTCAAATGAATGGAGAACCAAGTGTAGATGGTTCAGCTGAATCCACAAAAATGAGCCACATATCTGTGTCCATTCAGCTCAAATGAGGGTTCTGTACATGGACCCCTATATTTATATAGTCAATGCCACCCTAACTTTCAAAAATCTTAAAATAAATGATAAAAAAAATCCAGCTTTGCCAATTATCTTATCTTAATGGTTTCATGGTGGCCTTCGGTTATAAAAGTAGCTTGGCTTTGTGCTGTGCCGAAAATATATATAATATAGGACCAGGTTTGACATGACTATTGCCGATGACACCGCAGTCTGCACCAATCCCTCTATGATGCCAGGTGTGTTTTGCTTCAGGCAAGAGAACTAACAGTCTAAGCATGCTCAGTAAGCTACACCACACTGCAATACATTACATTGAACAAGCAATCAGACGACCAATACTAAAAAAATTTTAAAAAATTTCAATTGTTTTTTGTTCAATAAACGTTGGCAAATATAAAAAAAACTAAACATATGAGGTATTTGTTTTCTTCCGTCCAGTAAATAAAATCTCATCAATACGCTTAGAAACCCATAAAGGATATATTGAAAAATGCATCCCACAAAAATTAAACCCACATATATCCACATTAACAGAAAATGAAAGAATTATAGCTGTAAAGGGTGACCACGCAAAACCCTCAAAACCGCCACGCTCTTAGTGTAAAACTGGCTGTGGCAACAAGGTAATCTATAAGGAATATATTCCACTTTTGCTGAGGCTGAATGTGCCCATTTAGTGGGAAAACCTGAGATTTGACTTCATCAGAAACTTCACTCTTGAAGGAAACTTATTAGAGGTATTTTGAGGCATTTTGACCTCCCCACACACACACCGTATAGGGGTTGCGTAAATATTCCAGAGACTAAAGAGCAGCTGAGGAAGGGATATACGCTTTTGCTTTTTAAGTATGCAATAATAAGGGGAAAAGATTGTAACAACCTATGGGATGCCTCACCTTACTTCTCCTTACTTTTTAAAGAGGTTTTCCCAAGAAGAAAGGCTTGCTAATTAGTGGGGCTCTCATTGCTGAGACCCCCACAGATTATGAAATAGAGGGGTCCATTGGACCCTCGTCGCATGTCAAATATAATGGAGCAGATGGCCCGACATGACCGTTCTGCTCCATTAATTTTGTCAGGGTCTGGGTCTGTGGATCTCTGAGACCACCACGGGAGATGGTATTAGCGACACTGGACCAGAATCTAATTGAAATCTGGTCTTCACCGAGCCCACAGCCGTAGCGGAATGGTTTGTTGCAGCGGGCGGGGTCCAACAGGTCGTCACAGATGCGACTAGCCGCGGTGGCAGGCAAGGTAGAAATGCAGAAACAGTCCGAGGCCCGGGGTGACAGCGCTGGAAGGAACACTGGAACTACATTCAGGAACATGGGAGCAGGAACATGGGAGCAGGAACATGGAACAGGAATCAGGAACGCTGGAACAGACTGGAACTGGGAACAGGAACACAGGAACTGGGAACACAGGAGCAGGATCAGGGGAACACAAGGAGCAGGAACATGGGAACACGGAGCAGGAAATGGAACGCAGAGGAACACAGGAACACAGAGGGGCTTTCACTTCACAATAATGGCTTGAATATCCGAATGGAATGGGGATGGAGCCGACGTATAATACCAGACCGGGAGTGGCCAGTGCCAATCACCGGCATTGGCCCTTTATATTTCTTGAGTGCCTGCGTTCAAGCCGGGCGTAGGGGCCGGACGGGAGTGGGAGCCTAGAGAGGTAAGTTCAGAGAGGGGCCCGAGACAGCGCCACAGAGAGGGGCACAGTCTCTGTGGAGCTGATGGAAATTACCGTCTCTAAGTTACCTGAAATATGTTGAAGCCTTCCAATGTTATTCTACTTATAGTAACACATGTCCCTAAAAATAGGCCCTGGTCACGAAGATGAAAGAAAGTTAAGGAAATCTCAATCAGAATCAAGCATGATGAACCAGGGGACTCCTAATCAAAGATCCAGGCAGTAGTAGATAAATATACAAGCGGTTTGGCCGGCTAGCTAAGGTCACCCACCAAATTTTAGATCAGCAAGGCCCTTCAACCATCAAATCTTTGTAAATATGTTCCTTCTCTAAAACAGAAGGGTCCTCCAAAGGTCCTGAAAACACTGGGTTAAAAGCAGGCAGAAAAGAAACCCATCCTCTATTCCCCAAGAGCTTGTTTCAAGTACCATATGTAGGAAGGTATTTGTAGGGGTCTGAAATATTCATACAGCCCAAAAGCCCATGGCAGTCTTAATCGATCCTGGATCCAAGCACCCTGGACTGTGGTAATTTATAATATTATTTTTTTTCTGAATTATGCTAATGAGCCTGACGGTATAACCAGAGCCTAACGTTGCTGCAGTTTCACAGGATGTTAGACTGCCACCCACTCCCCTGCCATCTCATTGCTGCAGAGGACTTTCAGCACACGTGGGATTTCAGCACATACTGAACAGCCTGTGAATCTGCAGCACAGTGGGGCTCTGGTAATCCCCCTGTCCCCCTAATCTGGATCAGTAGTATAATTTAAATGTCGATTTTAGAGGAAGGCTAACAAAATAAAGATTACCAATCACAGTTGCCCTGGACCTATGAGTAAGTGTCCATGGTTTCATGATGGATTTTGATGGTAGATTTCCTTTAAATATCCATCCAAATATAGCACAGATTTATAAAATAATCTCAGTCGTCTCACATATATCATTACAATACAAAAAAAATAATTAATAACTAATATTGAAGGAAATTTAAGCAGATAAGTAATCTTGAGAGATTCAGAATTAGTATGCAATATGGAAAAAACCTCAGGCTGGAGAATAATAAGGATTTAGCTGTAGAAAGAACTACTGTCAGCCTCACACAAAATCTGCTTTGTACTGCAGAAATTAAACTTTGCCAAATAAGCAGAGAACCTGAGATACAGATAATACTATCTGATTCTAGTAGATGTGTCTGCTCCCACATCTGGCCAACGCATTGATTTTATTCACAAGCATAATATGTTAACTAAGGTAGTAAAATCAATTACTAAAAACCAATTCTTTAAATGAATACGATACACTTATTCTAAGAGGGAATGTCACTGTTTGTAACCTTACATGTTCCATAAAATATGCAAGAGTATGACTTTTATTATATAGTGTTAATGTACATTACAGTTAAAGAGGTTGTATATAGTTATGTTTATTCTTACATGTTTAATCCAAATGGGAAAATATGATGGAATGGCAGAGTATTAGAGACTTCCTGGTACTGATCTCTGAAAGACGTTTCCCATACTCAAATTTATGGGGGGAGATTCATCATGGTGGACGACACAAGGATTCTGGCGCTCAAGCTTGATAAACCCCCCCTATTTACACCTTTGAAACTAGTGGGCACACGTATCCTCAATTTTTTTTATGTTAGTTTGTTCTTGAATTTTTTTTGCCATTGTTGTTACCTTTTTGAAACTTTGTGCATTGGTTTGCCTGTGTGTTGCAGTGTATACCAATTTTAATTGTAATACAGATGTTTTATGGGCAATTTAGTATGTATCAATTTTGGTCCAAAAAGTGTGACAAAAAAAGCAAAAAAAACATACTTTTCCTCAGATTATGACATAAACTTTTCCTCGATTTTTGACATACTTCAAATGTAAACATTGTATTGTATTGAAAAGGGAGCCATTCACATTTTTTAACTCTAGCGGTCAGAACTTTCTGATTTGTTCTGCAGTTATTCTGAGTGTAATAGGTTTCATGCTCTGAGCTGCCTTTGATTGACAGTTGCCTTGGGGATCTCTTTCTTGGGGAATGCTGTGTGTGTGACTTGAGTGCAGTTTGTGAGAGCTGGCTGGAGTGATAGACACCTGAACCAGTCAGATAACGAGCGGTGTTCATTACTCCCTTTATATTTGCCCAATTTCATCAGAGGATCCTGGTTAATTCTCAGTCTTCTAACATAATGTGTCTTGCTATGCTCCTTGCCTTATTTTTTGTGTTATCCACTGCGATGTTCACTTAACTATTTTCTGCATATGCTATTCTACTACATTGATCTCTCGTGTGACCTGGATTGTTTGACCATCTTTTGTTTGTTGTTTGTGTTCCTGTTTAATGTACCACTTTAGCTAGGATGGACTGTCTTTGTGGTGTTCTTTATCACCCTAGGATATGCTGAGCAAGCAGGCAGGATTTTGTGGGGCTGGAGTTTAGGGCTCACTGGGTCTTTGTGTGCCACTAAAAACTAAGTTCCCCATACAGATTAACTCGGTATGGAGTTAATCTTTAATGAGGTCGGGAGTTCAGAACTGGCTGAACACATGCAGCAGACAGTAACAGCGTATTCTAGTCAGTGCTAGAAAATTATTAGTGCTAGCTAAATAACTAGTTAAATTTTTTCAGTGTAGATAGTTGCTTTTTTTCTTCAGAGAATTATCCTCTTTTGCGCTGGCAATCCTCAGAAATTGGCATTTTCTTTGGCTACAGATTTTCTGACTTTGTTGATTTTTTTTTCTGTGCTTTGGCTCTGCTTTTCACGGAACTGACAAGGCCAATATGCAAGAAGTCAATTAGTATCCTTACATCAGGTCAAAAGTAGAACTGAGTTGTACTGAGGTTAGAAGTGTTGTTTTCCTCGGTTGGAATGATTATGATCTGGCGCATCTGCACATAGTGAGGCAGACTGTAGACTTTTGATAAATGTGGCCGATCTTTCTGCTAGTGAGCCATATTTATTAAAGAGGTATGTCCAGGGAATATGAACAGTGTGATACAAAACCCCATAACGCTATAAATAAATGTACAACAAAACTCAATGGACCAGATGTATCACTATTTTTTCTGTTGATATTGCGTCTTTTCATAGTGTTGCACTGTTTTGCACAGTTTCTGGAGAGAACATAACCTGTTTCCTCATTTTTCTACCAGTCCAGATGTTTTGCTGTAACCTAATAATCATTCATCATGTAGCAGCTGTTCATTTAGGGGAATTAGGTGCAAAAACTCTCCACCTTCTACCTGAAGGTGGCCGTAAACTGAGAAGCAACAGTGAGCTCTTGCAGAGCCATATATCCCCAGCAACAGAGCTCACAGCCAGACACTACAGGAACTATGTGACGCCTTTGGGGGTCATTTATCTTAGTCTGATGAAATTTTTTAGCAGTAAATCTGGGTTTGGCACCGAATTTGTCGTTGGTTTTCTCTGCTTCCAGAGTTTGTGCCCTATTTAACTTTGAGTGGGCCTATTTGGCACAATTAATTGTGCAAAACTCCTGACTATGCTTAGGAAAGGCAACAATTTGATTGCGCAAAAACTTGAGCCTTTAAGGCCTAAAAAAAATTTATTTGACAAATCAGGTGGCAAAAAAATAGACCCACAAAAGGCACAAAAAGAGCTTGGAGAAGGTGCTATTTGTCCTATTTCATGTTCCCATTTTAGGGCTGGTGTGGGGACTATTGCGCCTGGGCACACATACAAATTTGTAAAATGTTTTTAATCATCATCATACAAAAAATTAGATTAATTGCAATCAAAAAACTTTGAAACCCCAAAATGTATTAACATTAAATTGATGGGCCTTTTGCAAAAAATTAGTCCTCCCATAGCTATGGTGATGCAATTTTTTCCCAAACAGTAATTCATTATGCAAAGGAAGTTTTTTTAAAAATATATATATAAATTTGGTATCACTGTATGCATATTGACACATATAAAAAGGTTAATATGTATTTAGGCTCAACGATACAAGCAGAAAATTTTATTAATTAAAAAAGTCGGATTTATGTTTTTTACCAGTAGGGCATATGAAAACCAAAAATTTGGGTAATATAAACTACATTCACCAGCAAAAAAACAAGACCATACAACTATATTGACAGAAAAATCTATTCCATTAGGAAGGTGTTTTGTTTTCCAGGCTGGTTAGTGTCCTTTAAGAGAAAGCCTAATGAGTCAATGTGGGTAATTTATCATAGTTAGTTCTCTTTGTTTTTGTTTCTTCCTTTTTCCTGTTTGTATTTTTGGTCATAATTTATCATAAAGGTTTATTAGTTTGTTAATCTGTCACTTTTCTGTTACCACCTTTCATTTGGCACAATTTTTGGCCTTACTTTTCTCCCTCCATCCCTGAAAAGGATTGCTGGATTGTATTGTGCCCATTTGGGGGCAATTCAAGTGATTTGTGCCAAAAAAAGTGTAAATACAAATCAGCACATCGGCCCTGCTCAGATAAATAAGGCAAACCAAGGCAGTCAAACATTTTTTTTCCAACCTATGGATTGGCTGCAAAAAGCAACACTAAAAAGAAAAGAACAATTAAGATAAATGACCCCAAATATGTAGTTCCTATCTGAGTTCCCAAGTGATTTTAAGCTATTGCTTACACTGGTTACGGTCAATCTGATAAGAATACAGCATCAGTGAATGTTCCTAACCACTTGGGAGAATGAGAGGTTCACAATAGTAAGTAGGTCGCTTATTGGATGATTTTTAAGGGAAAAAACGGTCTGGATGTCTGAGAAAAAAAACCATGTACGAAGAGAAACTGACAATTTTAAGAAAACTGAATATAATTATATTTTGTGCCCTTTAAAGCCCTTTTATTTATGAGTCTCTAAACAATTTTACCACTCCTTAAAAAGAAAACTTATCATGTCTGTAACTGTGTTTGCACTTATATTCCCTATAGTCTCTCCACACTTTCAAAAATAATGTAAAATTCCCCAGCCTCCTTGATTAGCCACTTCGGAAGCTCAAATTTATGTACATGCTAATATTATCTTTGATTTCCATGTATTAATATATCCCAGGATTTATAATCAATATCATGGATTTTCAGCACCTGGCACCCCACCTATCGATCTTCTTGTCTGTCTTCAGTTCCAGAAATAGAACAGAGAACACAGCTTGGAGCACATTTCCATCGTCTGTGCAGTGGTCAAGCTGCCGATCAGTGCAGATGAGATCCCATGACTTTAAAGGGAACCTATCCCAGACGGTGTTTTTAGGTGTCCAGGTGCACAACAGTCATGGTAAATAATCCAAAAACATATTTTATAAAATCAATGACTTTTATGGTAAGTGAAATAATTTATATTAATCTTACCTGGCTCTCTGCCAGCTTTCTTCTTGAGTCCAAAGGGGTGAGGGGAACCTCAGAATGCCTCATCATCCTCCTCATTTAAATCCACCTTCTCTCCTCCCTTCCACTCCCCCTTCTTTATTCTGCTGACGCAAATCTGCTTGCAACAGTCAACAGCTAATACTTGACAAAGCGGCAGATATCAGTGCCTGTCTTCAACTCTCTATGAGCTTGCTATGCATAATGTGACATGTTGTTAGGCAATGAGTTGGGGAACGAACTTTGGTTTGAAGTGGAGGATGATGAGCATTTGGGGTGGGAGACTTTTCTCCTTTCAACAACAAGCCCCGGACTCAAAAAAGCAAGCATGGAAAGGGGGCAAGGTAATGTTAATATAATTTATTTGACTACCCTAAAAGTCATTGGGGGACACATATCAGAATTGTCTTAGATCAGAAACTGTTTTTCTTTCATTTTCCCTCAGCTGTTTATAAAAGAAAGTTGAGCTCTGATGATTTCCATTGGCAACTAGAACAGTTTTACCTCCGACACTTCTGATAAATCTCCCATTATTATCGTATTTTTAATGTTAGCTAATCTTAGCGAAGGAACTTCTGCTACCAGCTCTGTCCATGGTTCTTGCATGGAGGGAGTAGATTCACATGTATGGGAGCCAAAAGGGCAGCAGTGAGATGTAGTAATTCAGGTACCGATTACACGGATACAAAAAATTCCAAACAGTTTTCCTGATTATCATGTTATGGGCGAACTGTCTGTCACAATACAATTTCATACGTATTCAGCAATGTGGGGTGCAGACGGTATTGTGATCGAAGTGACATTGGTAGCCTGTGCAGAAAATAGTTATGTATACATGAGTAACATGAACTTGGTTCAATTAATAATGATTTAACAATAAGTTCATGGGGAAAAAAATCAATGAGCAATTACAATGAATTTTTGGAACGCAGAGTATTCCATTAAGCATATAGTCCCTGCAGATATGGAATTAGCAAGACATTAAGTGGTAACAATGTGCAACACAGACATAACAATAATGTTAACTAGCTCTTATGCCTATGTAGGTTTTCAGGTTTCTAAAAATATTTACTTCTCCCAGCGCAGCACCATCAAAATATTATATACGTTCCTAATCTGCTTTTGGCCATTTTAGCAATATTACAGGATAGCTACTCATTTGTTTTTGTTCAATTTTTGTACCCTTAGAAACCAATTACTTTAAGGAAAGCTTTTTAATAACCATGTAATTGGGTCTGTTCTAAGCTTAACAATTATATGTATAACTTCAGAGTTGCAAAAAAACGATGATGAAAAGGCAGTTACTGCATTAATATACGATCATATTCAGGTGGCAGATGTATTGAACTATACTCTCATCATCTTTCACTGTACATTTAAGTTTTCTTACAACCTAACACACATGTAGTCAAGATTTGTAATTTGCTGCAGGCTCAGTTCAGAGCCAGCCTGATCAAATTTCGACAATATGAGAATAGTACAAGATGTAACACCAATATGGGGTATTTCAATGTAAATAAATTGGCTATTTTGAAAGGTGGAATTTTTTTAACAATTTAATAGCAATGTGTCAAATCTCAATTGCCATTTCCTATGTTAATCTACCAACATACATCTACATCATAAAGTTACTTATTTACGATATTAAGGAAACAAAATATATAAAAATAGTAAATTTTCATTAGATCACCTGGAACATTGTTCTCATGATGAACACCATGTGACACTGTGGTTGAATAATTAAAACTGCAGAGCTTTCAGTAATGTGCTTGTTCCATAACCAGCATATATTTCTGTAGAGAAAGCAGCACAAAACACAACACTACTGTAATCTCAACTGAACCATTGTATTTAAAGATGTGATGCCCAGCCTTTTGAGGGGCATCAGTTCTCAAGATGTTGCCAGTCCCAGATATGCTATAGGACAGTGAGGACTGGCCATTGTGTTTACCAGGAGACTTCCTGGTGGGCTGCAGCTCAGAAACAGTTGATTGGGCCGATCCCTCCCTCCTGAGTACATGCAGGGCGGAGGCCACTCCTTCCCTCCGCACTAGATACTGTAGTCAGGCCAAAGCAAATGAATTCCTGCTCCTGTGTACAGGCTGCCTGCCTCCCTTACCATCCATGTTGATAGACTAACCTTAATGCATCTGAAGTTCTAAGCGTTATAAGATTCTAACAAAATGGTCAGGCACATAAAAACAGTCAAATAAAGCAGACACTCAGTAAATGTTACAAAATGGCGGCGCCGGACATGTAAGTAGTTTAAATGATGGCAGGCAACTTTGCAAGTTGAATTAAACAGTCAACACCTGTGATCAGTGCCAGCACCGTTCATGGGTGTTACTGGTTGTGGTCCACGTCAGTACCAAACTCAGACAACAACATGATTTTGAAGGGTCTATAACACTAGTCATAATATCCATAATGGGGAGAAACTTTTTAACCTTTTGGAAACCTTCACATGTGAAATTCCAGTTATGAAAATTTAAATTCCCTCCCACTTCATTAGTGGTAGGGTATGAATATCTTCGAATTACCTATTTTATTTGAAATCACACTCTTTACTATAAAAAATCTTCTACAAGTTATGTGAAAATGAGCAGAAAACTGCATTCCGAGGCTTATGAGAGCGAATTACTGTCCTGCCCCCCAGTAGCCCTAATTAATGCCCCCCCCCCCAGTAGCTATAATTACTGTCCTGCACCCCCAGTAGCCATATATAATGTCCCCCACCACCAAACAGGGCCCTATATATTTAAGCTAAATAAAAAACATAATTCTTACCTTATCCCGCTCCTCTTCACAGACCTCAGCAGACCCGGCGCAGGCAGACGCGTCACATAGCCTGCGTCAGCGAAAGTGATGGTTGTCGACGGCGGGTGTGTAGTGTGAGGTGGGTGGGACGGGGGCGGATCGGGGGCCCGTTCTAATTTTGAATTATGACAGCTCCGGTCCCTCCTGATCCAGCGCACGGACCAGATGCAGAACAGTCCGTGCGCTGTAACAGGCAGGCCTTTGGCTGTCACAATTCAAAACATCTGCCCGCTGTGCTGCGCAGAGTTATCAGCGCAGCGCAGGGGTCAGGTGCGGGCCTCTGACTGACCGGCAGCGGAGCTTCGGTGGATCGCGGGAAAGGTGAGAAACATTACCGGCGTATAAGACGACCCCAGACCAGACAGAAGATTTTTAAGTCTTCAAAAGTCGTCTTATACGCCGGTATATACGGTATATCATAACCCAGCTAAAGGGGGGGGCTGCTAGTTTAGCGGAGTAATAGTAGGTGACAGGTTCCCTTTAACATATTCACATGACTGAATTATAAATTTATGTAATGTCTGTGTGCAACAATACATAAACTGCAGAACAGAGAATCATCTAGAATATATATGAGAAACACTATGGAAGAATGATGATGATAAATGAAACATCATCATATAAAAAAGATACAGATTCCATTTGTTACTTCCAATGTGCAAGCTTTAATGATTTGGGGACAAAACAAATCTGGCAGTTGTGACATTTTAACTCAAGTTTCTGTCACATGAAGCTAATGAGAAATAATGGCCACTAAGCACAAAATCCTCCTATTTTGTTCATATGGCATGATCCCATTGCTTACACTCATACTACACAGCACTAGTAGCTGTCATTATTCATTAGAAGAGTGGATCATAAAACTATAAGAAATTATGGGATAATGACTTAAGAACAAAAAAAATAGTCTCCACTTATATTAGTAAGTTCCTCTTATAAATAAGTTTGGATATTAATAAAATGTATGGTTCAAAATGATACTTTTAAAGGGATGGTCCAGTCTAAGGCTAGTATTATGTAACATATAGAAGCATAAAAAAACATTTCAATAAGCAGTTTTCTCTTTTCCCATATCTTTCCTTTTGTATTGATATCTGTCTTGGCCATTTCCATGTTTTAGTGTATGTATAAATTATGTTAAATTAATTTAGAACATAAGCTTATGTTTAAAGAGAACCTGTCAGGGAGATCTGGGACACCAAACCAAAGACCGGTGGTTAAGAGTCCCAAATCTTCAAGGATAATTTTAAAGCGTTCAGCAAAAAAAAAATATATACTCTCCTCTTATTCTCGCATGCACAGAAAAGCGGGGATACTGTTGCAGCTGCACTTCTTGCCTCATGAGAGGACAGGCCAGAGTGGTATCTGAAGATGTAAGTCCAATTACAAAAATATTATTTATTTTTTCTCACCTAAAGACTTCAAAAAGGTTGATTTAATACCCTAAACCACAGGTCCATAGGGACCTGTAGTTGGTTTAGGGTCACAAATTGGCTTGATAGGTCTTCTGTAAGTTCACATGATGATGTACATTCGGCCACATTGTGTGTCCTTTTCTCTCGGCCCTTCCCCTTTCTTTACGCAGTTTGTGAATATCAGCTTTCTGTTCTGTTCTCCACTGACAGCTGAGAGATAAACGCATCTGATAAAGTGTCTAATGACCTAAAAGAAAACCTGTCAGGTACATCTATCTCCAAAACCAACGTCCTATCTCATTTTCTGTATTGAATTACTCTGCATGATGATATTGAAATGAGTCAATGGAGTCTGTGAATTGTAAAATAAAGCTCCTAACTCTGCAATGTAATCCCGTGAACTGAATCAACCAGGTGTTCCTGAGCTTAGTCAGGCTACAACACCCCCTTCCTGTACCACTGTACTAAACTGTGTGTTTACCAGAGGACAGAGGAGGAAAGGGGTGTTGCAGCCTGACTCAGGTCAGCTCAGGAACACCCAGATGACTCAATTGCAAAGCAGAGTGGCAGGTTTATTTCATAATTCACAGAATACACTGACTCATTTCAATATAATCATACAGTGCAACTCACTACAAAAAATGAGGTAGAACCTTCAGTTTGTGGGGCAAGATGCAGCTGCAAGGTTCCCTTTAACAACCTTAACAGAGCAGGTTCCAGAAACTCTCCTACATGTGACAAAGGAAAAACGGCATACATATGCTGCTACCTAATGAAGTATATTACAAAGTTTACTATTACATTTATTTTTTATTTTAAAATTCGAAAAAATTCGTTCTAAGGTTAAGTTATGCTTTGTGTCTGTGGCTCTTTGTTGTAACCTCTCCAGCTCCAGGGCATCGTTTATATGGGCTGGTGCCCAGAACTGAATGGCATATTCAAGGTGAGACTGAACCAATGCCTTGTACAGTGGTAATATTACATCCCTATCCCGAGAGTCCACTTTTGAAACATAACAAGATCTTGCTGGCTTTAGAGGCAGCTGATTGACATTGCATGCTGTTATTTGATCTATGAACTGCTAGTCACCCAGGTCCTTCTCAACAAGGGACTCTCCAAGATTTACCCCTCCCTCTCAAGAACATATATTGCCTGTGGATTATTAGCCTCCAGGTGCATAACCTTACATTTATCCACATTGAACCTCATTTGCCAAGTGGATGACCGAACACTCAGTTTGTCCAAGTCACATTCAGCCTATGAACATCCTCCATAGCCTGTATTACATTAAACAGCTTGGTGTCATCTGCAAAAGTAGACACAGTGCTATTAATTCCTACCTCTATATCATAAATATAAATATATTAAATAATAGTGGGCCAAGCCCAGAACCCTGGGGTGCACCACTCATAACTGGTGCCCATTCCGTGTAGGAATCATTGACCACAACTCTCTGGATACGATCCTATGGCCAGTTTTTAATCCAATTGCAAATGATTCCTACAAAACCAATAGGCCTTATTTTACTCATCAGGTGTCAATGAGGGACAGTGTTGAATGCTTTTGCAAAGTCCAAGAACACAATGGGGTAGGCTTATAAAAAGTGTCTGCAGGTTAAACAGTGCGGAGTTAGACAAAACAGTCTTATTCTGCACCAGATTTATAAAAGTGTCTGGTGCTGGATGATAAATCTGTCCTAGTATAAGACTGTGTACTCGTACTATGCACCTCCTAATGGTTGGCTTACTTTACTCCAGAAAATTAGGACACAATCCTGTTGGGATAGCAGTATTTTTGGCAAACAGACCTTTTTGGCGAAAGGTCATGCCCACTTTTCACAGGTCTAAAACCCTTTACAAATGTGATGCAGACAGTTTTTAGTGCAAACTATGACAGAATTCTGACATAGGCAGATTAATAAATCTCCCCACATTGTCGTCTAAAGTGACGCTCTCCATACAGCCTCTGAGTCTGACAGTTTTCTGCTCATTTTCACATAACCTTGTAGAAGATTTTTTATGGATAAAGAGTGTGATTTCAAATAAAAGAGGTAATTCTAGAAATGATATTTCATACCCTACCACTAATGAAGTGGGAGGGAATTTAAATTTTCATAACTGGAATTTCACATGTGAAGGTTTCCAAAAGGTTAAAAGAGTTCTCCCATTATGGATATTATGACTAGTGGTTATAAGACCCATTCAAAATCATGTTTGTGTCTGAGTTTAGGTACTGAACGTGGACCACAACCAGTAACACCTATGAACGGTGCTGGCACCGATCACAGGTGTTGACTGTTTAAATGCAACTTGCAAAGTTGCTGCCATCATTTAAACTACTTACATGCCGGCGCCGCCATTTTGGTAACATTTACTGAGTGTCTGCTTTATATTGACATGTTTTTATGTGTCCTACCATTTTTGTAGAATCTTATAAGGCTTAGAACTTCAGATGCATTAAGGTTAGTCTATCACATGGATGGATAAGGGAGGCAGGCAGCCTGTACACAGGGAGCAGGAAGTCATTTGCTTGGCCCGACTACAGTATCTAGTGCGGGAGGGAAGGAGTGGCCTCCGCCCTGCATGTACTCAGGAGGGAGGGATCGGCCCAATCAACTGTTTCTGAGGTGCAGCCCACCAGGAAGTCTCCTGGTAAACACAATGGCCAGTCCGCCACTGGCTATATGCATATCTGGGACTGGCAACTATCTTGAGAACTGATGCCCCTCAAAAGGCTGGGCATCACATCTTTAATACAATTGTTCAGTTGAGATTACAGTAGTGTTGTGTTGTGTGCTGCTTCTCTAACTAGAATTATATGCTGGTTATGGAACAAGCACAGTACTGAAAGCTCTGCAGTTTTAATTATTCCAACCACAAGTGTCACAAGTGGTGTTCATCATGAGAACAGATGTTCCAGAGGTGATCTAATGATAAATTATACTATTTTTATATATTTGTTTCCTTAATATCGTAAATAAGTAACTTTATGAATGTAGATGTATGTTGGTAGATTAACACGAGGAAATGGCAATTGAAGATTTGACACATTGCAATGCAATTAAATTGTTAAAAAAATTACCAAACTTTCAAAATAGCCAATTTATTATACTTGAAATACCCCATATTGGTGTTACATCTTGTACTATTCTCATATTGTGGAAAATTTGATCAGGCTGGCTCTGAACTGAGCCTGCAGCAAAATGTTAACAAATCTTGACTACATGGTAAGTGTAGGTTGTAAGAAAACTTAAAATGTATCAGTGAAAGATGATGAGAGTATAGTTCAATACATCTGCCAACCTGAAATATGATCGTATATTATGCAGTAACTGCATTTTCAGCGTTTTTTGCAACTCTGAAGTTATACATATAATTGTTAAGCTTAGAACAGACCCAATTACATGGTTATTAAAAAGCTTTCCTTAAAGTAATTGGTTTCTAAGGGTAACAAAATTGAACAAAACAAAATGAGTAGCTATCCTGTAATATTGCTAAAATGGCCAAAAAGCAGATTAGGAACGTATATAATATTTTGATGGTGCTGCAGCTGGGAGAAGTAATATCATTTTAGAAACCTGAAAACCTACATAGGCATAAGAGCTAGTTAACAATTAATTGTTATGTCTGTGTTGCACATTGTTACCACTTAATGTCTTGCTAATTCCATATCTGCAGGGACTATATGCTTAATGGAGATATCTGCTTTCCAAATAATTCTATTGTAATTGCTCATTGATTTTTTTCCCCATGAACTTATTGTTAAATCAGTTATTAATTGAACCAAGTTCATGTTACTATGTATACATAACTATTTTCTTGCAAAGGCTACAATGTCACTTCGATCACAATACCGTCTGCACCCCACATTGCTGAATACTGTATGAAATTGTATTGTGACAGACAGTTCGCCATAACATGATAATCAGGAAAACTGTTTGGAATTTTTGTATCCGTGTAATCGGTAACCTGAATTACTACATCTCAACTGCTGCCCTTTGGCTCCCATACATGTGAATCAGCTCCCTCCAGTGCCAAGACCATGGACAGAGCTGGTAGCAGAAGATTCCTTTCGCTAAAGCTTAGCTAACATAAAATCGATAGGGGAGATTTATCAGAAGTGTCGGAGGTAAAACTGTTCTAGTTGCCAATGGAAATCAATCAGAGCTCAACTTTCATTTTATAAACAGCTGAGGGAAAATGAAAGAAAAACAGTTCTGATCTAAGACAATTCTGATATGTGTCCCCCAATGACTTTTATGGGTAGTCAAATAAATTATATTAAACATTACCTGGCCCCCTTCCAGCTTGCTTTTTTGAGTTCCAGGGGCTTGTGTTGAAAGGAGAAAAGTCTCCACCCCAAATGCTCATCATCCTCCACATTCAAACCAAAGTTGCGTCCCCAACTCATTGCCTAACAACATGTCACATTATGCATAGCAAGCTCATAGAGAGTGAAGACAGGCACTGATATCTGCGCTTGTCAAGTATTAGCTGTTGACTGTGCAAGGACAAGATTTGCAGTCAGCAAGAATAAAAGAAGGGGGAGTGGAAGGGAGGAGAGAAGGTGGATTTAAATGAGGAGGATGATGAGCATTCTGAAGGGTTCCCCTCAACCCCTTTGGGACTCAGAGAAGAAAGCTGGCAGAGAGCCAGGTAAAGATTAATATATAAATTATTTCACTTACCATAAAAGTCATTGATTTTATAAAATATGTTTTGGATTATTTACCATGACTGTGTGCACCTGGACACTACTAAAAACAGCCGTCTGGTGATAGGTTCCCTTTAAAGTCAATGGGATCTCATCTGCACTGATGCAGCTTGACCACTGCACAGACGATGGAAATGTGCTCCAAGCTGTGTTCTCTGTTCTATTTCTGGAACTGAAGACAGACAAGAAGATCTGATAGGTGGGGTGCCAGGTGCTGAAAATCCATGATATTGATTATAAATCCTTGGGATATATTAATACAATGGAAATCAAAGATAAATATTAGCATGTACAGTAAATTTGAGCTTCCGAAGTGGCTAATCAAGGAGGCTGGGGAATTTTACATTATTTTTGAAAGTGTGGGAGAGACTATAGGGAATATAAGTGCAAACAAGTTACAGACAATGATAAGTTGTTCTTTTTAAGGAGTGGTAAAAATTGTTTGAGGAGAATCATAAATAAAAGGGCTTTAAAGGGCACAAAATAATAAATTATATTCAGTTTTCTTAAAATTTGCTCAGTTTCTCTTCTGTACATGGTTTTTTTCTCAGACAATGCAGACCGTTTTTTCCCTTAAAAATCATCCAGATAAGCGACCTACTTACTATTGTGAACCTCTCATTCTCCCAAGTGGTTAGGAACATTCACTGATGCTGTATTCTTATCAGATTGACCGTAAACCAGTGTAAGCAATAGCTTAAAATCACTTGGGGGAACTCAGATAGGAACTACATATTTGGGGTCATTTATCTTAATTGTTCTTTTCTTTTTAGTGTTGCTTTTTGCAGCCAATCCATAGGTTGGAAAAAAAATGTTGACTGCCTTGGTTTGCCTTATTTATCTGAGCAGGGCCGATGTGCTGATTTGTATTTACACTTTTTTGGCACAAATCACTTGAATTGCCCCCAAAATGGCACAATACAATGCCAGCAATCCTTTTCAGGGATGGAGGGAGGAAAAAGTAAGGCAAAAATTGTGCCAAATGAAAGGTGGTAACAGAAAAGTGACAGATTTAACAAACTAATAAAACCTTTATGATAAATTAGACCAAAAATACAAACAGGAAAAAAGGAAGAAACAAAAACAAAGAGAACTAACTATGATAAATTACCCACATTGACTCATTAGGCTTTCTCTTAATAGAGAACTAACCAGCCTGGAAAACAAAAACACCTTCCTAATGGAATAGATTTTTCTGTCAATATAGTTGTATGGTCTTGTTTTTTTGCTGGTGAAATGTAGTTTATATTACCACAATTTTTGGTTTCATATGCCCTACTGGTAAAAAACATAAATCCGACTTTTTTAAATTATAAAATTTTCTGCTTGTATCGTTGAGCCTAAATAACATATTAACCTTTTTATATGTGTCAATATGCATACAGTGATACCAAATTTATATATATATTTTTAAAAAAACTTCCTTTGCATAATGAATTACTGTTTGGGAAAAAATTGCATCACCATAGCTATGGGAGGACTAATTTTTTGCAAAAGGCCCATCAAATTTATGTTAATACATTTGGGGTTTACAAAGTTTTTTGATTGCAATTAATCTAATTTTTTGTATGATGATTAAAAACATTTTAACAAAATTTGTATGGTGTGCCCAGGCGCAATAGTCCCCACAACAGCCCTAAATTGGGAACATGAAATAGGACAAATAGCACCTTCTCCAAGCTCTTTTTGTGCCTTTTGTGGGTCTATTTTTTGCACCTGATTTGTCAAATAAAGTTTTTTTTGAGCCTTAAAGGCTCAAGTTTTTGCGCAAATCAAATTGTTGCCTTTCCTAAGCATAGTCAGGATGTTATTGCACAATTAATTGTGCCAAAATAGGCCCACATCAAAGTTAAATAGGGCACAAACATCTGGAAGCAGAAGAAATACAACGACAAATTCGGTGCAAACCCGGATTACTGCTAAAAAAGTTTCATCAGACTAAGATAAATGACCCCCAGAGGCGTCACATAGTTCCTGTAGTGTCTGGCTGAGCTCTGTTGCTGGGGATATATGGCTCTGCAGAAGAGCTCACTGTTGCTTCTCAGTTTACGCCACCTTCAGGTAGAAGGTGGTAGAAGGTTTTTGCACCTAATTCCACCTAAATGAACAAGCTGCTAATGATGAATGATTATTAGGTACAGCAAAACATCTGGACTGGTAGAATAAATGAGGAAAACATGGTTATGTTCTCTCCAGAAACTGGTGCAAAAACAGTGCAACACTATGAAAAGACGCAATATCAACAGAAAAAATAAGTGATACATCTGGTCCATTGAGTTTTGTTGTATTCATTTATTTATAGCGTTATGGGGTTTTGTATCACATGTTCATATTCCCGGAATACCTCTTTAATAAATATGGCTCACTAGCAGAAAGATCGGCCCACATTTATCAAAAGTCTACAGTCTGCCTCACTAATGTGCAGAGTGCGCCAGATCATGATCATTCCAACCAGAGGAAAAACAACACTTCCTAAACTCAGTACAACTCAGTTCTACTTTTGACCTGATGTAAGGATACTAATTGACTTCTTGCATATGTGGGCTTGTCAGGTTCCGTGTAAAGCAGAGCCAAAGCACAGAAACAAAAAATCAACAAAGTCAGAAAAATCTGTAGCCAAAGAAAATGCCAATTTCTGAGGATTGCCATGCAAAAGAGAGATAATTCTCTGAAGAAAAAAAAGCAATCTATCTACACTGAAAAAATTTAACTAGTTAATTTAGCTAGCACTAATAATTTTCTAGCACTGACTAGAAGGGAAGCGCTGCTACTGCTGCTGCATGTGTTCAGCCAGGTTCTGAACGACCGACCTCATTAAAGATTAACTCCATACCGAGTTAATCTGTAATGGGGAAACTTAGTTTTAGTGGGCACAAAAAGACCCAGTGAGCCCTAAACTCCAGCCCCACAAAAGTCCTGCCTGCTTGCTGCAGCATATCCTAGGGGTGATAAAGAACAACCACAAAGACAGTCCATTCCTAGGCTAAAGTGGTAACATTAAACAGGAAACACAAACAAACAAAACAAAAGAATGGTCAAACAATCCAGGTCACAACAGAGACATCAATGTAGTACAGAATAGCATATGCAGAAGAATAGTTAAGTGAACATGCAGGAGTGGGATACACAGAAAAATAAGGCAAGGAGCAATAGCAAAGACACATATGTTAGAAGACTGAGAATTAACCAGCATCCTCTGATGAAATTGGGCAAAATATAAAGGGAGTAATGAACACCGCTCCGTTATCTGACTGGTTCAGGTGTCTATCACTCAAGCCACAGCTGCACACAAACTGCACTCAAAGTCACACACAGCATTCCCCAAGAAAGAGATCCCCAAGGCAACTGTCAATCAAAGGCAGCTCAGAAGCATGAAACCTGATTACACTCAGAATAACTGCAGAACAAATCAGAAAGTTCTGACCGCTAAGAGTTAAAAAATGGTGAATGGCTCCCTTTTCAATACAATAGCAAAGGTTTACATTTGAAGTTATGTCAAAATCGAAGGAAAAGTTATGTCATAATCTGAGGAAAAGTATGTTTTTTTGCTTTTTTTGTCACACTTTTTGGACCAAAATAATGATACATACTGAAATGTGCCATAAAACATCTGTATTACAATTATAAATTGGTATACACTGCAACACAAGGCAAAACCAAGGCACAAAAGTTTCAAAAAAGGTAACAACAATGGGCAAAAAAAAATTCAAGAACAAACTAACATAAAAAAATTGAGATACGTGTGCCCCACTAGTTTCAAAGGTGTAAATAGGGGGGGGTTTATCAGAGCTTGAGCGCCAGAATCCTTGTGTCGTCCACCATGATGAATCTCCCCCCATAGAATTTGAGTATGGGAAACGTCTTTCAGAGATCAAGTAAACAGGAAGTCTCTAATACCTCTGCCAGTCCATTCATATTTTCCCATTTGGATTAAACATGTGAAGAATAAACATAACTATATACAACCTCTTTAACGTAATGTACATTACACTATATAATAAAAGTCAATACTCTTGCATATTTTATGGAACATGTAAAGGTTACAAACAGTGAGCATTCCCCACTTAGAATAAGTGTATCGTATTCATTTTAAAGAATTGGTTTTAGTAAATTGATTTTACTACCTTAGTTAACATATTATGCTTGTGAAATAAAATCAATGCGTTGGCCAGGGATGTGGAGCAGACACAATCTACGAAATCAGGATAGTATTATCTGATCTCAGGTTCTCTGCTTATTGGCAAAGTTTAATTCTGCAGTACACAAAGCAGATTATTGTGTGTGAGGCTGACAGTAGTTCTTCCTACAGCTAAATCCTTATTATTCTCCAGCCTGAGGTTTTATTCCATATTGCATACTAATTCTGAATCTCTCAAGATTACATTTATCTGCTTAAAATTTCCTTCAATATTAAGTTATTATTATTTTTTTTGTATTGTAATGATATATGTGAGACGACTGAGATTATTTTATAAATCTGTGCTATATTTGGATATTTAAAGGAAATCTACCATCAAAATCCATCATGAGAAACCATGGACACTTACTCATAGGTCCAGGCACTGTGATTGGTAATCTTATATTTGTTATCCTTCCTTCTAAAATCGACATTTAAAATTATACTACTGAGCCAGAATGAGGGGGAAGGGGGGATTACCAGAGCCCCACTGTGCTGCAGATTCACAGGCTGTTACAGTATGTGCTGAAATCCCACTGTGTGCTGAAATGTCCTCTGCAGCAATGAGATGGCAGAGGGAGTGGGTGGCAGTCTAACATCCTGTGAAACTGCAGCACGTTGAGGCTCTGGTAATAGCCGTCAGGCTCATTAGCATAATTCAGAAAAGAAAATAATATTATAAAATTACCACAGTCAGGGTGCTTGGATCCAGGATCAGATTAAGACTGCCATGGGCTTTGGGCTGTATGAATATTTCAGACCCCTACAAATACACTTCCTACATATGGTACTTGAAACAAGCTTCTTGGGGAATAGAGGATGGGTTCTTTTCTGCCTGCTTTTAACCAGTGATTTCAGGACCTTTGGAGGACCTTCTTGTGTATTGAGAGCAGGAACATATTTACAAAGATTTGATGGTTGAAGGGCCTTCTGAATATAAAATTTGGTGGGTGACCTTAGGCTACCGGCCAAACCGCTTGTAGTATTATCTACTACTGCCTGGATCTTTGAGTAGGAGCCCCTGGTTCATCATGCTTGATTCTGATTGAGATTTCCTTTAACTTTCTTTCATCTTCGTGACCAGGGCCTATTTTTAGGGACATGTGTTACTATAAGTAGAAATAACATTGGAAGGCTTCAACATATTCAGGTAACTTAGAGACGGTAATTTCCATCAGCTCCACAGAGACTGTGCCCCTCTCTGTGGCGCTGTCTCGGGCCCCTCTCTGAACTTACCTCTCTAGGCTCCCACTCCCGTCCGGCCTACGCCCGGCTTGAACGCAGGCACTCAGAAATATAAAGGGCCAATGCACAGGTGATTGGCACTGGCCACTCCCAGGTCTGGTATGTAATACGTCGGCTCCCATCATTCCCATTCGGATATTCAAGCCATTATTGTGAAGTGAAAGCCCCTCTGTGTTCCTGTGTTCCTGCGTTCCAGTTCCTGCTCCTGTGTTCCCATGTTCCTGCTCCTGTGTTCCCCTGATCCTGCTCCTGTGTTCCAGTTCCTGTGTTCCTGTTCCCATGTTCCAGTCTGTTCCAGCGTTCCTGAGTTCCTGTTCCATGTTCCTGCTCCCATGTTCCTGCTCCCATGTTCCTGATGTGAGTTCCAGTGTTCCTTCCAGCGCTGTCACCCCGGGCTCGGACTGTGTTCTGCATTTCTACCTTGCCTGCCACCGCGGGCTAGTCGCATCTGTGGAACGACCTGTTGGCACCCGCTGCAACAAGACCATTCCGCTACGCTGTGGGCTCTGGTGAAGACCAGATTTCAATTAGATTCTGGTCCCAGGTGTCGGCTAATACCATCTCCCGTGGTGGTCCAGAGGATCCACAGACCCAGAACCCTGACAGAAATTAATGGAGCAGAACGGTCATGTGCGGCCATCTGCTCCATTAATTTGACATAGCGACGAGGGGTCCAATGGACCCCTCTATTTCATAATCTGTGGGGGTCTCAGCAATGAGAGCCCCACTAATTAGCAAGCCTTTCTTCTTGGGAAAACCTCTTTAAAAAGTAAGGAGAAAGTAAGGTGAGGCATCCCATAGGTTGTTACATACTTTCCCCTTATTATTGCAATACTTAAAAAGCAAAAGCGTATATTCCTTTCCTCAGCTGCTCTTTAGTCTCTGGAAATATTTACGCAACCCCTATACGGTGTGTGTGTGGGGAGGTCAAAATGCTCAAAATACCTCTTAATAAGTTCCTTCAAGAGTGAAGTTTCTGATGAAGGATCAAATCTCAGGTTTTCCCACTAAATGGGCACATTAGTGGCTCAGCAAAAGTGGAATATATTCCTTATAGATTACCCTTGTTGCCACAGCCAGTTTACACTAAAGAGCGTGGCGGTTTTGAGGTTTTGCGTGGTCACCCTTTACAGGCTATAAATTCATTTCATTTTCTGTTAATGTGGATATATGTGGGTTTAATTTTTGTGGGATGCATTTTTCAGATATATCCTTTATGGGTTTCTAAAGCGTATTGATGAGATTTTATTTACTGGACGGAAGAAAACAAATACCTCATATGTATAGTTTTTTTTATATTTGCCAAAGTTTATTGAACAAAAAACAATTGAAATTTTTTTAAAATTTTTTTAGTATTGGTCGTCTGATTGCTTGTTCAATAGTAATGTATTGCAGTGTGGTGTAGCTTACTGAGCATGCTTAGACTGTTAGTTCTCTTGCCTGAAGCAGAAACACACCTGGGCATCAGAGAGGGATTGGTGCAGACTGCTGGTGTCAGCGGCAATAGTCAGTGTCAAACCTGGTCACTATATATATATATATTTTCGGCACAGCACAAAGCCAAGCTACTTTTATATACCGAAGGCCACCATGAAGCCATTAAGATAAAGATAATTGGCAAAGCTGGATTTTTTTATCATATTATTTTAAGATTTTGAAAAGTTAGGGTGCATTGACTATATAAATATAGGGGTCCATGTACAGAACCCTCATTATGAGCTAGAATGGACACAGATATGTGGCTCATGTTTTGTGGATATTCAGCTGACCATCTACCACTTGGTTCTCCATTCATTTGAATGGCTGCATGGAATACAAAATTTTCTCAAATTATTATTCGGGTGACATAAGATGTTGTCTTAGGGGCTGCATTTAAGTCAAAGTATTCTACAAGAACAAATGTAAAAATGGTTTGCATATCCGCAGGGCTGTCAGGGATTACATGACCCTCACCACTAGTGTTAGCAGTAGAGAATAGTAAGAAACTGTTGAAACGTCACAAGACAGCTAAATTCTGAGCACCTGCATGTACTACCATGGAGCCACAGGGGGAGACTTATCAGAAGTGTCAAATCAAACAGAGCCCAGCTTTCATTTCCCCACAGATCTACTGTCAGACACTCTAGATAAATCTCCCCAAAGTGCTTATGCATATTACAGTCTCCAGATAGCAGCTCACCAAATCTGTGGAAGCTTGCAATACACTATTTCTCTTATTCCATGAGTTCCGCTTCCTGTCCTTTTATGAGATTATCTTTTTTTACTAAAATGTTTTTAGTTTTTTTTTCAGATAAAACAAAAATGGAATTGAACATAGACAACCAAATTGTAATGATGAATTCCCCCAATGTCTTATGTTACAAAGACAGAAACTAACACCCTAATAAATAATGTTCTAACTACTAAACACAAGACGTAGTAACCAAACATCCATGATGCTATTCTGTAAATGTCTATCCTTAGTATGAACGTTTTGGCAAACTTTTTTTAATTCATTTAACTGGAGCTCACTAGAATATGCCGGAAGTGAGATTAGGTGTTTTCATGGTTTCAGGCAAACAAAGTCACCAGTCTTTTCAGAGTTGCATTCATTTTCATGGAAATGCTTTAAAAAGTATATAAAGCAGTTCATTTAAGTATTCTGCTGCTGTTCTGAGTTTTTCCGTAGCAGACGTTGTGAAAAGCTGTCTCATCTCCTAGGCAACCATGTATAATTCATGTTTTGCCAGAGGAAAGGGAACAAAAAATGTATGTGCTACATTTACCAATCCCCCGCCTCTCCGGGTCAATGTGTGTGGTTAGAGCTCTTACCAGTGTGAATAACTGAGGGAAGGCAGAAAATTAAGTGTGAAATAGACTTTGCTTATAACAAATGGTATTCCATGTGTGAATCATACCGGATGTTTTCAGGATGCTGTTATATATTTATATGCATATTGCATTAAGATATTGTAATAGGAGGTAAAAATTTGACAATATTTATTCAGTTTATTTATATTTTGTTATTAACTTTGGATGAATTGATAACTGTTATTCTATGTTCTGCTTTTTTGCAAACACCATTAACTTGAATTGCCCTGTATCTTGATTTAACAAATTCAACATTTCTAAGTGTAATCAGGATCTACCAACTTCTAACCTGTAAAATATTATTAATTCATTAATTCATGGTTGCTAGTTTTTATAAGGCAGTATAAAAATATTCAGTGTTCTGGTATTTTTATGTGTGAAGTATTATAGGAGTGTAAAGTAACCTAGATAAACTGATGGAAATTAAATGTGATGCTCGATGACACAGACAGCGCTCAGGTGCTGAACGGAGCTTATTTGCGCATAACTAATGCCTTGCAGCACACTAAACCTTTGTACTGGGCTTGTTCTTTAATTACATTATTTATTCAAGTCTCATGTACTGGAAAGAGAATTGGATAAAAATGTAAAATAAAAGTTTTCATCCCAAGTAAATGTTAATATGTGATTTACATAGAATCATGAGGCTATAGAGCCATTGTACTACCATAAAAGTTCATAGAAACCTAAATATTTTGGAGAAATGTAGACGATGAAAGGTTTCCCTAGATATGGTAGGTCATCAACATCAGATTATTGGTGGTTCCACGGCCGATACCTCCATGGCGTTGATTTGGTGTAGATGGGTTTTTACTTCATTTTTGCACATTTTCATTGTGACAAACGAAATAGACATTTCAAAGTGATTTTGATATAGACTTGGTTTGTGCAAAATTCATTATTCTGTCTTTTTGGGGACATTTTGAAATGTCCGCTGGACATTTGTTTTTTGACAGTAAGACACATTTATCTTGTATTCCAGATGTGCTAAATGTTGCATTTATCATGTCAAATTGTCTAAAATTTATGACATTTCTTGGCACAAAAAACTCAAGACCAAACCATACTTAAGGAAAACTTAGAAAATGGAAAGAAATGACATGAAACATTTGTGCGACTTTTTTGTGGCATTTGTGACAAGTGTCTCCAAAAGTGATCTGAAAGAAACCCCCACTTAAAACAAGGAAGTAGATAAGCTAAATTACCCCATTGGGGCAGATTTACTTACCCGGTCCCATCGTGATTCTGTGGTGCGCTGTCCGACAAGGATTTAAGGTCCGGTGAGATTCACTAAAATCATGTGCCCGAGTTCCTGCCTGTGTCGCTTCTGCACCGAGGTCCGCTGGATTTCACCTTCTTCTTCCCGGTGCATGTGAGTGCTTGATCTTGCTACACAATTCCTTTTTTAAATTCCGCGGTTTGTCCGAATCCGTCGGGTTGTCCGATGGCCATGCCCCCGATTTCTGTCGCATGCAAGCCGGTGCCGATGTGCCACAATTCGATCGCATGCGCCAAAAACCTAGGGGAATTCGGCGCATAACGGAAATAATCGCGAAACCCGATGAAAGTGCAGCGTTCAGAACCTTAGTAAATGTGCCCCATTATGTTCCTGTGTGAAAGCTAGTATGCTATCTACATGTCTTATATAGTCTGAGAAAATATCTAACTCACCCATAAGCAAAGTCACATCATTTATTGTCAACAATGTCTGGAAAGATGATGTTTTCTGTAGAGGTGCTACCTGTCTTTGTTATCTCTGAGAAATTAGTACCTTTTTATTAAATATTTATGGTTACATGTGAGAATTAGAATAAAGGAGGTTGGAAAGTAATTGAACGACTAATATTTACAGTAAAATGGCTGTAAACTAGATCTACATTCTCTATAATCTATTGTACGTGGGCACTGCCAAGGACACAGCCAGCATGAAAACTGTTAACATGCACAGTCTTTAGATTCACCTTTCTCCAAATAGATTTCTAAATCCTACAAGTACAAAATAATAAATCTCCAGCTATGATTCAGTGTTTCCCTGACAACCATGCATGCAATATAAATAGTTCTGAGAAATGACTTTAGTGGACTGTAATATTCTTCAGAAATGCTGCAATGAAAATACTATTTACACACAGCTATTATTTAGGGGCTAACAGGCAGAGCATCTCTCCGACCACATGACGCCACATCGCCCAATAAATGGGTCATCCTTTCATTTCATTTATGCACTAGTTTTTATGGAGTGAATCAATTTCATGTTGGCCATAGTTTGTCAAATCTTGGGAATTCTGACAGTTATGTCTGTTCATAGAAAAACATTTTCCAGAATTTACCAACCGAGCAGGTTATGGAGGTTTTAATTTTTGCCCCATTGACTTCAAAGAGGTTTCCAGATAGGAAACAAATAATTGTATTTCATTTATCTCTCAATAATAAAGCACCTACTATTAAAAAAATCAAGATGTCCTGTTGTACTGATATCCCCTCATCAGTCACTTAATGCGGAGTCCCATAGTTTGTTCCTGAATATGTTACAACCCTGGCGCCACGTGATAGGTGGGTTCAGTTTTGCTTTTAGTGTCAGGTTGTCATTATTCATGTCGCAGCAAGGGACTAAACAGTGAGGTATTGAATGGAAATTGACTGCAAGGGACATGGAATAACTGTGCAGGTCTCTACAGTGGCAACAGTTTTGTGGTAGAATTGTAGTGATGATGGAAATTACTAAATCAATTTCTTTAACTTGATTTAGTAATGTATAGAGATGGGCAGACCCAAACTTACAGTTCTAGTTTGGGGTTTAGGTGCATTCCGCAACTAGCCATGGCTTTGATTGGCTAGTATCTGGGGGGGGGGGGTGGGGGTAATTTGCTGGATAGGCTGTTCGGCAGCCAATCCGGCAATGAGTTCTGGTCATGTGTGGCACACCCTAATCTGCACAGGAATTTCAGGTCTGTTGATCTCTAGTTATGGGCAACAATGAACAGATGAACCCAGTTGCAGACAAAACCCAAGGTGTGATGATTGTAATCTGTGGTTTATGCAAGATAATATTTATATTTATACATACATTTGGCTCCTTCTCTAGACATACTGAGGTTATTGTGTTTGATCATTACGTGGAGAAGAGAAAGGCAAAAGAAAAATCTCTTTGATGTGGATAATCCAGTCCAGTGGAGTCACCACTTCTTATCTTGTCTGCTCAAAAGATCAGGACTAGAGATGAGCGAACATACTCGTCCGAGCTTGATGCTCGATCGAGCAACTACTAGTTCACTGCCTCCATACATGGTCCCCTTATCAAACGAGCTTTGTCAGGCAGAATTTTGGGTTGTTTTCATGGCTTCCACAACAATCTTGTTAACTTTGTCGCCACCCTGCTGTGTTATCCACAAAATATACTGGCAAACTTTTATCATTTACCAATATTATTTCAGCGCTTCTTGCGCATCTGTTTACATTCCCCTCACCCGCCATATCCCAAACTTATAAGAACGCTACTACACTTAACTTGGTGCACGCTGGGACCGAGTCTGACCCTGGGGCTGGTGATATACTGCCGACGCAGAGGATTGCGGGGCCTACCTCGGTCCAGGTCTCAAAGGCCTACTATACCTCCTCCTCCTCCCACCCCTCCTCCACCTCCTCCTCCTCCGAATTACCATCCGTGGCCATGGCGCCATCAGTCGCTAGCTCTAGGCACAGCAGCAGTGCCGTCGCTAAGCGACAGCAGGCGGTGCTCAAACTGCTGAGCCTAGCCGATAAAAGGCACACGCCCAAGAGCTATTACAGGGCATTCCACATCAAACTTGTTAACTTTCTCGCCACCCTGCTGTGTAATCCAGAAAAGATACTGGCAAACTTTTATCATTTACCAATATTATTTCAGCGCTTCTTGCGCATCTGTTTCCATTCCCCTCACCCGCCATATCCTAAACTTATAAGAACGCTATTACACTTGATCTTATACAAAAGGTTCTTAGAACTGCTGTTTGGGGAGTAGCCTAGAGACAGGGGCTTGGATTGGCGAAAGCTCGCCTGGCAGCGGAGCGCCAGCTCCATCCCAAGATCCAACTAACATAGTTTTAACTGCAGCACCTTTAATCTACTACTAGTTCACTGCCTCCATAATAATAATAATAATAATCTTTATTTATATAGCGCCATCATATTCCGTAGCGCTTTACAAATCATAGGAAACAAATACAACTGTAATGTAACAGAGCACAACATTTGTATGGAACAACAGGAGTGAGGTCCCTGCTCGCCAGAGCTTACGATTTATGAAGATGATGGGGTAACACGAGGTAAAAGAATATTTAATGGTTTTGTATGGAACAACAGGAGTGAGGTCCCTGCTCGCCAGAGCTTACGATTTATGAAGATGATGGGGTAACACAAGGTAAAAGAATATTTAATGGTCAAGCCATTCTTCTTAGGGAATAGACTGCTGTGTAATCCACAAAATATACTGGCAAACTTTTATCATGTACCCATATTATTTGAGCGCTTCTTGCTCACCTCCTTTGGTTCCTCTCTGCCACCCATTGGTTTGAAGCCTGAGTCCATTTAGGGTATGTCGCCATGCCACTCTCTAGCCTGCCGCTGCTGCCGCTGCCTCTGCATGCCGTCCCCTATAGTGTCAGGGTCAATCTAGGCACAGCAGCAGTGCCGTCGCTAAGCGACAGCAGGCGGTGCTCAAACTGCTGAGCCTAGCCGATAAAAGGCACACCGCCCAAGAGCTATTACAGGGCATTCCACATCAAACTTGTTAACTTTCTCGCCACCCTGCTGTGTAATCCAGAAAAGATACTGGCAAACTTTTATCATTTGCCGATATTATTTCAGCGCTTCTTGCGCATCTGTTTACATTCCCCTCACCCGCCATATCCTAAACTTATAAGAACGCTACTACACTTGATCTTATACAA